>BCLF01000050.1:606106-616179 GCA_001602275.1 Zoysia japonica | reverse complement strand
GGGGGGAGGCGCGCCGGCGCACGGCAGTGCGAAATAAAAATACGGGACGGAAAATTGGATTGGAGGGTGAGAAGGCGAGAGGTGGGAGACGACGAGGATATTTAAGGGACCCAACGCGAGCCGGCGAGTCAAGGAGGCGGCCGGTGGGCCCCGCTGGCGAGTAGGGAGCTCTCTGGGTGGGAGTAGTTTAGATGCCATTGCTGGTCGTGGGGCCCGGACGTCGGTGAGGGGCGCAGGTCCGCGTGTGAACGTGGCATCCTGGTAGAGATAAGGGTCCAGCGTGGAGTCGTCCCTGCCCGACACATTCTTGTATCGGACTGGTTGGAACAGGATTATTATTAAGAGCAGTCCACGTGGACATTAATGTAGGATTCAAATCACTGTTTCGTGTTCGAGGTTCGGCTGGTGGCCAAGCTGCTTGGGACACTGGTTCGTTCAGACCGTAGGGAATGGCACATCAGAGCCCTCGGTTCATGTCGAGTATTGGACGGCGCTGATTTGCTAAGGGAGTCCACGTGGGAATTTTATTGTGCCATGTGGATCTCATCACCGGGGCCGTACCCGTTCGGTGAATCATTGCGGGAGCGTTCTAGAGTCGACCCAGCGAGCGGTTGAGACGTGAAATGCCATGAAATCTTGTCAGTTGTGAGAAATCTATCGTCAAATTGAAATTATAGAATCAATTTTGGATCTACGAGAAATGCGAGTAGGTCATGTGTAGATTAATGATGAAATTTCATAAGAAAACATATTAATTGAAACAAGTCTTCTAAAAATTGATTCATCATTTGATTGAAACTAGTTTAATGCTCATGTTTCGCAACCGGTGAAAGATAACTTGAGATAGAAAACAAAACTTTCACACCATTATCCAAGTTATCCTTGAGCAAAGACAACTTTACGGTATTTCATTAAGTAGCTTAGAGACTTTAGATTTCACATTATTACAGTAAACACAAAAGCTTATTTTAAACAGCTCAGTTTCTCACAACATGCTTTCGACAAACGCAGTGTTCCTATTTTTTAAACAGTTGAGTTTTGCAACAGATGCAAAGAAATATCATCATTACGGTTCCATCACTTCTTTGATATTAAATCAATGCAATGTACCAAACGGCCAATGAAATTAAGCTTCATATACTACAAAGATGGTTTCCACAAAACCGACCACAGAAAAGCTAATCCTCACAATTCATGGCATCATGGACATTTACCAGCCTTCATCCAGGGTAGCCCGATGGAAGCACAGTTCTGTAGATACAAGAATAAAGAAGGATTGAACTCGATGAACATGGCACCAGACTCGCTTAGGAAAGGAAAACATGTCTAAGAATTTCTGTGATGGTCAGGATTCTCAGGCATATGCACCAGTAAGAAATTTTGCCACATTAATCCAACTAAAATGATAAGTTCCTCCTGTTGTGAACTGAGGAACAGGAGAGAAGCTGTGTGTTGGGCCGAAGATGTCTTCTATCAAAATTCTGACTTGCCTTATAAATAACATTCTGATCCTGATCTTGATGACCGGTGGTTCACAGTTTGCATCTCTAGACCATGGCATTCTATTTGGTGTGCTATATTAGTCCTATTGCAGTCAAGTTAGTCATATTCCAGTCAACTTTTTTGTAATTGTTGTATAATTACAGAATAATTTAAAAAAACTCTGTTATAGAGAATGGAATAAGTGCCAATTAAGGTGTAGTTGCACTGAGTTCCATGATGCCATATTTTTTCATGCTGTTGGAACAAAAATGGAATCTATAATGTACAAAATTCAAATGAACTACTATTATGTGAGTTAAAAGTGGTTACCTGTGGGCAACGGGTTCCAATTCATATTATTATTTCAAGTGGCTAATTTAACATCATATAAAATTTTTTATTTCAGAGGTTAAAATTGAATAAGTCTTTCTAATATCTTAGCACAACATGATTTCAGAGTGATACCTAATTTCAACGTATTCATAGAACACCTTCAGCCCCAGATATATTAGATTGACTATAAAATGATAAATGAAAAGAAAATTGGGACGATATGGTCCTGCCAGTACCTGTAGTTTCAACTCTTGTGGTAACCTTGTTGTCAACAGGATGAGGGATATGATATATCCATAAAATGCCACCCAAGGGCTGTAACAACACAGACACAATAAAAGTGAGATCTATTTTTATAATTTTTATACACAATGTAAAAAATATAGGTACGTAAATAACCACCATTGCAAATTTCATCAGCTACACCAGTACAATATTTAAGTTCACAAAGTACAGATAGTTAGACATAATTACCAAATGTTATAAGCAGGATTTGAATTTCATACCTAGGAGCAACAATTAGTACAATTTCATTTTTTTCTCAAGTCTAAGAGTTTGCCATAGAGTTAAGAGAAACTGATTGTTGCATGCTAAACATTCATTATCAGCCAATCGTTTCTTCCCCAACGGAAAGTGGCTTCTGCCTTTGACCACCAAGCACAGTGTTGACCTCCCAGTCTCCATAATCCTAAACAATGCTATTATGGCAGAAGCGCTCTACTTGGCACTGGCTAGTGCAATCCCCGCGTTATGTCCACCAGACACAAAAGTTTTCTTTTCTCTCTAGTAATTACGAACCGACATATCTCAATTGTATACAAACTACGGACATGCAACCCTAAAACCCACAGATAGAATTATTAGTAATAAGACCATTCCATTCATTTGGCATATATCCTAGCAACCCTATAACTCCCTTTGGAAACAGCCAAAAAACAATCACTTCTGAAAGCACACAACTAAAGCAGCATAGAACGCAATCATAGATTCGATCAACATAGTTACTGCAACTGAGAAAAACTCTACTACATATAGGAAATGAAACTGTGAGAAGTAGCTGGCAGGCAAAAGGGTGCTCTTCAATACCTGCATTCACTTTCTAGCTAAATCATCCTCATATTGCAAGTCTTTCCCTTCCCTTGTAATAGTGGTTGCATAAATGCATAGTATTCATGCTCTCTTCAGCTTCTTCTTCCCCTTCTATGGATCAAACAAGGAGAATGAGCAGATAAACATTAGTAAAATTGTCAGCAGTATCATAAAAGTTGGATACACATATGAAAATAGGCCTTTCAAAGAACATAAAATTTTTTGTTGTTCACTTGTTCATATGGACACATTGTCAATTTATACTATGTAAAGTACCAAAAGTGTAAGTCCTTGCTATTTAGAAAAGGTCGGACATAGCTCTACTTAGAGTTAGACTTCAAATTAGATTGTGAAAACCAAAATATGATGGTCATGGTTCTGGAAGAAAGAAGTTATGAATTTGCATACAAAAACTGAGGCCAATAAAAGTCAACTAAACCTACCGTTGGGTACTTCCAAATCCAGTATTAGAGCATTCAAGTCATATGAGAATGCTATCTGAATCTATGAAAGGGGAAAAAGGAAGTCTCTGATCATCAGGTTCCAGCACGCGCATCGCCTCCTCCTTCGTCAGGTGATTCAGCTTCAACATCAACGACATTAGTTGAGCTAGGTCTAGCGGTCTAGGTGAGGCAAAAGTGCGAGCAGGCTACCTTTTCATCTCCTGCAGCGTCCGATCCATGCGCTCCAGGCTATCAGGTGTTGACGTCGGGATGTTTCGTGCTCGCTGATGCATAGCAAAGCAGCACCGGGGAGGTGGCGACAGTCACAAGAACAAGATGACAGCGGCAGCCGATACGGAAGCCTGCTGCGGCAGTGGTGGCTGCGAGGATCCGTGGACCAGTGGCGGCGGGGCTGCAGCGGATGCGGCGCCAGGGAGAGACGGATCGGGGAGTTGCAGTGCCTAAATCGACGAAGATGCGGACGGGGCGAATGCGAGCAGAGGCGACGCAGGCGGTGGTGGAGGTGGATCCGGCCGGGGCAATGAAGGAAACAGCTGGATTCGCTCGCGACGGCGCGGGGGAGGAGCTCCAGATGTTGGTGGCACGCCTAGGCATGAGTGCAGATCTCGGGGCTGGTGGCGTGGCATGGGCGCAGCTCCGGCGGTGCCAGTGCGAATCGAGACTGGCAGTGCCACGCATGGGACTATTTTTTTCCGCATCGATTGGTACGAAGAGCAGGGATGGGGTGACAACTCACGGGAGGAGGAGAGAGCCACGGGCTGTGGGACCCGCCTGCCAGTGTCGCACGGAGGGGTGGAGGCGAGATGCCATCGACCACAAACTGAAACTTTTAAGAGGAGTAAAGAAATTCTAATCGTGACTAGGACGGAGATGCAGTTCAATGGGGGAGTAACTTCAAAAACTAGACCGATTATTATATTTCTCACGGAAAAAAAGGGACTAGACCAAAGGAAGAAACATCCAAACTAAGCCCTACCTACCAGTACTTTGCAAGATATGATTTTTTTTCCTTTTTTCTAAATATTTACCTTCAAATTAAACTGATTCCTAACCCCGTTTGAAATGTAGAGAAGTTTTCTAAATCTTATATTTTTCCTATAAAATTTATGTGTGATTCTTATGAATTTTTTTACATTACAAAAGGGGCATAAGCACTGATACACGTTACGATTTATATTGGCACAATCGAACAACGCTTGACATAAGTATCTTACTACTCCCTCCACCTCGGTTTACAAAGTTGTTTTTATCTGGAAACAAAAATTAAAGAGTAAAAAAACCTTGATCTAAATAAACGAGAGAAGAGACAGAGATAAAAGAAATATTGGAATGAGAGAAAGTTGTATTGAAAAACGATAATGATTTATAATTTGAAAAAAATTAAGAAATCCAAAAATAACATAGTATTAGTAGTTCGAGACAAGGACTAGTAATTAAAGAACGCACTAACACCTCACCGTACACAACACTTCGTAGGTTGAGGGCAACCACAATGTATATGAACTAATTCATCTATATAAGTGGGACCTACAACAGCAAACTTTAGCTATGCACTACAACACAATGTTATGAACAACAATAGGTTCGTGTATTGAGTAGAGGATGGAAGAAAAATTATTTTTTAATCTTTACAACTAGCTCATAAGCTTATGGATAGCTTTTGTTATGGACTTTTTATTAACTACCTTCACAATATTTATTGCTATCTATACTAAATTTTTTATTATATATGAACCACTTTTACACTACATTGTGGTTGCTCTGATAGTGAACCACCCTGGAGTGGTTGTTGTCTTGTTGATCCCTTAGCCTGTACGTACTCGGTATTCACACGTGCAAAGGGTATAAATTAATCACCACATATTTTTTTTTAAAAAATGCCAGTCGGCTCAGGACAAATACTCGCAGCCGGGGCGTGTCAGCCAGCACACCAGATTGCACGGCAACGCAAGCTACCGTCGAGAAAGACTTGGCATTGTTCAGAGCTGGAGTCTTAGACATTATTAACAATAAAAATTTCTTCGTATTGTTATCGTCTTATCGATGTCTACTATACGCACGAGTACCAGCTCGGCGTGCACGCTGATGGCGGAGACTTCTGACCGGCTGCGGGCGTGCTCGCTTTAAAATATAAGGCACGAGAGCGAGCTCCGTGGCCGCCGGAACACTTGAGCCAAGTCTCCGTTAAAATTTGATCGATTTTTATGGTTTTCGATGAAATTAATTCGATTTAGATCGATGATCGATTTTCGATGAAAAATTAAACTTATCACAGTAACAGAATCGACTAACCGACCGATTTCACCGGCTAGCCAATCGACTTTTACCACTGCTGAAAACCAGACTAGAACCGGTTTCTAAAACCTAACCAAGTCCTCCCCCACGGGCCACGGCAGATGGAAACGTACGTAGCATGCCCATGCAGAAGTTCAGATCGCTACCCCAATATCATTCCTGCTTATCTATCCAAGGAGCAAGGACCAAGGCCAACCAAGACTTGAAGCTGAAGGCAACGACTAGGATGATACAGCATTGTTTCAAATCCAAATGTGGTACTAGGCAGAATCTAGCTAGACTTCAGTTTGTGGATGCCATCGCCGTCGTGGCTAGGAAATTGCACACGAATTCAGGTGAGGGAAACGTACACATCATCCGATTGGATTAATCTGAATGCATTTCGATCCGATAGAACCGATCAGATTGTCGAGTGATCAGATAATGAAACCGAACGATGCGTCTAGTGGCTGCTTGTTCACATTTATTCCCTGTATCGTTATTAACTTTTAACATTAACTTTAATTATTTACATTTTAAATTTTTTTTAATAAATACTATATATTTTGCTATAATTTGATTTATTATTAGAGTTATTTAAATCCAGTTTGAGGAATTTTTGATTTTTCATTAGAGTTATTTGTTTTTTCTTTATTGTCTTTAATCCTTTTCCTAAGATAGAGGCCTCTTCTAGACTCTGAGGCCGCTAACAGAGATGACCGATGGGAAGGTGCATTTACTACTAGTCACTCCAGTCGGCCTATTGGGAGAGTAGTGGGCGACACCGTAGCGCATGTCCTTCTCACAGCATATTGGTCGATACATCCACAACAAAATTGGTATTTGTGGTTAAAGGTGTAAATGAGTAGTTGTAGATTAGAATTTTTAGGTAGCTCCGCCATTGTCTCTCCTGGAAAGTGGAAATGATAGTAATTAACCATTTTAACATCACTTTGAAAGAAGAAAAAAGACCCCACAAAAATGAATCCCAAAAGATGAGATGGAGGTTTCGTTGCGTGGCATCTTTCAGTGTGCACAACTTGTGTGACAAAGCATAGAGGATCGATGACCAAGTAATGCATCTCTTCTCTTCATATCTCTTTCATAACACCAGAAATCGGTATGCGATAATGACACGGTGCCGCAAGCAGCTGAGTCAGCGTCGTGTGGAGATTAGCAATTTAGCATACATAAAAGAACACCATTTGAACCATAATTCTTTGCCAACTTAATTTCTAAGCTAGGATAGCATCAGCTGCACGTACGGCTTATTTAGCTTATGTTACCGTAGTTTTACGTAAGAAATACTCGCAACCGTAGTAAAAAGTAGTTCAAATGAACACACATAGATTCAATACAGATATTTTTAATCAATTATCTTTACTAATGCCTACCTCAAAGAAAATTTGATGTAAAAGGATGCCCTAGATTCGATAGTACAGATTAGCCTGGATGGGCGTGTGCTGGCGGACTTGAAACGCGTTGGTGGACGGGTGCTTGCTATTACTGCCTGTTGGCGACAAACAGTTCGAGTTTGATCCTACTGGACAATGACACACACGGTTCCCGTTTGATCGGTTACGTCGGTCATTGCAGATTGAACGAGCTGGCTAGCTTATTCCCAGTAAGATCTCCTTTTGAACGGTTAGAGTATAATTGGTACTTTAAGATTATTATCATACGTATTATGTTTGACTACCATATATGTTATATATATAATAGGCTACCTAGGCTACTATATGTATTTCGGAGAGCATTGCCTCCCAAGTCATATACTCTATATAAACCGGCTCTTGAAGCTCAATACATTTATCCATTTCGCCAATCTTATTCTTCTACATGGTATAGAGCCAAACTACGATCCAGTTCCGCTGCCCCACCCCCTCAACCCTAGCACTTTCTCAGTGCGCGCCCTTGGGGAGGTCCATCTCCATGGTCTCCGTCGGAGGCAGCGTCCATGTTTAAGTAGCGGATTCTATTGATCCGATCACCATTGTCATCGTCATCATCGTCCTATAGCAGATCAGATCATCGTGCCGCTACCTGTTCTGGATTTTCTTGTCCATCCCATGCTATCGTGGCGGCCGGGTTAGGCCGCGCCCCGCCATTGAGCCGCCATGGTGGCGGCTGGATCACGACGCGCTCCCTATGTCAGCATCAGATCCGAAGGCAGCTCCCGCTGCTGCTGATTTGCTTTTTTATTTCTCTGACTTTTACTCGATCACTGATCAAGATTGCGTCGCCCATCGCCATCAACATCACGAGCCTCTTCCCCGACATCGGCATCGACTTCTTCGGCTCGTGCTTCATGTGCGGCATTACCGGACTCGACGCTCAAGGGACGCCTTCATGCATCATCGTACAACCACCTCGACAGCACATCTTCGCCTTCGTCATGGTCATCGTTGGGACGTTCTCGACCATGACGCCACGAGGCATCCTCGTGTTTCTACACTCACCGTCGCTCTAATCATCATAACACGTCAAGGCCATGTACTCGCCTTCAAGTGAAGGACTGTTGTTGTGTCACCTCCTCGGGCCACAACATCGTTGCACGTGTGTTTCTTCGCCGTTTGTCGCTTGACGATCCATGGCCGCCCTCGACTCCCAACTCAGGGGCCGCCCGAATCGTCGGCACGCTCGATCTTCGTTGATTCTTCGCCTACCTCGAGTACTCCCGCCGCGCTCCTTCAGACAACCCGTCGCCACCCTCGACCGTCGGTTCTACTTCGCCTTCGTCATCGACCACCACGTCCATGTTGCTAGAGTCGCAGTCTCTGCCCTGACCTTTCTTCGTCTACATCGGCAACTATGGGCTGCACTGACACTCTTCTCCTCGTCGCTCTGCGCATCACGATCACTTCGTAGGCCTTCTCTTCTAATCCTCTCCGGCACTGGTGTTTTGTTCGTAATGGTCCCTACCTACATACGTCCGGTACTGGCAACACCAGTGCGTGCCGTCGTCTCCGACGCGTCTTCAGGCCCGGCAAATTTGGAGCATGCCTCGTCCACGACGGTTTGACAACATCGAGTTCGGCATCGACCACCTGCCTTGTGGTGCCTCGACTGTTTCACAGTCCTCTTCCAAAGCGCATCTTTGCGCACCCATTACTTTGGCGCTCTTCTTGCGCCCGCAGCATTATGTGTGGTTTTTCGACATCGGCATCAACCACTACAGCTCGCTCGACCGCAACTATCTAAAGCACGGCACTACTCGACCACAGCTACTCGTCCTCACTCTCGGCTACCTCGATATCAGCACAAAAGCTATCATCATATTGAGTACTCATGTCGATTTCTTCTTCAGTCCCAGCGTTCGCATTGCTCACGCTATGACTGCGGCGGATGTTAAAGTATAATTGGTAGTTTAGGATTATTATCTTAACCTACCATATATATCATAATTGTCTACCATATGTTTTATGATAGCCTACCATATATATTATGATAGGTTACTACATGTATTCCGGAGAGCCTTGCCCCCAATTCATGTACCCTATATAAATCGGCTCTTAAGGCTCAATACATCCATCCATTCCACTAAACTCATTCTCCTATAGTACCAATGCTTGATACCGAAACTGGCATCTTTGCGACCACGACATTGTCTGCTGCAGGTCATCCTACACCATAGTCGGACATCTATGGCTCGTGATGCATGTGAGGATATTTGCATATAGACATGGAGGAGGAGGCCCAATAAAACGCATAAGACGACGATGTAAGCCCAGAAGAAGATGGTGTAAGAAGCCCAAATAATGCAGACCCCCATTGATGGGCCGATATCACTATTAGGCTTAAGGCCTACTGTGTGTTTGTCGGCCCACTGATTGTTTCATGGGCCTGGTGGTGTGTCCTTTTCCACAATCAAACGTAGTATCGGCGCGGGCACATCGTCTGGACAAATCTGATACTTCTTTATTTTTAAATTGTTGTTGTTGTTCGATTTTTAATATTAATTTTGATTATTTATTTTATTTAAAGTATTTTAGTAAATATTTTATATTTTATTATAATTTGCTTTATCATTAAAGTTGTTTGAATCATGAGATATAATTTTACATATGAGGTAATTGTATTTTTACCTCTACTTTGAAGTTCAATTATGATTTTACTCTCGTTTTTTAGGGTCTGTAATTTTGCCCCTGATTTTTAAAAGTAAAGGTGAAGTTGTTAAATATGACATTTACAAGACAAAATACCCTTGATTTACCCTTATTTTTTGGAGATTATAATTTTACCCTATGTTGTATGAACACTGATAATATTTTGACATAATATTTAATAGTATGTTGATAATATTTTGACTATTTTAGAATATTTAATAAATTTAAATATAATTTATATAAATGTTCGTGAATATATTGAGTTATGGACGAGACAGAGGGAGGGATACAATAATCATTTGCTATTGAATAAATTTCATAAACC
>BCLF01000050.1:554861-605045 GCA_001602275.1 Zoysia japonica | reverse complement strand
TTGTAGGTTTGTAAAATTTACTCTTTGCTATTTTATTTGGTTTTTTCATATTTTCTTTAATTATTTTTTGGTACTGAAGTTAAAGATGTTAAAAGTAGGGATCAACGGATTGTTTATTTTCAAATAGTAAGGGTAAAATCATGAACCTAAAAAATGAGAGTAAAATTACAATTGAGCTATAAAGTAGAGGTAAAAATATAATTATCCTTTATTTTCCCTTTATATATTGAATTAATTTTTTAAAAAAGATGAATGATCAAAGTTGAAGTTAGAAGTGAACGATGACAACAGCTTAAGAACAGAGAGGGTACTTTTTTTTGGAACTCAGGTAATATTAATTTCAATATTCAAGAGAATTACAATCAGATTGTAAACATTAGAATAGAAAAGAGGGAGGATATCCCCATTCAAAGCTATTTTTATTATGTTTAGCTTCCGAAGCACACAAATGTGCTACCCAGTTTGCCTCACGTTTAGGAAAAACAAAAGTAAAGGATAAGAAAGCAAGAAACAATCTCTTGAATCTCCTGCAAGATCCTTGCCGTGAAAATTTTGGCCATCCCACAGATCAACTAGAAACATTGTATCTGTTTAAAGTTGATTCCTGCCTTTTCAGGCAACAGTTGCAGTCTTGCAGACCATCGCTACAAATCTTTATATATTAAAGCGCAACCATTTTCTCAACTCTCGTTGCGCCACGTCACCTTAAAAAATATTAACCGTCGAATTAAAATCTAACGGTGGATATTAGAAATGAGAAAAAAAATCTTTTCTTCAGTCAACGAAGAAGCGTGCTTCTACTCGATGGGAGCAGACATGAACGGCATGCTATCGCTCTAGTGTTTTCAGGTTTAACATAAATTTTGACTATGGTAATATTTAATTTTTTTATAAATTTCATATATTATAATTTGCTTCATCATTAAAGTTATTTGAATCACAACTTAAAATTTTACATATTTAAATTAATTTTTTAGATAAGTTAAATAGTCAAAGATGATATTAAAAATCAACAGTAAACAATAAATTAGGAATGGAGGGAGTATGTGACAGTACACATAGACAATGGTACAAATATAAAAAATTAACTGTAACTGTTTTGTTAAATCAAATTTACTTTTGCTATAGATTAAATAGAACTATTCCAAAAGATATAAGAGAAGTTTTTATAAATTTATTCTACTTCTATGTCTTGCAAGTATATGCTACAATTAAAGACATTTATATGTTATAAAAATATATATTTAGATAACTTAAATTGTTTTATCTCATAAAAATATTCCTCGATTACTATGAGAACTAAGATTCAATTTTTTTTTTCCGCTTACAACTTCGATTAAAAAAAATACTAACTTTGAACGCAATTTTTAATCAAACATTGCCAATATAAATTAGAAATAATTTTAAATTTATTAAGTTACAAAATTAAAAATAATTTGTTTTAAAAATACTTTCTTAAAAGTGTATCGATGTTACTTTTTATTAAATATTTTATAAATAACAAAGGTCACACTTATAATTTGAAGACTATATCGACAACTTTTTTTGAAACCGAAGTATATATTTATAGAACTTTGTCATCTATGTCAAGACAACTATAATTTTATTTGTTAAATAATAAATTTAAAATATACTACTTCAACTAAACGCGCACAACAAAAGCATATATAAAAAGCGCGGCAATTGCCGCGCATTTCTAGTATTGTACTTAATCCATTCGATCAGATCAAAAGCGAGCGACCGTGCCAAACGAACTCCAGTACACAGATCAGTGCTCACTTCCGGGAATTATACCGATCACTCAACTGGCCAACTCATCTCTCTCTATCTACACAATTCTTCTAAGCTAATAATGCATAAAAAATACTTAAAATTGACCACCAAAAAAAATTACGGTTTGTGTTCTATCACAACCGGAGGGCCGGAGGCAGCATATCAGCCCGGTGCGTGGCCCCCTCTCTACCAAGTCCAATCATCTCCTGGACGGCGCGGGCCGCTTGACCGCGTCGGTCCTCTTCCCCCTGCCATTCCCGCTCCTGTTGGCGTCCCCACCAACCGGCTCGGCGTGCGCCTGCACGGCTCGCCGGAGCACATCGACCACCTCGCTCATGGTGGGCCGCTCCTTGGCGTTCTTGTGCAGGCATCGGTCGGCCAGCTTGGCGATCTCCCGGGCGGCCTTCACCGAGTACTCGCCGCGGAGCTTGGGGTCCATGATCATCCGGAAGCTGCGGCTGTCCGGCGGGAACTGGGCCACCCACTCCAGGAGCTTCTGCTCCGCCGCCGGCTTGTTCCGGTCCAGCGAGCGACGCCCTGTCAGGATCTCGTACAGCACCACGCCGAAGCTCCACACGTCGCTTTTCGACGTCAGGTGGCCCGTGTCCACGTACTCCGGCGCCGCGTACCCGTGCGTCCCGACGACCTGCGATGCCATACCGTAAGGCTCATCAAGAACAATCAAGACCAAACATTCTTTGAACACGGACAGTGTTAGCTAGCGACGTCTAGCAGTGAATTGGTTCAAAGTCAAACCTAATGCCATGCACAGAACGTAAGACACAGAAGAAAGCGAAGGCGCCGTTGAAAACGCAAGGCTACCCATCGATGGATTGCCTACCTAGTAGGCTACTTAGTACCTACTAGAGCCAGTAGCAGTTTTTTTTTAAGTGATGGTCAGCAAGACAGCAACAGATGATTGGTCATCTACTTGGGGAGTCCGATGGATGAGGCAATGCAGTTGCACAGAAGAGAGAAGGCTGGATCGAGAGACATACCGCAGTCGAGACGTGAGTGTTTGCCCCAGTTGGTCCCTCCCTGGCAAGCCCAAAGTCTGACAACTTTGCTCGGAAGTCCTTATCCAGTAGGATGTTCGACGTCTTGAAGTCCCTGTAGATTACCTAACAAAATGGAGATAAGATAAGAACATGTTCACTTCTAGAAGAAGAGTTGTTATAGAGCAGGACATGATCGAGTCTTAACACCATTGATAGTCTTATTTGGTGATCCGGCTTATATGATCGAGTCCTAACACCAGTAATATCTTGACCGGGCTGCAGTCTTTGGTTCAACAACGCAGCAGGAAGAGAAATAATCAGATACGTTGGCACCAGATAGGAGCCTTGAATATTAAATTTTGCTTGCAGAAAATGTCAAAGAAGTTGGCTATGGGGAATCTTTTGAGCAGGAAGTGTGACTTCGCAAGCTAGGACGCTTTTCCATTTCAAACAAAAAGAAAGCAAGAAAGAAAGCAATAAACTATACCTGAATTTCCACTCCATCATGCAGGTACGCCAATCCTTCTGCAGCACCCAAGATAATGTGAAGCCTTCTATTCCAGGACAGAGGAGGTTTAACTCGGCTGAACAAGTGATCTTCCAAGCTTTTGTTGGGCATATACTCGTAGACCAACAATCTCTGCGCCCCTCTTTCAGTATCAACAGCACAATATCCCAGCAGCTTCACAAGGTTTGGGTGCTCTAGAATTCCAAGAAACTGTACTTCTGCCAACCATTGCTTATGTCCCTGGTAGAATAGAATTTTAGAAGAAATTGCAAACAGTCAATGCTCAGTAGGACAAACAAAGAGGCACTAGAAGACAGGATAACCAAATATTCAATTCATGATGAAGCAAGGAAACAGACATTTTCTGATTCTATCAGAACTTGGAGTAGACAAAATACACTAAACAGTAATAATTTTGTGTCAGAATGATTCTTGCATGGTCAAACTGAAGAGCACAAAGGATCTTTGTATTCCTATGCTTATCAGAAGTAACTAAGCTCAAATAAATTAAACGTTGTAAGTACATCTTTGATTAATTCCAAAACAGACAGTGTCAATTGCATCTAACGCAAGCAGAACCATAAAATACACCTTTATCACCTCAAAGGTGTTGGCACTTAATTTTCAGGCATCAGATGTGTTTTCCTTTGCTGCATAAATCATTCTAGTTACACTTAGGAACTGAGCCTCAGTTGGTTAAAGGGTGTGGGTCTACACCCTGGCACACCCAGGATCAAGTCCTCTTCAATGGGAATTTGGGTGCTTATTTCTCCTCAATTAAATGCCACCTAGTTCCTCCTAGGTTGGTCGTTTTTCTTGAAAGAAGTTCCATTTTGTATTATCAAAAAACAAAAGTTCCTCCTCAATTTTGTATTTTCTCTCAATGATCTAAAAGGACTTTGTTGATTTATGATAACTGTCTGCTGTTTCTTGTATGACCATGAAAATCCAGCATGCAGATTTTTCAAAGTAAACCTTCTTTTGGGTTGTCTTTGGCAGCATGCAGTTGATATCGCCCAAGCGCTTACTATATTTCCCCTCCAGAAGCCTGTTTTCTAAATGGAGCTACTCATTGATCCGTGCTGAAAAATTAAAAGGAAATTTATGTTCCAGAAAGAAAGAATTGGAGGTGTTCTTATTGGTCCTGTACAGTACATGTTAGAACCATTCATGAATGGATACTAATTATTTGCAAATCGACAACCGCTGGCTAAAGTGGACTGCAGTATATATAAAATTCGGTAATTCTTCACCAGCAGGACCTACCTGTGCCTTGCACGGCTGGTATCAATTCAATCCATACGACCAAAATGCTGTTTTTAAGTTTGTCTCAACGTGACAATGGCCCCAACTCCAAATACGACCTAGGAGTATAATTTTATACTACTATTTCCCTCATCCTATCATAAGTCCAAACTGTATCGACACTGCATTCAAGCATCAATAAACACCGGCCCACCAACCACCAACTCTTACATCTTACTCCATGTAACTAGCTTATCTAAGTACTCTCTTCAGCTCTATAATTCTTGACATTTAAAAAACATCACGGTCATCAAAATATAACTTTGATTTTTATTTTTTTTATAAGTTTTTATTTAAAAGTGGCATATGTATACTTTTATGAAAAAGTTTTTTTAAGACAAATCTCTTCATATAATTTTCACATTTTCAAACTTAACCATTTTAAAATTATTTGTAATTTATATTTTCAATATTTAACCAAGTCTTATCCAAAACATAAGAAATATGGTACCGGAGTGAGTAAGTCAGTGATTCATGAATTTTTAGAGATGATTTTTGTTGAACGTGACAGAACGATGCACTACCCTGCACACTAACAGATGCGTAAAAAAAAACTTAATCCCCCAAATTAGAGCCAAACGGTACAGTAACAGGTTGCTTTCTGGTCCAATTCTTATCATTTTCTCAGTAGGATCCCGGCCAGTACAGCCCTAGAAATCCAGCAGCATCAAGAGAAACACTGAATCCTCTTTCCCGCAAACAAGCTAGAGATTTACCCCATTCTGATCTCGGTGAACCATTTCCTCAACCTCTCTTCTCTGACAGAACAGAGCAGTGCATCGAGAACCCATCTTTGACCACACCATGGAATTACCGAATCCCTATTTTCTTGTTATCTATCAACGCAAATTATCACGGCAACGAAACAGAGAATCGAATGGATAATTCAGTCACAGCAAACATGCCGTGCCCATATAGTGAGGACGAAAGAGGCAGACAGACAAGAGAAAGAGACGAATCAAGCAGAGAGAAACAGAGCAATTACGGACCTGCAGACCGCGCTGGTTGAGCCTCTTGACCGCAACGGCGATGCGGTCCGCCTTGGGGTCCGGCGCGCGGATGAACCCCTTGTATACGCTCCCGAAGCCGCCCTCGCCGAGCTTCTGCGCGCGGGCGAAGTCGGCCGTGGCGGCCTGGAGCTCCTCGTACTCGAACGCCCGCAGCTGGCCGTGGCCCCGCTCCTCGTACAGCGACGAGATGCTGTGCTGCGACGACCCGGCCGACTTGCTCACGGGGCGCACCGCGCCCGAGTCGTCCGACCGGCTCGTGCTCACCGCCGACCCCGACGCGGTTGTGGTCGTCGCCGTGCCCGACGCCGGCGCGGACGCGGACGCGCCGCGTCGCCCCGACGAGGCCCCGTCCTTCGGTCGGCGCTTCAACCAGCTGAAGCAGCTCATCTCTCCCCGACCCGGCGGGCAAAAGCTGGCTGTAACTTGAACTCTGGCAGGTCAGATCGTCGGCACCGAGCAGTTTCTGGCGGGGAAGGGAAGAGGGCACCGTGAGCCGCGCGGAGGGGAGATGGGGACTGGGGAGCAGGCAAGGCAAGGCAAGGAGGAGAGGGGAGAGTGCGCGCGATCTCACAGGGCGGAGAGGCCAAAAAGCTCAGCGCGGCGCGTACGTGCTGCGTCTCTGGTGGTGGTGGTTACTGGTGCCGTGCGCGGGGAGAGGGCGTCCTCTGAACCTCCTTTTGAGTGGGGCCGCGGTGCCGGGGTTTTCTGCGGGCGCTTCCTCGTCTCATCCGGCTGCGGAGCGCGGACGGAGAACTGGACGCAGTGTGAAGCGGCCGGTGCAGGACGGATGGGGACGGCTCTGGCTGGAGGAGTGACGAGGGACTCGTACAAGAACGCGTTGGTTTGAAGTCTGAACTGAACGTATCCGCCGGGCCGCGGACGGACACGTTCGGTTCACACCTGGCTGGAGGTGCGATGGATTCCGTCTGTCGCGCCGCGGACGACGGACGCACGCTTCCGCCGCGGCCGGTTTCGCCTGTGCCGTCGCTGTTGTTGCACCTGTAGATGGTGCAGGTCAAGGAAGTTTTGGAGAGTTTTGCGGGAAATACCGCGTGAAAGTGCCATTTTTCTACAGGGCTTGGCTCTGAGTCACGTCCATCCGTCGTGGTTTGGTTCGGAGCTGGACGCCTTTTTACTCCTCCAGGATGAGCCGTGATCTGGAGCTCCGAAAAGAATGTTCCGACGCTTTTGAGAAGTGAAAGCGGTACAATAAACAGTATTTGAACTGGTTCGCAAGTGGAGATCTGATGATCCTCGATGAGAAATCGGCGGAGAATGAGGCACCCAGTTTGTGGGCTAGTTTGACTTCCAAGCTTTTTCTGTTTCTCTGTGTGGCTGGCTACTGGCTGCTGGCTGGTAGTAGTGGCATGCACCGACGAGTCGACGACATATTTTGGACTTTCATCGAGTTTAACTATGGTTCACGAGGTCCACGGCAAAGATCGAGTGGTCTAAAGGTGCTCTCGCAAGTCGCAACGAATTTCTCTTCTGAAGCTTGAACTATACTAGCTTCTTTTTATGCGAGATGTAAAGCAAGCACTTTCGTGATCTCTAAAATAATCAGCGCGTCGAGACCGTTTTCTCCTGCACTTTCCATCCGCCCAGTGAGCTAGTAGTAAAACGGAGGAGAAACGAAGGGCGTGTCGCCTTCCTCGGATACGTACTCCGACATTTTATTTGTTGCATGGATGGATGCCATCTCAGGTCTGAACCGATGTTTTTGGTCAAAGCGCACGGGATGGGTCGTGGAATTGGAAGCAGGTGACGAGGAAGTCGAGGGGAGGGCCCGTTCAATCCATGTAGGCTTCTTCCGTTCCGTGCGTGCGTGGGACATTTGACTGTGAAGGAAGTGGCCTACCGATGCTGACGCCCGGTTTATGAACGACTCCCTGTTCTGTCCTCTTCCTCGCCATTTGATTAAAGCGTTATTGAAGAAAACAAAGCTCTAGACTGACGTACCGCGTGTGTAAGACGTGAGGTCAGACTACTCCCTCCATCACTTCCTTATTTACGATAGTTAGTATCGTTTTATCTTTGACAATAGGAATTAAAAATAAGTGAAACTAGTTGTTATGTGTCGGTGTTCTGACCATCGACATAGTAGAATTTATATATTCGAAGAGAGATTTAATGCGCTTTTTTATCGATGTGACCTATTCTACAGGAGACTCAAAAGATTAGCTTGTTTCGAGCCATCACATAGATGTAATACCTTATGTCAGGAGAGAGTGTAGGTCGAATAATTTTGAAATGGGGTTGCAATAGCGGAAGGATCCTTACACGAGCAAGAATCGTGTATGCTAAGGCCCTCAATGTTCTCTTTATATAGGGATCAGACCAGAGTTACATGACGTAGAGTCTACGAAATCAAGCAGTCCCTTCACGGGTGGGGCCGCGGTCTTCTGAAAAGTTGATTCTCTGGCGTCCGCTGGCGCCGAAGCAGCTTGTCGATGTTTTTCGATCGTCCTTTGTCCATCGACAGGGAACAAAGGTTGCTTTACCGTTTGGCTTTACCGTTCGCCGGGCAACTTTACCTTCTTCTAGACGGTTTTGCCGCCCTGTCGGATTGCTTTACGTCCTGCTGTACGTCGTCAAAAATCTCTGCGCTTGTCAGAAGTTGACCGTTGAGGTAAAGGCCGACCCTGAGGGTCGGTCGGATTTTGTCGCTGTCCGGCCCCGACCCTGAAGTGGTCGGGCCGACGTCCTTGAGCGAGCCTGGTCATCGAGAACCAGACGATGTCCTAAGGAGGTTCCTACCCGGGGGGTTGGTCTCCCCTCGAGTTTTGACGTGATGAGGTTCGTCCTGGGCTGCGAGTTTGATCGCGGGACGCAACCCATTGCTGGGCCTTCGTACCTAATCCGGGGCCACGAGTACCCGAGGTACATTATCTCGACAGTAACCCCCGAGCCCTGCGCCATTTGCAATCTTCGTTGAGGCGGCGCGGATTACATTATCCCGACAGTAGCCCCCGAGCCCCCGGGCGACTGGAAGGGTCAGTCGGTGGTTTAATCTTCATGCTTCAAAGAATAAGCCTGCGGGGCTGCGCGAGCGCGCCCGTAGGGTGTAGCCCTTGAGCCCCCCGGCAATCCGAAGGGTTAGTCGAGGGTTAGTCTTCAATGTGAATTTTCGCAATGTCTCCCCGATCGTCGGCGGTCGGGGCCAACTTTCGCTGTTGATCGAGATTGTCAAGAGGGATGCCTAGATCAAGCTGGTCGGCCTAGCTATATTTCATGATCAGCATCTCGCCTAGGTTGAGCCAAACGGATTGGCCAAGTCCCATGATCGGCGACGTGGGCAAGCGTCGGGCCAAACGATTCAACTGCCAACCCTCTGCCGCCCGAGAGCGTGGGTTCCACCCCAGGACGCCCTCTGAATATCCCTGCATTGGCTCCGGAAGTTGGGTGGTCCAGTGGCGTCCACGTGGACGGCCGATGCCACGTCTTGGAGTTGCAACTGCCGGACCGATCCAGCGGTCGGATCGCCCCGATCGAATGGTTGCTGGGGAGCGCTGATTCACGCGCATGTCCCATATAACTGACGCTCGGCCAGTCAGTTAATGCCCCTGTGATCGTGTGCAGAAGTACGGGCGCCACCTCAACTGGCGGGGGTATTGAGGGAACGCAACGAGCCCACTCATCAGTGAGCAGGGTGTGGGCGGCGAGTTCCATGAAGTGTAGGTTGACGGCGAGTTTCTCGTGCAGAGCTCCGGCAGCAAGTTTCCCGGCAGACCTCGGAGCTTGAGACCCTCCAGGGTCAAAACCTTGCTGCCGAGGGGGCCCTCGTCGCTGCTGACGCGGCGCGCGTGGCCACTATGGCAGAGGCCACCAGGCTTTTGAGGGAGTTGTCGGAGCTGCAGCAGGTACAGTCCGAGGCTCTCGTGAGCGCTCGGGAGTCGTCGGAGGCGGCGATTGCTCAGCTTCGCCAGTATCTTGTGGCCGCCAGGGCTGAAACCGAAGCTACCATGAAGGAGCGCGATGGTAAGTGTTGCTCACCCTGCTTGTTTGTTGATGCCATGGTTGGTTCTTGACCGTGTTCACTGCAGGCGCGGTCAGCGAGCTTAAAGTGGTCCGGGGGGGCGTCTGCTCCTTGCTCCGTCAAGTCTTCTCCAATGTATATGAAGATTATGTGACGACAGAGCACGCCGGGACTCATCGGCTTCGCGTTGAAGGGGGCGCTGGAGGACGGAGCCTCGCTGACCCTGGTGCGGACTCGCTCCCACTATTTGGACGCCGACCTGGCGCGCGTCTCCAGGGGCTTTGCCGCAGGGATGTCAGACGAAGAGATCTTAGAGCTGCAACAGGACGTCGAGGCCAGGGCTCAAGATCTTGCCGCCAGCTTCAAAGGGCCTAATTTCCTGCGCGAGCGGTTCGGGCAACTCCCGGCATGTCGTTGTTAGGACTTTGTAATGCCAGCTGCAATTACTTGTAGTTTTGTAAATAAACAAACGAAGTTTCCGACCCTCTTGTGCTCATGTAAAATTTTGCGTGCTTATGTTTTCAGTTCCGTTGGGCGTTGATCGAGCGGCTGGGTCTGATATAGCTCGTAGGTCGAGTGTCGGGCTCGATACAGCCGTGAGGCGTCAACAACTCCGGGTCATCGATCGTTAGCCGCGATCAGAACTTAAACGATAGCACTTGCAATTTACTTAACATGTCCGAAGGTCACCCGCGAAGCTTGACGCGGGTCGGAGGGTCAGACCCCGAGGGAAAGAAAAGAGTCACAGAGCCTTAAAACAAGAGACTAAGGCACAGAGCCTTAGAGCGAAAAATTTAGACGCGAGGCCTGAGAACTAAAAGCTAAGGCACGAAGACTGAGAGAAGGGCGAAGGGGTCAGAAGTTTTGACTCCTAAGCAGGGGGACACTGAGAATAGCCCTCGAGCGGCGAAGGGCGGCCAGATCGGCTGCGCTTCGCCGTCCAAAATAGTAAAGAAAAGAAACAAGAAGTGCAAGAAGACTTAGCAGATTTTATTATGTATAGAATCGACGCAGGTTCTCGATGTTCCAGACATTGACTAGCTCCCTGCCACTCTTGGTCGCCAGCTTGTAGGCGTCGGGCCTTAGAACTCGCTTGATTACATAGGGCCCCTCCCAAGGAGGCGATAGCTTGTGGTGGCCAGCTTGAAGCTGGACCCTCTTGAGTACAAAATCTCCTACGTTGAATGCTCGACCTTTGATGCGGCGAGCGTATAGTTGTCGTAGACTTTGCTGGTACTTGGCCGACCCTAGGATGGCGACGTCGCGTGCTTCGTCCAGCTGATCTAGGGCATCTTGCTGTACCGCTTTCGATCTCTATTCGTCATAGGCTCGGACCCTTGAGAAGTCGTAGTCGAGGTCGGTTGGAAGCACAGCTTCCGCTTCGAACGTCATGAAGAATGAGGTGAATCCCATGGTTCGGTTGGGAGTCGTGCGCAGGCCCCCACAACACGGACGGGAGTTCTTGAACCCACCGTCCAGTCGCTTGCTCAATGCGGTCGTAGAGTCGGTGGCTTGAGCCCCTGGAGCACTATCTCATTGGCACGCTCAACCTGCCCGTTGTTCCTCGAGTGGGCCACAGAAGTGAAGTCGAGCCAGATGTGGTATTCCTCGCAGAAGTCGTGGAATTGCCGGCCGCGAATTGCCGGCCGTTGTGGGTGATGATGGAGTTGGGACCCCAAAATGGCAGATGATGTCATAAAATAAATCGACCGCGCGGCCGGCACTGATGCATGGCACCGGCTTCGCTTCAATCCACTTGGTGAACTTGTCCATGGCGATGAAGAGGTGGGTGAAGCCTCCAGGCGCTTTTCAGAAAGACCCGAAGATGTCAAGCCTTCAGACCGCGCAAAGCCCTGTGATTGGAATCGTCTGGAGCTTTTGGGTCGGCATGTGCGTCTGCCGAGCGTAGAATTGGCAGCTCTTGCAGGAGCGAATGAGTTGCTCGGCATCGGAAACCGCCGTGGGTCAATAGAACCCCTGGCGGAAAACTTTTCTAACCAAAATCCTCAGGGCAGCATGATGACCACAGATGCTTGAGTGAATATCGTCGAGGAGATGTAGACCTTCCGCTCGAGGGATGCAGCGTTGGAGGATGCCGTTGAGGCTCCGCTTGTAGAGCTCGTGGTCAACAATGACGTAGACTTTGTCTTGGCGCGCAACCCGCCTGGCCTCATTGGTGTCGGTCGGGAGGGTAGCATCCTAGCGCCAGGGCAGTTTGTCGATTGCCTTTGATCGTCCTTTGTCCTTCGACGGGAAACAAAAGTTGCTTTACCGTTTGCCTTTACCGTTCCTCGGGCAGCTTTACCTTCTTCTAGACAGCTTTGTCGCCCTGTCGGATTGCTTTACCTCTTGTTATACGTCGTTTCTGCGCTTGTCAAAAGTTGACCGTTGAGGTTGGGGCCGACCTGGGGGAGGGGGGGGGGTCAATCGAGTTTTGTCGCCGTTCGGCCCCAACCGTGAAGTGGTCGGGCCGACGTCCTCGGGCGAGCTTGGTCATGGGAAACCAAACGATGTCCTCGAGCTGCTCCTCCCCGAGGGGGTTTTGACGTGATGAGGTTCGTCGCGGGCTGCGAGTTTGATCGCGGGCCGCAACCCGTTGTCGGGCCTTCGTACCTAATCCGAGGCCACGAGTACCCGAGGTACATTATCCTGATATTATGCACAGAAAATAAAGAGAGAAAAGATATATAAATGTAAATACTAGAAAGAGGGAAAGCTATATTAAATTGAGAATGATATTTATTTATGAATACATTTTAACTTGTTCGAAATCAGAAATGATCAGGTAGTTTGAAAAACAAGTGCCAGAATGACCCGTTCGCGTACAATGATCAACCACGCGGACCGGGCCGTGCGGCCACGAAACCACAACGAGAGTTACGAGACGAGACGGTCCGTCGACGTCGACCCGCCAGCGAGGGGCGTCCGCGCGCGCAGCGCTAGCCTTCCGCCGTGCGCGCCGACAGGCGTCGCAGTGCAAGTCTGGGCAAAGGGAGAAAAGCGAACCGCCTACCGCCAGAACCCGGCGTTCCCATTGCTCATGCGGGACCAGCCAGCTTTTAGCACGAACGAAGCGGAGGACGGCCGGCTTGCTTCGCGCGGGCGTGACTGGCGTCGCGTCCAGGTCTTCCTTCCTCCGCGCGCTCGTCGCGGTGCTCCAGTGACCGGTGGCGTCTGCAACGGGCCAGACAGATTCCACTGCTATAAGCGGATTTTCTAAGCACCATCTCATCTGCACACCTCATTCATCACTGTCAAATCAGTAAATAGACAAATAAAATCTATCTTTTATTTTTTTTAAAAAATAAATCTCATATATAATCTCACGTATCACCCGCTGTCAACCGGTCTCATCTACACGCATCCCCGTTATCTTATTTCTCTTCCACTGCTGGTCTGCTGCGCGCGTCTGGCACTGCACTGGTACGCAGCGACGCGTGAGCAGTGTGAGCTTCAAGATCTACGAGGGTGCGAACGCGCGTGAATGCGTCGGAGTCAGGATAGGCAAGTCGATCGAGTCGACCGTCAGGTGACGCAGAGGACGTTGACTGGACTCGTTACACTGCAACTAGTGCTAGTGCAGGTACTACTTCTAATTTTTGTTGACTGACTCTTTAATTAATATTTTTTATAGATTCGATTAAATTAAAAAATCTAGTATTTGTATTTTTAAAATCATCAAAAGAAATATTTTTATAATATATATAATTTATATTATTAAAAATAATTAAATATATCAAAATTATCGATCGAAATCGTAGTCAACAAAATCTAAAAATAAACTTCTATTGAGACGGAGGGAGTATAATACTTTCTCCGTCTCAAAATAAAAGTCTTTTTAGATTTTCAAACATATATCTTTGATGATTCATTTTATTCAAAAAATTTATAAATTTTTTTATATTATTGTAAAATGATTCATTATTAAAAGTAATTTAAGCTTGAGTTGTTTATTTTTGTATTTTCGTAAATTTTTCAAATAAAACAAATGATCAAATGATGATTTCAGAAAGTCAAAAACCTCATTTATTTTGAGACGGAGGGAGTATGAGGTATTTCTGTGGTGGAGTATTACAAAGCTGTTTCTTTTAATTATCCCGTCAAGAGGATCAAGTGCTAAGACAGGACTCGGTCCTGGCCAGACAATTTGAAATTTATGTTTCGATATTCCAAGCCGGGTAAATTCTACCGATACAACCTGGTACTACCGGGTTTGAATTGACAAGTTGCCGTCTATATTTTCCGAAGATGATTTCTACAGCATGCTGATTGGACGGAGATGATAAGCAAAGAGACAGCGTCAAACCGTTTCCCCGACCAAACCATGCTAAGCTAACCTATCTCGCGTTACGAATGGTTGAAACTTGGACGGCTCTCTGTTGCCGTGCAGCGTGCTGCTCGTTCAGTTTCAGATCGCTGTCGTTGACCACCCCGAACGCACGGCAGGCAAGGCACGCATCAGTGTCCAGGCATCCCCGAGACGCGTCGGTGTCAACCGGCCATACACATCGTCGAATCGTTTTCACGCACTAGGGTAACACATGAATTGCAGCCCTAGCTATCATCAATTTGGTCAAGATGTACTTATATGGAGGTAAACGTCAACTGCTGTACGATCGATTTCTCGTATACAGACCCTATGGGTGCGTTTGGATACCCGCACGCGACGTGGCCTGGTCGGCTCGATGCAACCTCCATGTGATTGGTTGCCCGATTGATGGAGTCGGTCAGGCTCCGTAGTTGGAAAAGTTGGGAGCGGGCCAGGCTGCGGAGGAACGAAGATGATTTTTCTGTTTTTCCAGAGACAGGCTGTTGGGATACAAAATCAGATCAACTAATAAAAGTATTAATAAATAATTAATTAATTTTAAAATATATTAGTACATATTAAAATAGATTAAGATATATAATATTAAAATGGAGGTTATTAGAGTATAGTTACACAAATTAAATATTAAAATAATTTATTTTTCTCTATTTTTATCTCATACAAATTAAACTCATAAGAAGAACTAAATAATCTCTTCTCAACCTGGCTCGTCGTATGCATCTAACATGTATATGATCAAACTTGATTGTATCAAACTTATCTCACCCCATACGAACCAGCCTCAGTAGTACGAGCAATCAAACGGATCTAGAGTGGATCTGACAAGCTCGGCATCGACAGAGAATTGCCTGCGTGAAGATGGGCAGACATTTAAGCAAGGCAACAAATGTTCCTGTCATAAATTAAGCAACCGCTAGGGCGAGCTCCAAATCGGCTGCAATTACGACAGGAAGCACTATAGCGTGAGGGGAACAGTAACTAATGCCGATAAACAGTAACTTTTCCGTGTAGATACAGTAAAATTTGGTACTGCTCATCCACGAAGTACTGTTTATTATGTTACTGTAGCAGTTGACTGGATCGTCCATTTTTTGATCCGACGGCTGAGATTTAAGCTAATTATGAGAACAATGTTTTCTCTGCATTTTGACTCCTACGGGAGGGAGATGACTTCGATCGGCCAGGGCGGGACCAATCACCGTACTTGCCTGCGGCCTGGGTCGCCTGCAACGAAACGCGGCGGATGACCGAGGGGGATGACCGAGGGACACGGTCGCCTGCCTGGAGATGCGCCCTCTGGTCCAATGTTTCACTTATCGTTTGAGCCCAAGAAACCAGCCAGGGCCAGTTTAACGGTTTTCCCGAAAACCCAAAAAAATCAACCGGTTTACCTATGAAAATTCAATTTTTGAAACTTGGACTGGGTCGGCAGTTTGGGAACAGTAAACCAGCCGGTTTGAGGGGCTAGCCGGTCAGTTTTAGCGGAAAGCCGACAGCTTCTAGGTGGAACCGGCAGAAACGAAAACCAAGCGGTTTTGGCGAAAAGCCGGTCAGTTTTAACCGAGAGCCGCCCAAAAATTGAAAAACCGGTAAAATATTAGAAAATAAGAAATAAATAGAAAATTTCAAAAAAATTTGGCATGACCTTTCCTAAATTCTTGCAATACATTTACAATATATTTCATCAATGGATAATAAAATATACAATTTGACAATATATCCATGTAAATAAAATGCACACATAAGTTTATACATAAGTCCATACATGAATAAATAAATAAGTTGTCTATCGCCAACCCGCTAATGTATCGTAGTCAGCACTTAGATATGCGGTGAATCCCTGTTATCGTAGTCAGCACTAGATATGAGGTGAATCTCTGTTGTAGCTAACAACTCCGCTCTGTATTCATTTCATGTCTGTCCCATCTAAGTGGCAGTGGTCTCCCATCGTTGATACACTGAATTATAATACTTCGAATTGTCCCATTCTACACTAACGTCCTGGTGGTCGAGTTGCATCAAACTCCGCGGATACCACTCATTAATTTGATTGTACATGGTATCACTGTCCATCGTCGCATAGTACATGTCGTAGTAACGATGCCTATGTCCCATGATGGTCCTCGGTGATGGTGGAGCACTATGATCTTCATTCTGCGTGGCGTGAGTAAAATCTATCTCTCCTGCAAAATAATGTAAGTGTAAGGAATAAGAGTGACAATGAGCGTATGATTCAATGATATAGTTACATGTAAAATGATAAGTAGTTTGTGGTGGCTGAAACTCAAGAACTACAGTGTCTGGCGGGTCTTCAAATGAAGTCTGAGAGCTGCTGTCATTTGACTCTTGATAAAGTGGGCTTCTTCTGCCGTCTGCAGAATATGCTGTGTCATCACTGCTCACGTCCTTACTTTTACTTTTGTCTGTCTTTGCCTTTGCTCTTACTACATATCTTTTTAGCATCTTTCTTTTTGTCTTCTAGTCGTTACCTTCCTCTTTTCTATGTGAGTTTCACTCATATTTACATCTGCCCATTCAGATATTGTTAAAGCACAAGACAACTGTAGCTCGGTCTTTCCTCCGCTCGGCGGTCTTATCGAGCTCCCGACGGAAATAGTCCTGCACATAGGGAGGAACGTGAGCACAGCCCACCATATTGCTGCCACAATGTGCCACATGTTGCTTAAATCTCCTGGCACCACCCCCTCTCTTCATGCTCTTGCAATACTTGCAACGAAACTCGAGGTATACGTTATCCTCGTATTCTCAAACCGAATCCAACTGATCCGTCATCTTACATTCAACAATTTCATCAAAATGACAAAGTTCTAAAGTTTGACACAAATGAACCAACATTTGAAAAAAAAGAAAGAAAAACACCCAACTCACCTCCTCTGGTAGAAAACCGACCACATCCGTCGGCTTTCCGCTGAAACCGAGCGGCTAGCAGTTATATGCGCTCGGCTAGCCGGCTGGGGCGGCTTGGCCGCGTGGGCGAGCGGTTAGCCGAGGCGGTTATCGGCGGGCAGGCGACCTCGTGGCGCGTGTGTGGCTAGCCGCTACTACCGCTCGACTAGCCGGCCTTTTTGAGCGGCTTTCCGTGCGCAGCGGCGGACGGAGCGGCGGGGCAACGGTTTCGCCGGCACAGATCGCGGATGGGGAAAGGGAAGAGCTCAAGGGTGCGTCTGAGGTCACGGGTAAAGATTAAGTCTCTTTTTTATTTTATCCACTCAATCTTCCTTGAATTTTTCAGCACCTAAATCATGTAATTTTCAACAATGGATTCCACCAAAATGTTGCATTTTTCATTTAGTTTTTTACATATTTTTTTATTTTAAATTTCGTCAAATTTTCACATTTCAAAAAAAATTCAAATAAAAAAATCAATTAACCGTCCAAACTGAACCGAACCGATTTGATTGATTTTCGTGAAAATCGACCCGGTTTGAGCGGTTTTGTAAAACTTGTGTGGCCCTCCGTTGAAGCCGCGATCGATGTCCGCCTCGTACGTGCATCGCCAGGAACGGCTGGATGTATTGCGCCCTGAAAACGATTCGTCAGAAGATTGACGATTGGCCGGGTAAAACGTGGACGTGAGTTTTACAAAATCGAACGCGCAGGCTCAGTTGGGGGTTAGTACTACCAGTCTGGTCATGAACGACGCCGCCATCCTCATCAGCAGCTGGAAGCAGAAATCGACCTTGTAGAATACAGGGTTACTTAGAAATTCATCGTTTACGCCGTGAAAATCCATGTGAACACGGCACTGAGTTTTCGAATGCAGTACTCGAGAAAACATTTGAACAAGCCTAGCCAGTTTCTGACGGGGCGGAAAGGAATGAACTGCTACTTCAAAAATCCTACTCCTAAAATATTCAGAATTTGTGCGGGCAAACACGGACGAGGCTTCTGTACTCCCACCAGCGTGCTCCCCTTGGTGCTCCCACTACGTGGCATGATACTATTGGTTCGGCATTTTCATGTGGGTCTAAACCGGTTTTCACAGGCGATTTTTATTCCGCTGCTATTGGCGATTTTTGTTCCGGTGCTATTAGTGCCTGTAAAAATAGAGTATTTATACACGCGTTTATGTGAACCGTCGCACTAATAGTCTTAGTGCAGCGGATCTCTTAAAGTAACTCCCGAAAAAAAAAATTGGTACTATTATGTGATCGGCTTGCACAAATCAATTTTCAAAAAAAAAAAAATCTGGAGAGCTCCAGCAGTGTTTAGCCTGTTCCGCCTGCCGGGCAACCTGTCTCTCAAGTCTTCTCGCTCTGCTTTGAGCAAACAATCTCTGCTATGCTTGGAGGCAAAATAATCAACAGTACACACACCCAAAATCTCTCTACGCTTCAACACACCAGAAGGGAGAAAATAACCGACACTACACACCCCAAAATCTCTGTACGCTGCAGCACACCATCAAACCCCAAATCAGCAGTTACATCGTCGGAGCCACTGCGACTGCACCGCCGAGATGAACGTGTACTTGTTACTGTGCTTGAACCCGCAGGCACCACCTAGCACAGATCCAAGAGAGCAGGAAATGAGCCGCTTTGCCAAGAATGACAAAACACAAATGACGCTGAAGTGAAAGAAAGTGATTAGTACTCACTACTCGCCGCTAAATCAGCAGGATGGAGCTGTTCATCACCTCCATTGAACCCTAAATCAGCTTGCGCCCACAGATCTGGATCTCTTAGACCGACCACCTGGGGAGAGAGAGAGAGAGAGAGAGCCTGGGAAGCACTCGATGGTGACACTCGGTCGCCAACACTGGCAGCGTGCGGAGGCGGCCTGCCCCCTCCAACCACGCGACGCGTGCAGGCAGCGACCCACCAGGCCGCACGCGCAGGCGGCGGCCCTCGAGATCTATAAGAGAGAGAGAGAGAGAGAGAGAGAGAGAGGCGTGGGGAAGAGGAAGTGCACTCGGGAATGAGACGGGAGCGTGGGCCAGATAGTGGGGTGCAGGATATTTAATTGGGATGACAAGCAGCTCAGGCGGCGTACAGAAAAACTAGCTGCATAGGTGAAGCACAGATCGCTGACGTGGATGTTCCGGTACAGAATATTTGTGCATGCGGTTGTTTAAAAGCACCGCTTGCATAAATATTCTTTGCAAGCGGACTTCCTGAGGAGCCGCTGCACTAATCAACGTGATTGTGCATTGGTTCTTTAAAAAATCTGCTCCACAAATAATTTTTTGCAGACGGTTCTTTTTCTCGAGCCCACCTCACTTTTGGTATAGGCGGTTGACAACCGCTTGTAATTTAAGTGGAAGGTGTCAGGAGAAACCTTTTTTTTTAAGTAGTGCCATCCATTGCCAGCTAACTCCGTTGGCCACTTTCTCTTCTATAGCTTTCTTTCCTATCCCATTAGCCCACTTCTCTCATAAAACAAGGGGCAAATTCATTTAAAAAAAAACAAGGTGCAAATTATTTTAAAAAACAAAGGGTAAATTATTTACTCCTTCTGTCTAAAAATAGCTAGTATCATTTTAAATTTTTAGATATCTACTTTTGATCACTCATCTTATTC
The DNA here is from genome assembly GCA_001602275.1 of Zoysia japonica. Taxonomy (NCBI): domain Eukaryota; kingdom Viridiplantae; phylum Streptophyta; class Magnoliopsida; order Poales; family Poaceae; genus Zoysia; species Zoysia japonica. The sequence continues at coordinate 585,604 of BCLF01000050.1, read as the reverse complement.
AAAAAGCTAGTGAAAATATTATTTATTTTATTATGAACTGATTTATGATTATAAATACTTTAGGTATGACTTTGTTTATTTTTGTATTTTTATAATTTTTTAATCAGATGAATGATCAAACATTGATTTTTAAACATAAAAAACGTCATTTATTTTGAGACTGAGGAAGTATTACCCTTTAAAAAAACTACAAGCTTCTTATCACCACTCAAAATTTTTAATTTACTTATCAACGACCAATTTTATCTTTATTTCCTTATTATCACTACTATATATTTTGAGACATGAAAAAGATTTGTTTGTCTCTCTATCATTTTTTGATAACTTTTCTCATTTCCTATTTTAGGTTTTTGAATAAATGAATTTTTCTTATTGTTGACGACCAAAATTGATATTCTGCAAAAATCGGAAGCTTCGGAATTCTAAAACCGGAAGTTCTAGTTTCAACGGGCTCACTATGCCAAAATTTGTTAAGTCCTCACCGGAGTGTCCGAGAGCACCATCTCTGTGTCGAGTGTCAGGCCATTTGCCGAAGGGTCCAAACTGAAAGTTCTGATTTGTCAAATCGGAAAAATTCTGGTTTGTCAAACTGGAAGTTAGTTTTAGCAGACTCACCTAAGTTAAAATTATCTAAATTAAGGTTAACATTGATTATTTCAAGGTATTGGTGTTTAGACATATTTTGCAGGATATGATTACGATTCTTGAGTATTTGATCAGTTCTTATAGAATAAACAAATAAGTGCTTAAGAAGAGTAGTAGTATTTTAGCAAACCGAAACTTATGATTTTCGCTGCAGAGCCCCTAGCGGTCTGGCTGCATTGCACAATTGCGTGTTCGTGTGAAATGGTATTTTTAGGTGTCAATAGCTATATCTACTTTTCTTGTGAAATTGAACTGATTACTGCAAAATTTTTATAGAAACAAGTATGGAGCGTTTGTGTTGATTAAAAAATGACTTTTTTTTTCAAAATGTAGGAGGGCTATACGATGACAGAGGTGGTCTCCGTTGATGTTGCCAAAATCTGTTGCGTCCTGAGATAGGAAAGAGCGCTCGATCGGAAAAAGCTAACGGTGTTAGTTGTGGGCCAAGAAAAAAAGTATGACCAATAAAACTGTGCCACGTAGTAGGAGCACCAAGGAGAGCACGCTGGTGGGAGCACCGAACGGTAATCATCCCCTTCGCGTAGGGTAAGAACAAGTCGTTCTCCGACCACCCTTTTATTGGGCCGAGGTGGGCTTTTTTTGTGTTTCTTTTCTTTCTCTTTCTAATTTCTACCTGACCCATTCGATGAGATGAGTTTTTCTGTTCGGCATCTTAATATATTAAAACCCGTGCGTTCTCTCGCAAAAGAGCCACTCCACGTCCGCTCTTAGATTTTTGACCGTTCGATCCTGCTAACAGATGGATTCAACCGTTAGATTGCTCCATTGCACCTTTGCGTCTGGATCCTTCTGGAAGTATCAAACTACAAAGTCTTATAACGAGGTGCTCCCGCTTTTTCTCCGGCCCGGCGTGCTCAGACTCGGCAATGCCGCCTGCCCCAGACGCTGTTTTCCCTGCCCCGTTGAGCACGCCTCAGGTGCCCATGGAGCTCGGCCTACCCAGCAGCGAGTCCTCCTCGCCGTCCCTGTCCCCGTCGCCCTCCCCCGAGACCGCGACGGTGCCGGAGATGCAGCAGCTGAACTTCAGCGAGACCACCGCCGCCGGCGCAGATGGGATGCCCCAGCGGCTCGCCATGACCAGGTCGCCTCCAAATCCCCTTGGCCGCCGCCTCGCCCTCCCCACCTCAGCCGCGGCTGCCCTAGCGACCCCGCCGCCTCAACCAACCTCAGCCGTCCCCATCCCTGACGCTGCATCGCCCCTGCACCGGTAAAGAACCGCCCCGCCTCACCTCTACTGCAGTAGCATCAGCGGTCTGTCCATGGGCGCCGCGGCCAGCAGGGTCGCATACCCAACGGCTGCGGCGGCTCGCTTCCGACGGCGGCGATGGTCGCTTCCGACGACAATGGCGGCTGTGGCTCTTTTCCGGTGCGGCCTGGCCATGCGTGTTGCGGCCAACAGAGCCATCTGCCGGACGGCGGGGCAGTCGCGGCCGGCTTCGGGCGTGGCCAGGACGCCGCAGCCAGAGCCAGCCGCTTGACGGCGACGGCGGTTGCGACTGGCTCCTCACGCGGCCTTCCCACGAGCGACGTGCCGACGTCTCGCGGCCGGCAACAGTTGTAGATCATGGATGGCGTCGCAGCGGTGGCCAGATGCAAAGAAGAACAGATATCCACTGCAGTCCGCAAAACGAGGAGCACATGCCCCAACTCATACGCATCCATGTGTTCGGCAATCGGCAAGGTGGCAGGTAAATGGCACGATGGTCACAACACCACGACAGCTGCCTCAATCCGTGTATTGATAGCACCCTCTCTCTTCCATTGCTTGCAATTATCGGTGAGAATCGTCTTCACTGTTGTGTTGTAGCCAGCGCGTGCAAGGTGTTTGACAAAATGTCAAAGCTGCTTTCGAGACTTGCTTGTGCATCTACATAGGTCACGGACTCTGATAATGGCTTTGCAAGGCTCTTCTAAGAATCATCAAATATCTATTCATACAAATTCGGGCTGGCTTTACAAGGCTTATCTATGATCTGGAATAATATGGGACCTTAGTTGGTTTCACAAAAAATTATTTTTTACTTATTAATTTGGGCTGATACTTGAGAATATTTCTTAATACAAGCATCTGAGATAAAAGAATTCAGCTTACTACAGAGTGAAGTATATCCACTTTCAATTAGAAATTTCCATCTATTTACAGACTTATCACTTTCTTTATTTCTTATGTAGTCTTATAGACAAAGAAAATGACAAATATACAGATGAAACCAATAATATTTTTTTCCTAGCTCTCTTCATAGTGTCAGTTATTAGCTTGGTGTATTGTCATGTTGGTCGCCAGTGCATAGAAATATATAATTGTAATTGTGTATTACAATGATTACATACAACGGTAAATTAGATCATCATAGATTAGAAAAATAATGCTTATCTATAAAGCGAGCTTATAAGTGGAACATGCTGATGAAAAGAAATATCCAGAGGAACATCTGAGTTTTGCAGCACAAGCAGCTAGGTGCGGCAAGGCCGGGCAGGATTTCTAGTTTTTCTTCTAGTTTCTTCCAGTGTTTTTGGGCCTTTCTTTTCTGACTAGCTTGATCCTTTTTATAAAAAAGTTACTTTTATTTTTACACAGCCAGTTTCATATCCTTATATATTAAACGTCATGCGTTCTCTCAACCCTCGTTGCGTCACGTCACCCTAAAACATATTGACCGTCAGATTAAAATATAACGGTGAATATTAAAAAGAAGAAAAAAATTCTTTCTTCGGTCAATAGAAGCGTGCCTCTGCTCGGCGGTAGCAGCCATAAACAGCCGTGCCATCGCCTAGCTTTTTCAAGTCACACGCTGTCCTGTCACAGTGAAATAATAAAAATCAACGATAAATAATAATTTAATGGAGGGAGTATGTGGTATTACACATAGACAATATGATAGATATAAGAAATTAACTATAACTGTTTTGTTAAATCAAATTTATTTTTGCAATAGATTCAATAGAACTATTTCAAAAGATATAAGAGAAGTTCTTATAAATTTATTCTACTTTTATGTCTTACACGTATATGATACAATTAAAGACCTTTATATGTTATAAAAATATATATTTAGATAACTTAAATTGTTTTATCTTCTAAAAATGCTTCTTGATTAATATGAGAACTAAGATTCAATCTTTTTCTCGCTTACAACTCCGGTCTAAAAAAATAGTAGCTTTGGACGCAATGTTTTAATCAAACATTGCCAATATAAATTAGAAATAATTTTAAATTTATTAAGTTACAAAATTAGAAATAATTTGTTTTAAAAATACTTTCTTAAAAGTATCGATGCTACTTTTTATTAAATATCTTTTAGATAACAAGGGTCACACTTATGCTTTGAAAACTATATCGATAACTTCTTTTTGAGACCGGAGTATATGTTTATGGAACTTTATCATCCATGTCAAGACAATTATACTTCTATTTGTTAAATAATAAATTTAAAATATACTGCTTCAATTAAGGGTGCACAACAAAAACATACACGAAAAGCGCGGCAATTGCGCGCAGATTTTCTAGTTTCTTTTTTATTTGCATGGATGCACGGTTGTGGTAGGAGATAAGCTTTTTATTTTTTTTTATATGTATGCATATGTTATTTTTATTTTATTTTACTCACATCCCAAAATAAGTGTCATTCTAGACTTTTAGGCATCAACCTTTGACATTCATCTTATTTTAACAAATATGAAAAATATAATTTATTTTATTGTAAAATGTTTTTATTACTATAAATACTTTAACTATGACTTGGTTGCTTTTATAATTTCATAATTTTTTAAAATAAGATGAATTATCAAGCGTTGATTTTTAAAATTAAAAATATCACTTATTTTGGGACGAAGGGAGTAATAAGATCTATTATTTCAACAGTATTTCAAAATTGCTTCACTATGATTACATTTATTCAATACATGTCTTCTTATTGCTCTACCACTTTTTACCATTGTTCTAACTATCTATTGCTATTGTTCTGACTATATATTATCATTATTATAACTATACATTTTTTATTATAGATGTTTATTATATTTGTTCCATTGACATTATCTAATACCAACGCATACATGTAATTTTTTAAGGAGATTATGTATGCATGTATTTTTATTAAAAAACCATGCATGCATTCACTCTTTTTTAATAATGCATGGCTACTATTTCTTGTATATTTTCCTTTATTTTCATATTTTTTAAAATTTTTATTGTGGTCATAAATACATTACTAGAACAATTGACTTTTTACTATTAAAACATTTTATTTGAAATTTTTTTATTTTTATTACTAGAACAATTAATTTTGCTACTTGAATAATTAACTTTTGGTATTAGGATTTATTTTCAGAACAATTAAATTTTACTATCGGAACATTCCATTCATAAGATGGAATATTCACAAAAATAATTTAAAAAAATATTTCACGTGGGATCTCATTATTTTACATTAATTCTCAGGAATGTGGTGGTTTAAACAGATTCTAAAAATAAATTACGATTTATTATAAAAATTGTTTCAAAGTTTAAAATACCAAAAAAAATCTCATCTGATATTTAATCATGGCCCACATGAGTTCAGGTGAGCTCACTTGTAGAGGGTTCGGACTTCGGAGATAAGCACCAGCCCAACAACGAGCCATTACAATCAGGTGAGCAAAGAAGAAAGCCCAAAACGAAGAAAATTGGCCCACGCGGGAAGGAGAAGGGTGGTCGGAGGAGGTTCGCCCATTGACGCATGCGGAGGGTAACAGGGCCCAGCACCGAAGCCTCGCCCGGCAACCACACATGCGATAGCATTGAAGAAAGCGCGCGCGCGATTGTAATGTTTGCCCCCTGTCGCCTCGTGGAAATCTGGCTAGTTTATTTTATTATGAAATGTTTTTAATAAAAAAAATTTAAGTTTGACTAGTTTGTTTTTATATTTTTTATAAGTGTTTTAATAAGATAAATGGTTAAATATTGATTTCTAAAAGTAAAATATCAGGATAGAGAGAGTAGCAATCATTTTCAGAAGCTTACCAATTTAATTTTTTCTATCTTCTTTTTGCAACATTGAAAGTAAATAAGCTATAATACGCTTCGCCGAGGGATGGTGATGCTTTTCAGCGAAGCACATGCGCCCTGTCAGCGAGTAATTGTACATTCTTAGTCCATTAACTTCCATGGTAATACAGAAAATTTATAGAAATTGTATAAGTATTTTTTATAAGAATTAGTTTAATTTCATAGAAAAAAGACAGGATTAATTTTTTAACATAGTTTACAGAAAATTTATAGAAATTGTATAAGTATTTTTTATAAGAATTAGTTCAATTTCATAGGAAAAGACAGCATTAATTTTTTTTTAACATAGTTGTCCTAACAGATACCAGTTTCGTCCATTATTGTTGTGGTAGAGTGCACAAAAATCATATACCTTGGTCCTTAAATTCTTGACATCTTTGACTTTTAGATATCATGTTTGACTCTGTCTTATTTAAAATATCTATAAAAATATCATTTATTTTATTGTGATTAGTTTTATGATAACAGATGTTTTAAACATAACTAATTTGTTTTAATATTTGTAAAAAAAAATAATTGAATGAGACGAATGGTCAAACATTGTGTCTATAAATTAAAAGTGTCAAAAATTTAGAGACAGAGATAGTACTTATGATGGAAAAAAAACCTCCACTATTGCTGCTCTGAATGCATGGAGCTGTAGCAGTTACTATAGCAATTCGAGAGAAGATGGGTTGTATAGTTTTAATATGGTATGTAGTTTCAAATCGGAGGGTTCAAAGTGGAGCTAATTCCCATCACTATTCACTATATATTATGGAGGAGATTAAATCCTCTGCAATAACTACCGGTCACTGATATATGAATCTGATCCCACATATCAGTGCATGAAAATTAACGGAGAGGATGCCCACCCTGCATGGAGTGCTTCAATTCAGGGAACAGATGACTCTGAATTGAAGGGTTCAATCCAGATGATCATTATGGTGGCGAATTTGGATCCCTTCTCAACCATTCGATTCAGAATAATTTAAGTCTACTATATAAAGTGAACAACACCTTGCCACAATATTTTTTAGCTATGGTGCCTGTAAAAAATACCTTTGCTACAACACTAATTCATGCATTGTTCATCTTCTCATGGATCATTGTAGCAATATCTAGAGTTCTCTAGATGCTCAATTCAGAGGATGTGAACTCCAAATTTATATCCACTATCCTAGAACTCAAAGAGACAGAAGTACATAAATAAATTGGTAGGAGCGAATAAACAAGGAGTCAAGGAGACTGGGAGAGAAGATACTGAGCTAGTACTTCAGTAGTTTGGGAATGGCAGCTTTCAAAAAAAAAAAGATTGGGAATGAGAGGCATACGTAAAGAAGTCAATATCTGTCAGTCAAATTTCACTGCAATAGGGTAGTAATGGTCATTTGGTGGAGCTTATAGTGACTTTAGCTTCTATGGCAACACACTTATCATGGCACTGTTGTGGCACTATTCGGACGCGGCTCATCAAAGCCGTATTGATGAACTGAATTTGAAGCAATTTAGAATCCACGGCTCAACTTCATCAGCATATGCATAAACAGTGCATGAGCAGAAGTCGCTCTCCTCAATGGCCATTTACTTAAAAAAAAAAGGTTTTTTTGAAGTTTTGGTGTGGCACAAGATTTTCATAGTGGATGTATGATTTCTCCCAAGTCATCACATATTCATATATACATCTATTTGTATCATTTCACCTCACATAGCAAATATTGCAAGTGGAAGAGTCTTCCAAGGGAAATATTTAGAGCAAATTATTTGTTTCACCCTATTCACTATTCTAACAACTGTAACGATATATACATGCATCCACTCTAGTTGTGAATTCACATGTTCCAATGGACATTTCAGTTGAGAATCAACAATCACTCATAGTTGCGACCTTAAAGGTACACCAACAAACTAGATATGATCATATAGCGAAAATTTGCTGCAGCGGCAATGAAAGTGGGCTGTATATTTCAATGACATACGGAGTATGAATCACCATATCACATTTTTTTTACAAATTTATAATGGCATGGTAGGAATTAATCCTAAAATAATACTAGCTGCCTCTCGCTTACCTGGGTCATGGCGTACGATCACAGGCTTCGATGAGCTATTAGACTTGTCCACACTTTGCGTAGATCTAAGATTCTAATCCTACCTTTCTGTAAAAATGATTGTTCAAAACACTTCATAGAATTATTTAATAGTGCAACAGTAATTCGTGAGGTATTATTATCTTAATTTTTGACTACTTAGCATCTAAGCAACATTCATGCTTGAACTTACAATCCAGTGACAAAACATAAGTAGATTACAAACCAGAACGAGCGTGGTGAGTGACTAGTGCCAAACTATCCATCAAACTCAAGTTCATCCTCCTGTTTTTGAACTTGGTTCAAGAGAGATGGAGCATCAGATCACCATTTTTGATGCAGAATAAAATAAAACATCGCATCCGCAACCCTTGTATGCGCTACTAGTGGCAATAGGACCCATAAAACAGATATTGAAAATCAGCCTGATGGACATCTTCACTGATCCTCCCATTCCCAACGAATCTAACCACCTTAACCATTGCCCTCTCATTGTTTACAGCCACCACCTCTACTCCTTGCTAGCATAATGATCCTATTCCCCCTTTGCGTTTGCAGCCATCAAATAGATGTATGACCTGTAAGTCCCTTTGTCTAGTGAGGATTATAATTTCTCCTTTCATCTGCCCACTTCTCCTTTCGAGCAAGCTTACTACTTGAGCTTTTATAGAAGTTAGTGAATATTCTCTCCTTTTAAATTCTTGTCTTTAGTACAAGATTATAGTTCAAAACTAGATTTGTTATCCTGACGATGACAATGAGAACGGGGAGTAATGCATTATTGAGACTTGTAGCAGTGAGTTTGGTTTATCTATGGATTGCAGAGTGTATTTTATCATGCAGCTGGCGTAGTTGTCTGATTATCTTGACAAAAAATATCAGGGAAATCAAACTTCCAAGCTGAATCCCAATTATTGGCCGCACAAAACTCCCTACGATTGTCTCCTACTTTTTGTTGCTTCGATGCAGGATGAAGCTACGTACTTCCTATCGTGTCAAAAAAGAAGTCGTTTTAAATAGTGCTTAGGTAAAACATTGGAAATATAAATCATTGGTTAAAATCATATGACTAATTTGTCTTAAAAATACTTCCATAAAAATATTGTCAGCTAGCACGATGATATAATCGGTTCAGATTTGTCCACGTCACATCTCATGTGTCATGATGACATGGATCACTCTGACGTAGAGGTTGGGGGGAGGGGGTACTTTGACCATGCATATCGTGAGTACTCCTATAAGCCAAATTGATTGCTAGGTCTGCCAAGTATGAAGTTTTCGTTACAGAGCAATGCGATGCTTGTCAAGGGTTTCTTTTTTATTATATAGAAATAATCATATGTCAAATTCATCAAGAAAATTTTGGATAGCACAAAAGCGAGTAATTCATCAAATATGTCAACCGTTTTCGAAGAAAAGGGATGATCGCAATACGCATGATTTGTCATCCAACATGGAGCTAGTATGTATGTCTCAAAAAATCTATTGCAATAATCAGCACACCTAGAGTAGCTTGATCGCATTCACAGGCTAATGCACAAATACGGCGTATGACCATTCTTACATTATGATCTTGTCCAACGCGTGGTGTGAATCAAGCGATGCACATCAAGCCCACTCTGCCCAGCAATCAAACGCGGGAGAGTCTTTCAATTAGTCCAACCCACATTTCCATTAGACCAAAGCCGCCCAAGAATGAACCCACAATTTCAGTCAGCGTGGTACTGAGATGGTGACTGCTTCTTTACTGACGGCTCCCGTTCCCACCATGGATATGGATGGATGCTGCTACTACTCATCACACCCCATGTTCCTCCGAGCGTTCTGCCCTCGGCTCCACCCTCCTCCAAGCTCGCACTTGCCTGTGGCTGAGACTCGTCTTGTGCCGCAGTGAACTGATACGGGGCCGCGTGGTATTGTTTGCTCCGATCCGATGTTAATAAAGTAGTGCCGATGGCCTCATCTTGATGGATAGCAGCACATATTGTGCTTAATTTGGATTCATGAATTCAACTACCACCCGCGGAAAAGCATTGCCCATAAAGCGTGGTGCAATATACGGTTCTGTGGTCGGCCTAATTAAGAAAAGGGATCAGGTGCAGCAATAACCATCACATGCTATGCCCAATTGCATGTTGTGACTGTTGTGTGATTGGCCTAATTAAGGCCTTGTTTTTTATAGCTTCTTAGAAAACAACTCCAGAAAAACAACAACTTCAAAAAAATAGCTTCTCTAAAAAAATAGATTTTTTACAAAAAAAAATTTCAAAACATTTAACAAAATAACTTTTATTATGACTGCAATGTATAAATGAGAGGAGAATCTATGAAAAATATTATTTTTAATATTTTTGCTCCTAATACAAATGAAATAAATGCTTCTTAAAACTGTTTGATGGACATTTTATAGAATCTAAAGTAGAAGCACTTTAAAAATCCATAACAAACGAGGCCTAACAAAATGGATCAGGTGCAGCAATAAGCATCATATGCTATGCCCTGCATCTCTGAACTTTCACAGGCATCGACAACTCGACTTAGTTTGTGTGCTTTATAAACAGATTAATTCGTTATGAAATGGACAGACACCTTGTGGGTACACCAGTAGCACTAGTCATTTCCCTCGAGTGATACCCACACACATCATTAAACATTTCACGCGATCAGTGGTGCTTCAGATCTACTAATTTTCATCGAATTCTTGATATCTTCATCCTTCCCAGATTCCTCCCACAGCTTAGACGCTGCTTCATTCTGCCGCAAGCTTCCCAAGCAAGGTCTGATATGTTCATTCATAACCCTTACTCCTACATCACAGTTACCAAACCTAAACCGGAAGGAGATTTACCAGCCCTGTCGGTCGCTCGTGGTCAGTTGCACCACAGCAACCCCGTATTTTCATTTATTTTGAAATCATACATTACATGATTCAGCTAACGAGCAGCCACAATATGGTGACTCCTGGGCAATAAACAAGGTCTACAGCAAACAAGGGCAAACATCAGTTCGAAAACAAAGAACCCCATACTGCTCCAAACAAAAAGGGTCCATCTCCAGTTCCAGAGTAGTCTCTTGAAAAGAGGAAGTTCAGCCTCAAGTTTTATCGACGCAGCATAGATCTCTGGGATGCCTGCACCGGGACCAAACTCTGCTCTTTGTTCAAGGATTATCCTTACTCCTGTAGTTGGTTCCAAACCCTCAGTGATACCCCTCATTTTTAGTCTAATAACTTGAGATTCTGAGGAATACCCAGACAGAAGCGAAACACTTCGCAGAAAAGTCTCTACAAAGTGCATATGAGCGCTCTTGAACTTAAGCATGCATGGCTGACTGGATGTTGAGATCACTTTGCCATCTGCAGATAGAAATTCTGCCTTTACCTGAGCACAACGGAGGAGCGCAGATCAGATGAAAATAAACATTTCAGCCAGGGGTGAAATTTAGAAATGCATGTACATAATGAGATCCCAATGAAATCTGTCTTGTTGAAAAATGTAGGTCAGGGAATTACACAACAAGATGCAAACCTTACTAACCCTGACATGTTTACTTCACCTCGAAACAAAACTTCCCTTCATCTAAAAACTAATCCTGACATCCTTTAATCAACAAGTAGAACATCTCAATGCAAATCAAAGATCACGACTGTTATGTTCTTATCAAATTAAGCATACTATTTAATTACGAGATGAAAGCCAATAACAAGCTTATACCAACATTGTCAACTACTATGAGATGAATCATGAATGCCAGTAAAATGCTTCTGCCACAATATTAACACCAATTCATTAATAAACCATCAGTCGGAATGCCATTCCTTCTATCAATAACAAATGAATAATGCCAGATAGATTTATCACTCAAAGCTATTTTCACATGGACCAAGAGGAAGTATACCTGGAAAACACCAAGTCTTCGGTTGTAATCTGATTCCGGCAGCGTCAGTGACACCTCGAGCTGCATCTTCTGATTCGGCCGCACCAACCGTGGCACCGGAACAAATGCAACCGGACTAGGCTTCGTGTAATCGAAATTCAGGGTCTCCGTAACCTGAACAGGCTCCTCCACTATTCTCCCCACCAAAAGCCCCCCTCCCAGGAACGCCATAACCAGCAGCGCGCACAGAACCACACAGACATACGCAGCCCAAATTGACCCCCACGCCAGCCTCTGCGCCACCTTCCCAATCCCCTCGCCCCCTCCAAGCCGGGTGGTAACGACGCCCGCCGCCTCCCCAACCATCCCAAGCGCCCACGCGCGGGCGCGCCGGGCAAGGCCGAGCGGGTCGGTCACGAAGAGGAACCACCATTGCAGCAGCCGAACCGGGAACGACATGCAGGTTATGAGTGCGCTGACCTGAAAGACCACCGCTTTGATGACGAGCATGGCGAAGTACTCGAGAATGCCCGGCGCCGGCATCGGCGTCGCAGTAGGAGCACGCTCCTCAACATCATTATCCTTATTCTTCTCGTGTGCTTCCTCCTCGGGAGGAAGAGTCGGGGCGCTTGTGGCCTCGGAGGAATCAGGTTTGAGAGGCGGCTCGTCGTCCACGGCGGTGATGGTTGATGTGACGGCGGAGGCCGAAGGGGAAGAGGACAGAACGGGCTCATGCTTCTTTAAGCTTTTGGCATGGCGTGGCCGGCGCCGGAGGGTGGAGACGGAGGGGCCATGAGGAGGCGGCGGCGAAGGGGAAGGGGAAGCGGAAGGGAGGAAGTCAAGGGCGTCGAAGAAGGTTTCGTCGGAGGTGAGTGAGGAGGATGAAGAGGAGGCGGCTGCGGAGGGGTCGTCGGCGTCCATGGGCGGGCGATCGGTCGCGCGGCGGTGGGATGGGTGGTCGTGCGTCGTGGTGGAATGGGGACGAGGAGGCGGCGGTGGAGAAGCATGGAGAGAGCAGAGGGGAATTCGCGGAGGTGAAGGAATTGTGGCCGGTGGGAGAAGACGGGCGGCGGGTTTTTTTCCGGCTACCACCTTACATTTGTATTTATTTAATTTTCTTCCAAAACTAATTTAGACATCCTTTGGAACGCGAGATTTTTTCATTTTTTTTATAAAATTAAATTAATTACTGTTAAATTCATAGAATTTCTATGAGATTTCTGCAAAATCTGACGTTCCAAAATTTTGATGCCAGGGAAAATGCAACATCAAAGTTCTAGATGTATGTGACCTGAATAAATTCTATGATAGCACTATGTGCCTCAAAAGGACATAATAAAATAAAAATTAATATATGAGTTTCAAATTGAAATTCATTACAAAGTTTAAGTTAAAAATGATGTAATACTAAAATTAGGGAGCATAATCACATATCAAAATTATTAACACTTATTTTAGCGTAAGAATACTAGGAAAGGAAAGTTAAAATGACATTCTAGCTTGATTCATTCAAATTATAACTAAAAAAATGAAAAGAGTAATCACAGAGCATGCACTGCTCCATATGTTATTCGTCTCCATCTTCATACCATCCCAAGGCCCTTATAGACCATAATTTTTTTCTGTTTCATTCAAATGACTCTATAAAATTTCTATATGATTCATTTGAAATTCAAGTGTTTAAAAAAACTCAAAATTCTTGCAAAGTCATGTGGATTCGCTGGAGGGTATATCTGTACGTGAAAGAAGACCTAGGGTGGCACTTCTAATTGGATTTAATCATTTACGAATCCTTCCACGTGTTGGTCTACGTGCGTGTAGTTGGCAAGTTACTGGCACGCCACGCCACCGAGGTGCTCTCACCAGTTCGCCGTTCTGGCCTTCCGCATGTCAGCGGTGTCACCGAGCTGCTGGACACTGGAGTATCGCTTCACGGGATCACGGTGAACCGCCGATAGGCAAGTTCAGAAAAGGGAAAATGAGCTCGCATTGACAGCGGTAGCTAGTCCTGCAAATAGGTTCTGTATTTTTAAAGTTTTGAAATAATACTATAATTTTGTCAAAAAACTTTGATTTTAAAGACAGAGCCTAAAGCTTTGTGCATGAACCAAGGCTGGTAACAGGGTGAAATTATATGTGTTTTATCAAATCTGATAAGGGACTGAATTTCAATGTGATCAATTCAAGCAACAGCTGGTTCTTGAGTTCCGTAGGAATTGAGGAGGCATGAAATTGATGTATGGATGTGTGACTGTACGAAGACAATAATTCAAAGTACTATTCCATCGAATATCTTAAAATGGTATGGATATCTTAAAACGGTATGAAAAAAAAAGACATCTTAAAACTGAAAGATTTAGATACCATGTGTTACATAACGATCACCTTTTTGCATATTCTTGTGCTCCTTCAAAGGTGTTGTGGAAGAACAGAGTTAAATTTTCACTACATACTTCTTCTTTCGATTTTAAATTGTGATGTCATCGTGGTTTAGATCATCTACAATGTGAAAAAGGAGCTAGTTATAAAAAAAATAAAGAATTAATTGTTAGAATAAATCTAGTAAGGAGCATGTTTCTTGTAGAATAGGATTCTATACAACAAATAGAGTTAGTTTGAGATTTTTTTTATTTAACATGTCCCATCTATATTTTCAACACCTGGATTTATATAGTGCACGTATGTAAACAAGCAAAATCATGTTATTATGGGTCCTCTTTTAGAACCAGACTTAATTCTATAGGTTGGAGATACCCTTAGAAGATTATTTCTCCAAAGCTCTGCTTTTAGGCTATTTTGATTAATTTTACTAGTTTTTCAATAATATATCTCAAATTTTGCAGATTTATAATGGTGTGGTTGGAATTGTTTTTTTTTTTACACTCGTAATCTCCATTCTCCACATGTCAAAGGAAATAAAAAAGTTTCCACACAGCTGATGATGAATATTAGGGGTGTAAATATGTGCAACTAAAGTTAACATCTGGACCTTTTTTTAAGTTAAAAAAACTAAAATTTCAAAATTTTCATCACTTTTGAAAAATAAGTTTATTTTTTTGAACTAAATAAGTATGGAGGGTAATCTTATGGTGATTAATGTTCACCCCAGCTGACCTTTGTCTCAAAATAAGTGACATTTTTGACCTTCTGAATTTGATCTTCGACCATTTATTTTATTCAAAAAATTTATAAAATACAAAAATAAACTAATTCAGTTTAAAGTACTTTTAATAATAAATAATTTTACAATAAAATAATTAATTTTTTCACAAATATTTTGAATAAGACAAATGGTCAAAGAGAGATGTTTGAAAATTTAAAAAGACACTTATTTTTAGACAAAGGGAGTATGAATTTTGAGTTTTAACATAAAAATAATGCAATTATCTTGGAAAAGCCTTTTTATGTCAACTTCATTATATACTGCTCATTTGGTTTTTTTTTTTGAATACTGCTCATTTGGTTCTTGATAAGTTGGTTCTCACGGTTTCAAAAACCGCGTAAAAACAGCGGTTTTCGATCTTACCACTGCAGTGCGATTAAAGTAAACCGATCGATTTTCGCTTTCGCTTGAAACCGTAACTAGCAAAAAGTAAACGTTCAATTTTAACGGTTAATCAACCGATTTTTTTATGATTTCAAAAACTGACACTGTGTAGCGGTTTTTGAAAGGTCCTCATTGCTCGTCTCTTTATTTTTTAAGTCATTGCTCGTCCCATTAATCCCCTCCTGACCTCCTCCCTCTCCGAAAACGGCGACGGGCCTAATTACCAAGCCCAGCCTCGATCTATCCGTCGTCTCGTACGGAAAAATTCCCGTGTTCTTCGACCGGAGAGGGGAGGCGAGCGCGACGCGACGCGACCGAAGGCGAAGCGAAGATGAGGGGGACGAAGCGGCCGCTCGGCGCGGTGATGTCCTGGGTGCGGCGGCAGCCGCCCAAGGTGAAGGCGTTCCTCGCCGTGGTCACCGGCATGGCCGCGCTCGTCTTCATCCGCTTCATCGTCCACGATCACGACAACCTCTTCGTCGCCGCCGAGGCCGCGCACGCGCTCGGCATCGGCGTCCTCATCTACAAGCTGACCAAGGAGAAGACCTGCGCCGGTTCGTTTTCCTTGATCCCGTCGACTCCTGTTCCCGACCTGTCGAGATCAGGACTGTGATGCTGTAGGAGTTAAACCCTAGATTTGTCGTGTTCCGTGACGTTTCGTTGGCCATGATTTGCATTTTCTTTTGGAGAATTGATGGTTTATCAAAGTATACATGTAACAGGCGAAGGGCGGGGGCCGCAAAATTTATCAATCTATTTGGTTCTTCACTTCTTTGGAGTTTATACATGTTCTGATTCGGCGTATAGATTTGTATTGGAGCTAGAAAGAGTTTTAGTTCAGTCTTTTAGGTTTCCATATTGGGGATTCGTCAGAGAGGTGTAGAGCGGCAACTGTCAGTAAGCTGCTTTGACAGTTTCAATTGCTTCGATTTGGCTTCATGATTGGAATACACATTGTTGCCTCCATTCTGCGGGTGTGCAATTAACTGAAAAAACTAAGGGAAATTAACTCTTCTTCGAATTCTGTGACACCAATTTCATCTTTCTGGCAGCATCATTTCATTTGCTTTAATAGCAACTGGCTATGTGTTTTCTTGGCATGTTTTGTAATTTAGATTTAGAAATTATGGTATAAAAGATCTACGAACGTTTCATATGTGAATTATTGTGTTTTATATGGAGTAAGTTTCTAGGTACAGCTCAATGAGCACTCTTTTAGTGACCATTCTGTTACTTGGAGGATCAAGTGCTTACGAAAAATGCTTAAAACAATTTTTTTTAATGTATATGGTATTTTTTATGGTATACAATTGTATAGGGCCGATTTTAAAATAGACGCAAAAGATTGTGGACTGTCTATTTGCATTGATCTCGAGGCTTAAATTGTTCTTTTACCACCTACGAGGTAAAAGTGCTCCAATAATTATTAATTACTATATCATTCAATTGGAAAAGAATTAGTCAGTTTTGGCAGGTGACAATAATTAGGAACATGTTGCTGGCCGATATTAATTTATTTTTTATACTTTTTTGCTTAAATCAATGGCTGATATCGAATTCATGTCTTATACCTCTTAGGAGGTGAACCAATAACACTTGGTCTACCTTAAAAGGGCTCTTGTATAGTACAAGTTGATGTGCTTGAAGAGTCCTAATCCCTTAAATCTTCATCTTGCAGGACTATCCCTAAAGTCTCAGGATTTGACCGCGTTGTTTCTAGCTGTTAGATTGTACTGCAGCTTTGTCATGGAGTATGACATACATACAATTCTGGACACTGCTACACTTGTGGCTACGCTGTTTGTTATTTACATGATACGGTTCAGATTGAGGGCAACCTATATGGTGGACAAGGACAATTTTGCATTGTATTATGTGGTAAGAACCTGCTAAAATGTACCTAACATTTGAGTGTTATACAAGTAACTTAGATGTGAATTTCAGTTGCACACATCTTTGTCTATGGTATAATATCTGACTTGTCCATAGAAGTGCGCGGAGTTGCATTATTTATTTTCATGAGTATATTTACTTTCTACAGTAGTAATGCTGAGGCTGCTGTCTGGTGAAACTCTATGAGTAGGTGTTGTATTAAAAGGGCTGCGTCTACTTAATAAGTCACTTAGTGAATTGATTCATGTTGTTATATTTAGTACTTAGTAACTAGGTTCCTTAACTTTCTGTGCAAAGTTCTTTTGTATTTGAAAACATTTGAAGTATTTTCCATGGGCCATTCCCATGTGACTAATCTGATGAGACTAAGTCATGCTGCCACATCTTATTATGGGGTACAGTAGTATTTTGTTTGTATAACTCTCTTACCTATATGGATCAAGAGCTGCCTTTACAACATTTGCTCTATGTATGTATATAGTTTTAATAAAAACTGATCTGGATATTATGGGCTACACTCTCTGTCATGTAGGAATTTAATTTAATTGATAAAATGATAATTGCAGTTAGTTTTGCTATATTTTACTGCTGAAGTCATGTACTCATGTAGAGCTATTGACTAAATTCCTACTAGCTTACCAGAAGCATTTTGTCTAACTATCTATTCATAATTCCAACATTCATGCGTCTTAATTGTAAATTGAAATACACGCCATATTGCACTGAGCTTTTTGTTACTTTCCTTTAAGGCGGTACCATGTGCTGCCTTAGCATTACTTATTCATCCATCAACATCGCACAACATTGTGAACCGGATCTGCTGGGCATTCTGTGTTTACCTGGAAGCTGTTTCAGTGCTACCGCAACTACGCTTGATGCAAAACACCAAGGTGAATCTCGAATCTCTATATCCTACTTCCCATTTCCCCCTTGATTACAAGATCAAACATGCTGACTTCAATTTTCCATCTGTTCAGATTGTGGAACCATTCACAGCTCACTATGTATTTGCATTGGGAGTTGCAAGGTTTTTGAGCTGTGCACACTGGGTTTTACAGGTTTGTCTTTATAAATATTAATAGACTCAAGGTTCTGTACTGTATTTGATTTCTATTGTAACTGAACTTAAATGTTGTTTTGGTATGTCATCTTACCATCTGACAGCTTAATAAGAGCTGTATGTTTTTTAGAAGTATTTTTCTTCATGGAAACTCTATTTTACTCCCGAAATAATCCGCTTTGTCCGATTAACCCCTCAAACAAAATCTTGGCTCAATTTACTCCCTCAAACTATTCAAGTTGGTGCAATCTTATACAATTTGTCTTTTTTATTTCTCTTTATACAATTTGATTTTGAACATCAAATTTTGCATGGTGACAGATGATATCATTCCATAAATATTGCAGTTTTTCGAAATAATATTTAGAGTTTAATAGCATCTAATAGTATCTTAACAACATTGATATAAAAATACACAAAAATATTAATGAAAAATTTAAAAATATTTTCTTAATATGGGAGTGATATCACCTATCTTTGTATAAAATTTGAGCTTCAAATTCAGTGTGTATGAAGAGAAATATAAAAGACAAATTGCATAAGGGGGTAACTGCACCAACTTAAATAGTTTGAGGGCGTCAATTGGGCCAATATTTTGTTTATGGGGTTAAATGGACAAATTGGATTGTTCGAGGAGTAAAATTCCCTTTTTTTACTGTGTTTGGTGTTAATTTATAACTAGATGGGTAATGCTTCTTTTAGTTTCATGTACACTTGTTTTTTGTATAAACTTTCTTTTGAAGGATTAGTATTCCTGTTTTTATCGATGCAGACTTCTATGACGACTTAAGACTACTATAGTTTCCTTTATCCATGATTTGCTTTCACTCTCTAGCCTGTTTGTTACTATTTCGTGTGAAACTCTATTCATTGGATGCAATAAATTCTGTTTTGGTAGGTTTTGGACACTCGTGGCCGGCTGTTGACTGCTCTGGGCTATGGTCTGTGGCCATCTATGGTGCTTCTATCAGAAATCGTGCAGACTTTCATCCTTGCAGATTTCTGCTACTACTATGTGAAAAGGTATGTCCAGGGTCGCTATTAAGCTTATAAACTGCTGTTTTGGACATTATCTAACTGTTGATTGTATTGGTACAGTCTGGTTGGTGGGCAGCTGGTGCTACGACTTCCCTCAGGGGTGGTGTAAGAAGTGCATCTGGATAGAAAATTCCGTGGTTTACACATTTTTATGTACTCTAAATAACAATTAAGCTCTAGTTTCCAACCTTCTGTGTCTCGTGGCAAACATGAGACCATAGCCTTTTAGTTGACATGTTGAGATATGGCTATTTATGACAAAATTGCAGCGAGGTCGTCTTTAAATATAGCTTGTCGATGTGACTGTTTATAGCTGAGGATGTCTTATATCTAATCTCGGAGTACTTAGCTTCTGTGTGACTCGGGTTGTTCGAGGTTTTTTTGGTTTCGGGATATTCATGCTCTTATGCTTCCTGGACGTCAATAAATTGAGTTTATGCGGAATTCCCTGGGCCAAGATCATCAAGTCGTGTTCACGTAATATTCGATGGTCTGGAAGTTCTTTTCTGTCCCGACACTACCATAAATATCGCTCAAATACCGCTCAACTCTATTATCAGATCTGGTGTCATTCGTTTGGTACGATTTCAGATGGATATCAGTTGCTTCATGCATTCGTGCCAACTCACACGAGTTCCGCTCTGAAATTCTTCGGTTTGTTTGTTCACCGAGCTCATAACAAAGCTGTTGAAATACAGCAACAGTCCATAAGCTCTGGCTGCTGACAGTGGCAGAGCTAGAGCAAATTCAAGGGAGGTGTGCTTTTTCATAATATGCGGGTGTGAATATAGTGAACTGATCACTGCTTCCTCTGTCTCAGACATAAGCATTTTTGAGTTTGATCAAATTCAAATGCTATCAACTTTGATTAATAATATCTATAAATTTAAATATTTTTAATATAAAAAATTACATATTATAAAAGTATGTTTTATAAAAAATCTAGTAACATGATATATATGATAAAACATCATTAATTTTATATTATTAATGATCAAAGTTAAAAAGTTTGACTTTGCTTAAATTTAAAAATACTTATATTTTATATTTAAAGACCAAGGTAGTACTAATTTCATTTTTTTCTGTAGGTGCGACCGCACCCAATGTCCCAATGTCATCAACGTAGATCCGCCCATGGCTGCTGGGAATGGAAAGCGAAATGATGAATAGGATTGAAGTGAAAAGTGCTTTTGTAGTTCATTCTTCCTCAGTACTCCCTCTTTTCAATTTAACTGACGTTTTAGCCTACGGCGCTTCAACCAACACCCAATGATCCAAGACGCTGTTGCTACTCATTGATTTCCTGCAGCGGAGTCGGCAGCCTCCCCTACGGTGCTTTTTCCATGGCGTGGAATGAGATTGATGGACTGCAGGGTCTACAACCATAGCACCTGCCAGCTCTATGTACTGGGGATAGCAGAGAAAAGTTGGATGCAAACCGTGCTTTGTGTTTTGAGAACGTCAAATATTTTGATAAAAGCTGAAGACACTGGAACGTCAGTTAAATTGAAAAAGCGAGAGTAGAACTTTAGGTGTCGTTTGTCAAATGGTATAAGTTTGTGATTGGGAATAAAAAAAGTTGAGATTTGATGAAATGGATAAACGAGAGATTTAGATTTTCTTTTCTATTTCTCTACCTCAATTCCACGATCAAGTCCTCTTCTCGAACTTTGCTGGCAGTGTCTTGCGGCGACAGGATTCTGAACTAGCCAGATCCCTATAGCGTTGTTACCTGTTCCTGGCGGATTCGTCTTCTTGCTTGTGTGACGTCGTGAAATCCATGCCAAATCTTATCCCTCATTAGAGAAATCCGAAAGAGGCAAGAGAAAATCCAACCGACTAGTCAGCAAGTTTTAAAAAATCGATACGGTGCTTATTTTGTTTCTCATCGAAAACCGACTAACCAGTAAAACCGATGGTTAAGCTAGTTACAATTTTCAAGCCAAAATCAACCAGTATATTTAAACCGATTTAGATCGATTTTATCAAAAAAAAAAAAACAACGAAAATGATCGATTTTCGCCTATTTTTTAAACGTGGGGCTCTGCTAGGCTACGGTGACTGCCCCTAGTGATTCATCCATCGGTTCGTACCGAATCTCAAAGTACCGTCTCCCACGTCATCGCAAGGAATCAGAAACCGGCGAAGCGCAGCACAGCAGACCGGCACAAAACTCTCGCCGAACTCATAAAAGCCCAACCCAAAACTGCCCCGCTCCGTTTCCTCGGCCTCCTTCACGGCTCCACCTCCCCTGTCCTGTCTCTTGTGTTCGCTCTCTCGCTCCTCCCCCACTCCACCTCCCCCCCACCCAAATCGCCTCGCCCTTCCTCCTCGGGCACGCCGCAGCAGCCGCGCGGGAGCAGAAGCGGCGGGTGGGGGCGGGCAAGATGAGCGACTCCTTCTGCCCGGACTGCAAGAAGCAGACGGAGGTGGCGTTCGACCACTCGGCGGGGGACACGGTGTGCACCGAGTGCGGCCTCGTCCTGGAGGCGCACTCCGTCGACGAGACCTCCGAGTGGCGCACCTTCGCCAACGAGTCCAACGACAACGACCCCGTCCGTGTCGGCGGGCCCACCAACCCGCTGCTCACAGACGGCGGGCTCTCCACCGTCATCGCCAAGCCCAACGGCGCGCAGGGCGAGTTCCTCTCGTCCTCCCTCGGCAGGTGGCAGAACCGTGGCTCCAACCCCGACCGATCCCTCATCCTCGCCTTCCGCACCATCGCCAACATGGCGGACAGGTCCCTCCCTCTCTCCCATCCCGACCTCCTACCCTCTCCCGACACAACCGTGATGTGTTTACACGCCCGATTCGATTCAATTTGGTCACAGTGCGAGGTGGCGCTCGTGATTGATCGTGAGAGCGCGCGTGGCACTGCTTGATTTGGGTTATGGGCGATGGATTTAGGAGTTATATAGGAAGTACGATGGGGAATTCATCGTAGTTCTGGTGGTTTCCTATGCCGGTGGAGGACTAGATTTAGAGCACATGATTGCTCCGTGGATGCTAGGGTTGTGCTGTACTGTGCCAGAGTTGGGCGTTGGATGATTCTCCCCTGGATGTTGGGCAAGTTCCTTCTTTCATACCCTGGGCACTGGACCTATCATCGCAACAACACCACCACCACAGCAGCAGCAGGAAAGACTTTTTGTCCCAAGCAAGTTGGCTAGGCTAGAGATGAACCCCCAAGAGACTAAGCACAAAGGATTCCAAAAAAATCAGCTTTTTATTTGGGCTTGCTGCAGATTATGGTACA
Source organism: Zoysia japonica (assembly GCA_001602275.1). NCBI lineage: Eukaryota > Viridiplantae > Streptophyta > Magnoliopsida > Poales > Poaceae > Zoysia > Zoysia japonica. The sequence goes on along the minus strand of BCLF01000050.1, from coordinate 563,152 downwards.
GATGTTCCTTGCATATCTAGATCAATAGCAATTAAAGTATATACGAGCTGCTAATGATCAGAGACAGCATGCAGGATATAGGAGATGTTTGGTTCCCAGCCACCACTCGCCACATGTCAAAGTTGTGATGCGACCACAAAAAAAAAAATCTATGCTCCTAGTTGCTTGAACCATGTGTTCAAACCACCTAACAAGCTGTTGGTCTAGCAAAGATCATCTGTCACAAGGTCTGTGCAATTGAAATGCTCCGCTTTTAACAGTATGTTTAGATTTGGAATTTTATACTAAGGGCAGCCCAGTGCATGAACTCCCGCTTGCGCAAGGTCCATGGAAGGGTCCGTCCACTCGGTCCAACCGCTGTAGATTTGGAATTTGTACTGACAAGAGTTATTTTAGCATGCACCTAATTTGACTGAATTGGTGTGGAAAGCTGAAACCTATGTTGATTTACTACAAAAGGCAGTTTGGACCCGATATTGTTATAGCATATCACTTGTTCAACATGCTGACATGATATTTTTTCTGCAGGTTGGGTCTTGTGGCAACTATCAAGGTAAAAAATCTGGCAGTTATTATCCACTACTGTGCCTACCACCTAATTTGTTTTTTCCATTGGTAGTTGTCCACACCTGCTTGTCAGAGTGCTAATGATTATGTGCCATTTGCGTAAGTTCTTATGAAGCTAGTTATGATCATACATTCAGGATTATTCTAAATACTGAAGCATAGCATGATCTATATAGCTTTTTTCATATTTGAAGTTTTTCAGATTGCTTGTAGGTGTTGTTCAAACCTTTTTTCTGTACATCATACTAATAGAAAGGATGGATGTTACATAGCACAACCTTGATTGTTTATTTGCTATATATACATGCAGCGTTGTTTGAATACCTTTTGTCTTACACAATGTGATCCCTGCTCTTATTGTGAAGCTTTATTTCTTGTTCAAATATTATGTTCTCTGTTCGAACATAATAGTGATATTTCAGTGCTAAGTAGTGATTGTATTATTTTTATCTCTTTGTCCCTATAGGACCGAGCCAACGAAATCTATAAGAAGGTTGAAGATCTGAAGTCTATTAGGGGAAGAAATCAAGATGCCATATTAGCTGCTTGTTTGTATATTGCTTGCAGACAAGAGGATCGTCCTAGAACTGTGAAAGGTACATAGAATTCTAAGGAAACTTAGGAGTTTTATTGGAAATAATCACTGCACGCATCTGATGCAATCCTCTTTGTTGTGTTGGATTGTTGCAGAGATATGTTCAGTTGCTAATGGAGCTACAAAGAAAGAGATTGGCCGTGCAAAAGAATTTATAGTGAAGCAACTGGAAGTTGAGATGGGCCAATCTATGGAGATGGGAACCATCCATGCTGGAGATTTCCTGGTTTGTTGTCTCCAAACATGTTTCCTTCATTGATAGAGTTAGCAGTTTGTGAGGGTGTGAATTAAGTTGGTAGCTTATATATTGATCAAACTGCAGAGGCGTTTTTGCTCAACTCTTGGGATGAATAACCAAGCTGTTAAAGCAGCCCAGGAGGCAGTCCAACGTTCAGAGGAACTAGATATCAGGTATGGCTTTATAGACTATGTGCAGACAGTTCCTTTCTCACTTGTGCATGTTTGCTGATTGGGCATTGTGAGATATGAACATGTTATCTGGTTGTGTGCCTATTCAGATTTAAATCAGTTTAAGCTATGACCTAAAGGATTATATACTGCAAATTAACTAGTCAGATAATGGACTGCATACATGGACATTGCTGTTTAATACTTCAATGGTGACACAAGAAATAAAAATTTGTAGTGTTTTTTTTTTTTTCTGGGAAATCATGTTTTATGTATTTGCTCTGCTGGGTTTTCCTTTGACTCCCAGATCTGAGCATTCTTAATTAGTCAACCTTTATAATGCGCATTTGTGAATAGAAGTGTAACACTTTCTTGTAATCTGCTTTTCAGGAGGAGTCCTATCTCAATTGCAGCCGCTGTCATTTATATGATAACCCAGCTATCAGAGGATAAGAAGCCCCTTAAAGGTTTGAAACCTGCCTAGCTTTCTTGTGATTGGCATATTGGTGACATTGCTCACACTCTGAACATGTTGCAGATATTTCCTTGGCTACTGGTGTGGCTGAAGGTACCATCAGAAACTCATATAAGGATCTGTACCCATACGCTTCGAGGCTCATTCCAAACACCTATGCTAAGGAGGAAGACCTGAAGAATCTCTGCACACCTTAGGTTGATTTCCTTTTTCTTTGGTTACATAACTCTGAATTAGATTTGTCGAAGAGTAACACTGTCCCCTGGTTATGAATTTGCTGGGCCATGTGTCGTCGCTCCTAACTTTATGTACATGGACCTGTGAGAACAAAGTTGCCCTGAAGCTAAATTATAAGATCAAATTTCATTCTCAGAGGCTAGAGATGGCACTACCAACCGTGGAATTCTGTTATAGCCATTATCAGTTTCAGATGCTCTCTGGTGTTGTGGCCTTATGAGATAAAACCACAAATGTAGATAGCAACTAAATTCGGACTTTGTAAAAAAGCTCTGTGAGAGCAGACGTGTGAATCTTGGAAGAAAATTTTGATTGTTGTACCATAGTGAATTCTAGCATTGTCAGCTATAGCCATTGGGATGTCAGAACGTTCAGCTGCCCGCCGGCAACTGATAATGCATGCCGGGTCTCATGCCTGCCGCGAGCACAAGTGGATGCGGAGAGTGAGGCACCTGAGGCTGCGCAGCGAGCGCGGATGGCCTTGCCGAGTTCGCCGCCCTTTGGTGTCTCGACTCTCGGCAGCTTATGCACATTGGGATCGCGCACATGAAACGTTTGCGGCTTGCCGGAGACGTTCATGATCATGGTGCCCCGTTTTATTCATCTGACTGGCTGTCCGTCCAGTGCGCAACACCCTCCAAAGTTGCCTCAACTCGTGGTCGTGACGGAGGCGTGTTGGACAACCGTGAATCAGCTGGGTCCCCGTTTTTATTCAGCTATACGAGGATACCAACTACCAAGGCACCGGCAGTGGTGCTAACTAGCATGTCTTACACAATTCATGCTCTGTTTGTTCCAATAGACATTTTGAAATTCTACTAGTAGCGTTAGTGGAAACAAGCAGATTAGATTTTATCTCAGATTCTGCTAATCAAACTTAAAATTCAGAATTTCACAATCTATTCTCTAACAACTTTCAACAAATTGTCTCACACAACACACAATCTCTACTCGACAATCTCATAATACATTTATTTGTTTTAGCTTTGTATCACAGCTTTTCACAATCTAATTTTTTATAGATTTTCACAATCTAATAAATCCACATAATCCCCAATGGAAACAAACAAATCCACAATCTCATGCACCACAAACAACTGTTCAACAGGTAACTGCTAGACCTTAGGCAGGCTCCGTGAATTTTTGAATCATATATTTCAGGGGACTGCTCAATCACGGTGTCTACCTTTTCTTCACTGGAAATTTCGAAAAGACCAGGAATCAAATGTCACAACACAACATTACCAGAATATATTATTTCATCTGTGTTCGAAAAACACCAGAAGTCACAACTATTTCATCTGTGTTCGAAAAACACCAGAAGTCACAACCACTCGCTCGCGTACAAATGAACTCCCTCCCCGAACAAAAAGGTCTACAAGGAGAAAAAAAAAAGGACAGTGATATTTTCTTTTTTCTTTTTTTTGGGTGCCTGAAATTAGCAAAACCAGGAAGCGATTCAACACGGTCACACGTATCGCCTCCTGCCTTTGTGGTATGGTAGGCAACGGAACTGCCTCTGACCACTTATTCCTAACAAGGTGCATCAGGCTGCAACTTTTTTGGAGGTCACAGAGTTAACAATGGTGGTGAAATCTGGAGCCTGAAAACGCCAAGATACCGGTTAGTACTTAGCAATAAGAAATGATTAGGTTGATTAGGTTGAAATTTTGCCTTTTTATTCAATTTCTTTCATACCCTCAAAGAAGCACCGCCGACAAGAAATCCATCAATATCTTCTTTCTTTGCTAGTTCTGCACAATTGGCTGCATTTACAGAACCTGTAACAGAGGCGTGGGATGAAGGCCAGTCAGTAAGACATGTCAAAAACACACAAAGATAGCACTGAAATAATAATACAGGGTAGCAGCAGTAGATAAATTTTAGCACCAGTGCCGAGGCTACAAACCTTGGTAGGTTCTGAAATCATCTAAAATACAAAATGGCATCTCTAGAATTAGCTAATAACATGACAGGAAAGTGTTTCAAAATACTTCTGCGATATCCAAAGTAGCATGCTTGCAACAGTCATTCTATGAAGAAAACGTTGGACCTGGTCTCTTACTAAATCATTAAATAATATTAATTTAATATTTCAGCTATCACTTATCAGTTTAGTTCATGAACAAGAAAGCAGGGAAACACAATGATCATGATGTAGCAATATGCCAATATGACATGAGAACTAACCTCCATAAATAATCCGAATGCTGGAAGCAACATCAGGTGATACATTGGTTTTCAACCAATCACGCACTGCAGCATGAACTTCCTGGGCTTGCTCAGGAGAAGCAACTTTTCCAGTTCCAATAGCCCAAACAGGTTCATATGCAATTACAACGTCGGCCCAGTTTGTAATGCTATCTGAAAGTAGATACATATTGCAATTCATCAATGCCTCAAAATGAATCAGTGCTGTACAATTTCTTCACAACACCCATAGAAAATTTTGACTCGAGAAGTTGAGATGGTGAAATTTTACCTGCATAAGCCTTCATCTGCCTAAAGCACACATCAAATGTTTTCCCTGCTTCCCTCTCTTCAAGCAGCTCTCCTATGCAGGCAATAACCTTAACGTTTTGGCTCAATGCATATGCAGCCTTTTTCCCAATGAACTGTATTGGAACAACTTGTTACATTAAGCATGCGGTAATGATCGTGGATCTCAAAGGCGGTTTCATGATATAAAGGCATGTGAATGTGATGGCATATGGTGTATGTGTAAATACCTCATCATCCTCACCAAGAATATTCCTGCGCTCGGAGTGTCCAAGAATAACCCATTTACATCCAATGTCCACCAATTGCTCAGCACTGGAGGTTTTTTCAATGAATAAATTTCTATCAGCACATAGTGGAGCCAGAAGTAAAACGAACTAGATTCCAGAATGCTGACTACCTATCACAAAGTTCATGTAGTAAACAAAAATACAATGTTTGTTGTCATTGCTGTACAGTTGCTAGAACCAACCTGATTTCACCAGTGTAGGCTCCTCCTTTTCCAATCCACACATTTTGGGCAGACACCTCAATACGATCAGTTAGTGAATTCTTCACCTGATCAATATAAATGAATGGAGGTGCTACCACAACATCTGAAGTATTGAAATAACAACACACATTAGCAAATAAGTGACAGTAGGATAAAAACAATGCAAATAGTTAGGAATCTATACTTTCAATACTCAGGAAGCTATCCATATAAAAGAAGATTAAAGGAAGCCTTTATGCAACGAAAAAAAAATAAATAAATTCAGACATATAACAACTGACTGCATGCACTAAACATGCCCATGACATGGAGAGGAAGACCAATATATGTGATAAAGTTAAGAAAAAAAAAATGAGCTTACCTACATCACTCTCAAGTGTAGCAGCATTCAATTCCGAGACAAGCCTATTAATGGAGTCCTTTGTTCCATTCTGAAGCGAGGAAAAAGAAGGAAGAGAAAACAAAACATATATCAAAACCTAAAATCATGAGATGTCCAACAAAAAAAGGATATAATAACTAAATATTGCTAGCCCAATCTCCCCAAATGAAGAATTGGATATACGAAACAGTTGGCCTACAAATTTCAAGTTTTATTTTGGATTGGCAAAACATGTGAGTAAAATTATTGATAGTCTGCTATGCAACCAGAGAGCATCCATCATTTGTCGACACTCTCCCCTCCCTGTATATAGATTGTAGAGTCCCTCCAAGCTTTAGTGAACAGGATAAAAAAGCACCGTGGCTTCATCATTAGGACACAATAGGTTCCCTGCTTCTCAACTTATATCCCAAAATCTCAGCTCCACAAAATTTTCCAAATCAAGTCTGCTCCAGTATAGGCCAAACCAAAAAAGGCAGAATGCAAGCAATTCTATTTGAAGCAAACATCTAGGCGCGGAGCAGATCACGAAGTATGAGTGAGGACAAAATCCCATCCCAGGATTCCCAGCTCCGTTGGAGCAAACGAAATGCAGCAACGTGGAAAAAGATATATGGTTACGACATCGTCACCAGAATAAGATGAAGAAGCAGAGCGAGCACTTACGCACTTCCAGTTGCCGCCGACGAAGAACTGCAAGGCAGAATCAAACGGGACCACGAGCGTCAGAGAAAAAAAAAACAAGGCAGAGATGTACAGGCAAACTGCGGGGGCGCACCTTGCCGGATCCGGCCATGGCGACGACGCGCTGCGCGCGGCGGCGAGAGCACCCGATGCGGAGCTGCTGCGGAGCCGGGGTCGCGGGGGCGAAGTCCGTCGCGCGACGGACCGCGGCGAGGCGGGAGAGGTGGGAGGAGGCGAGGGACGACGGCGCCGCCATCGCAGCGCTGTTCAGTCACTCCGCGCGGTTGGTGGGCGAGAGGCGAGGCGACGACGCGAAGCTCTCGGCTCAAAGCCACCCACCCACCGGGCTCTGTCGCTCCGAGTCTGACGATGCGCGCGGCCGGCGGAGGGGACACGCGGGGGCCAGGTGAGGGACAGCGACCCGTCTCGTCTCGTAGCCCATGGCGTCTTGTGGCCGCCCCCTCCTTATCGGCCCACGGATTGGCAACCCAGGGCCGGGACCCTTCCACGTCTCGTCCGGCGTCCGCGCCGTGCCTCGTCGTCTCCGACTGTCCGGCAGGGAAGAGAAGGGAAGCAGTCGCGAGGCGCGGCTGGGCCGGCCCAGCTCGAGAGAGCGACCAACCTGCGCTTTGGAAGATCACGAAATCTAACATTTTCTCGACGGATTTAGCGTGGAATTTCATCATTTTGTCCGTGGATTAAGCGAGCCAGTGACTGGAGTTGCCCAAAGTACATCGTACTAGGATGAGGTGGATAGGTGGGGGTGACTCCGGTCACGTCCTCGCCGTTCTCGTCGACGGCGAGATCACCGCCGCCGGTTGGTGGTGGACGGCCCTGAAATGGTTGGTTTGGCCTTGCTTGATTGTTCTGTTCTTTGCGCCGGCGATGAGAAAAGCTTCCGGTTGATCGTGTGAGCGAAACATGGCTTCGCACTGATCATGAGCTGCTACTCACTTTACAGACGTGTGTTTGTCGCGAGATACTACAAGTTGCAACGAGTATTGGGAGCGTTCGCTTCACGGCCATAATCGTCGACGTCAATCAGCAGCTATGAAAAGCGAATCATAACCAGCACGTTTTTTTATTAAACCGTATATGTATTCATAGTCGAAGAAATAGTAAAAGAGACACCAGTAACTTTACTTAAGAAGCTAATTGTGCAATCGATCTTGTTTTTTAGAATTTGCATATTTAACCCTACTTTTTCGAATTGAACTTGCTGTTTAACCCTAATATGTAACACTGTATACTAAAGATTTTTACAAATTAAAAAAATAATTAAAGCAATAGATAATAGATGTATTGTTGGACTGAACTAAAATGCCCCTGAATTTGTTCCCCACCCTCCTGTTCTCTCTCCCGTGCTCCCGTGACTCTTTGATAGAGATGGCAACGGGTCCGAGACCTGAAACCCGACGAGTTTTTACTCTATTAGAGTACGGGTACGAGAGAGTTTTTATACCTGTGAACTTAACAGGTATCTGTACGAAAAGGTTCTACTCGTCCTCAATAACCGATATATACGAAAAATACATATTTTTATTAGATATAAATATATAAAATATTATATCTCATATATTATTTTTATTTTTTTACCGAATGTGTCACATTTAATTCAAATTTGTATTAGTTTAACTTATTATGTGTCAATAAATTAAATATTCATATTAAATATATACAATAAATATATATATAATAACTAATTATAATTGTAGTCGTATTCTTAATGGGTACTCGAGACCTGTAAAATCTCCGTGGGTATGAGTACAGAGAAAATTTTTCACCTGATAGTTAAATAGGTATAGATATCAGAAAGCAAAGCCCGACGGGTATGTACCCGTTGCCATCTCTACTCTTTGAGACGGTTAGAGGTGGCGGCACCCTAGGGCGAGCGCAAGCGGGCGAGGGCGAGCGAAGCCGCAGGGGCGAGCGCACGCGCAGCCGCGCACGA
>BCLF01000050.1:496942-554357 GCA_001602275.1 Zoysia japonica | reverse complement strand
GCACACGCGGGTACGAGCGGCGGGGGCAGCGCACGCGCGGCTACGCGCGGGCTAGCTTGTGCGGGCGGGGGCGGCACCAGTGGTGCGCAGAGCGATGTCTACAGTGGACGACAGTAAGGTGAGTAGTTGATTCCTCTCCAAACTGATTAGTGTTTGCACCTAGTCATTAGAAATCAATTAGTTTTGAGGTTGATTTGTCTTCTTCTGTGCTAGGTTTTACAGCGAGAGGTGGTGCAAAGTGTGGAGTTGGTTCCTGAAAGGCTTAGGTATATTTCTGATCTTATTTGCATGCACTATATATAGGTCTTTATTGGTTGGTTAATTTAGCTAAGATTTTACCATGTGATGTCAATTGTAGGGCAACTCAAAACGATCTAAATGTTATTGTCGAAATTGGGTCATACTTTGCCTTATCAGATGGTGAGCCAAAGCGGTACTGCTATAGAACTACATTGCGGCCACTCGCGGTTGACAGTCACAATTTCTCTCTTTTGGAATTGATTAATTACGTAGCTGAAACATTGACATGAGGTTCAAAGCAATACATAAGCTTGTGGCGTCCACTCGATGATGTTAATTGTTTTCAAATAAATGATGATGATTGTCTGTTAGAGTGGTTTGCATTAAACATACAGCAATGTGTAGTGCATATCAATGCTCAGATTCATGATTTTAAAGGTCCATTGCAATGTTCACCCACTAAACGTCGGTTGCATCCTAAAGTGAGGATTAGTTTGTCAGAGGCATCTCAATCTTTATTATTACATGTCACTTCCGCTCATGATTCCGACCAACCCAAAAACACATATGTTGATGCGCATATTGACGAGGATGAAAAATATTCCGACACAGAGCCTTTGAAGGCTCTGAGCGATAGCAGCTATGACACTGATTTGGCTGTATCTTCTGACTCTGATTGTTCGATCTCTGACTGTGATGACACTGATTATGATCCTGATATTTAGATAGTTGATGAGGATGCTTCTGATGATGATATCCCTGTCTTTGCATATGATGTTGATGATCTATGTATTGATGTGGGTGTGATATTCCCAGATATGGCTCAATGCAAATCTGCAGTAACTCATCATGCTATCTTGAATGATTATGCCTATCGCACTGTTAAAAAGTCCAAAGAAAGATTTAGAGCTGTATGCAAGAGAGAAAATAAGGGTTGCAAGTGGATATTTTTTGCATCAACAGGAAAAAGACACACCGGTTGAAAGGTAAATTAGCATGAGTTATTAATTTTTGAATGTATTTGCTATTGATTTTTAAAATCTATGTAACCTAATGTTGTATGTTGTAGGTGAAAACAAATGGACCAAAACACACAAATTGCGGTTCAGTGAATAAGGCAGGTGACACAATGGCTACACATACTTGGGTAGCTGAAAGGGTGGTGGAATGGTTGAAGGATAAGCCCACAATGGGGCCTAAAGAGCTACAAGATGAGTTGTTGAAGAGATCAATGTTCCATATGATAGGGTATTTAGAGGCAAAGAGAAGGCTCTATAAATGATAAATGGGTCATGAGATGAGAGCTATGAATTGCTTCCTACCTATAGAGCTGAGCTCCTCAAAGCAATGCGTGGAAGTTTTGTAGAGATAGATACAGAAGAGCACAATGGGGCTGCATGTTTCAGGAGGTTCTTTGTAGCATTGAAACCTTGTATTGATGGGATTTTGTAAGGATGGAGGTAAACATGAGCTATTCTCTTTCATCTTTTGTCTCGTTAATTTTCCATTGAAATCTTGTATTGATGGATTGTGGCATTAATTTTTTATGCGAGCATGCTATATATAGCTATGGATTCCTCCCATTTGTCAGGAAGGTCAAGAGGACATCTAGCTGCCGCAGTGGCAGTGGATGGCCACAATTGGCTTTTTCCAGTGGCTTATGGAATTATTGAGACAGAGCCCACCGAAAGTTGGACATGGTTCATTCAAAATTTGAAGCAAGCCATTGGAACTCCTACAGGATTGGTCATTAGTACTGATGCAGGTAAATTTAAATGCAATCCTTCTGATTATTGTATTTCCTGTGTTATGACATGGTAACTCATAGTTTCCCAATATTTGGTGTAGGAAAAGGTATAGATGCTGCTGTGGCGGATGTCTACCCAAGTGTACAGCATAGAGTGTATGAGGCACTTGTGAAGAAGCACTATACCGGTCCTTTGTTTTCTTATAATATGTGGGCAGATGCTAAGACTTGTGTGATTGACAGCTATGACTACCACATGAACAAGATTGAGGAGAAGTGCCCTACAGCATTGGCTTGGGTTAAGAAAAACCATCATCATGTGTGGAGTAGAAGCAAATTTGCTGAGGATTGCAAGGTTGATTACATCAACAATAATCTATCGGAGTCTTTCAATAACTGAGTATCCAAAACTAAAGCATTTCAGATTGTGTACATACATGATAAAATAAGACAGATGATCATTGAAAAGTTTGTTTCGAGAAGCGTGATTGGTAGGGACATGAAGGGTAGGATAATCCCATCTATTATCAATAATCTCAATGATCGAAGCAAAGCAATCAAGGATCATCAGGTGTTAAAATGTAGAGATGGGACTACTGAAGTAAGTGTGCTCACAGTCAAGCATGATGTGAATCTAGAGTAAAAGACATGTAGTTGTTGGGCTTGGCAAGTGACTGGGAAGCCTTGCAGTCATGCTTTAGCTTTTATTGTAACTTCTAAGTATTGCCAAGGTGGTCCTACAGCTAAGCAAACAAAAAAGAAGAGGGCCTCATCTAGTGCAAGTGCTTCTGGAGGTGGAAGTAATGATCCTAGTGTTTCAAGTGTATCCATGTAATCCCTGAACATTTTTTTAACTTATTTGCTTGTAGTGTATCATCTCCAGTATTGACATTTTCATTCTTTATATGAAGGCCTAGTACAAGCGGAAGTCAAGTGGAAGGAGAACCAACACCACCAGGAAGAGGAAGAGGAAGAGGAAGAGGAAGAGGAAGAGGGAGAGGAAGGCTAGCTGAATGGTTTGGTGTTTGATGGGCATGTAATAGCTAGTTGAATCATATTCACCTTATGTTGCTACTTGGACCCTTTATTAGTTGCTACTTTGTGAACCTAAACTCGTACTACCTCACTTTTGTTGGGTGCTATGTTATCAACTTGTTTGTGTTGCTTTTGATATTGTTTGCAATGTGAATCTTGCTATATGAAATTGTTTGGTTTCAAAATATCCAAAATATAGGGAAAATGTTATAAAAATTTGAAGAAAATATAAAAGATATTTAAAATGTTTCAAAACATTTAAAATTTAACTAAAATTAAGTTCAAAATAAATTCAATTTTTGCTAAATTTTTTCTATGTTGCAAGGGTAAGTTGTGTCAAAACAGGGTCATTTCTGCAAATGAATAAACAAATTAGGTCAATAGTGCAAGGGTAAATATGTACATTTACATAGGACAAGTGATCCTAACGGAGTAGAGTCAATCTCAGCCTTCATTTCAAAAAACTAGGGTCAAATCTGCAAACCTAAAAAACAGGGCTAAACGTGCAATTAGCTTCTCAAACAGGTCAGATTCATATAGATACAATCAGAAAAGATAGGGAGAGCAACAACTTCCTAGACAAGACAAAAGAAGTAACCAACTCCCTGGCGTCGTCTGGAGCCATCCAATCCGTCCACCGCACTGAGAGCCGAAGAAGCTTCAACGCCACGAGGCTTTAAGAAGCATTGAAGAAGACGCCAAAGTTTACAAAACCATTCAAAACCGATCGGTTTTTGCGTTTTCGGTAAAACTGGTCTGGTTTGGTTTTACCAGACGACCGATTTTTGTTTTAAAAATTTTAAAAATTTTGAAATTTAATTTTAGAATACCGAAAACCGGTAAAACTGGTCGATAAACCGGTAAAAACGAGGGGTAAACCACTGAAACCGGTGGGTTTCAAATTTTAAAACCTGAAAATCGATGAAACCGAAAAAACTAATCGATAAACCGGTGAAACCGCTCGATAAACAAAAAAACCGACCCGTTTTCGATCAAATTTCGTTCAAATTCTGATTTTTTCGATTTGAAACGGGTTTTTTTACCGGTTTTCACAATTTTCGCGATTTTTGTTAAACCGATCCCGACCAGTTTTACTGGTTCAAATGATAACAAAAACTTTGGAAGATGCTCATGCCCAGGAACCAGATGAAGTCAATGTTGAACACCATCGACCCATGCCGCACTCCGAGCTCCAACGAGCATGGAACCAAACTCGCCAATGGTGACGAAAGCTACCACAAAACCTCAAGCCTGGCCCTCTTCCAAGCTGCCATGCATCCACTGGTGCCTCAGCATCCACAAAGAAAAAGGTCAACGAGCTCAACTCCTTTTCGGGCCAATAAGAAGCCCGAAGGCCGACTCATGTACTTGAGCTAGCTCCACTCTGGCAGCCACCTCCTCAATAGGCTCGCCGCCAGCACCAGAGCGAAGTGTCCACAGAGTGAGGAAGAGGCTGGGAGAACTTACTCCACCACGACGCTGTTGTTACCGCCTCAACGACACCGCCTGAAACTCTAATACTAAACATCCTAAAACATCTGACCTACACCATCAACCGGCAAAGACCAGCGGTCTCCAACACCTCTCAACACCCGAAGGGCCATCGGAGATGGAGGAGGCCGCCATCTCCACTGGTGGGGCTGAGCTCCTTTGGTTTCACCTTTCTCACATGTACTTTAAAAAAATCATAGGACACCTTCGTTTCCTCAACTGCAATTATCTAAGGTTACAACTACACCGCGCTGCAATGCCTAAACAATATTGGGTGTGTTCACTTTTTTCAGCTGCTGCTGCGCTGTAAGCTAATGTGTGATCAATAATTTTTTATAGGTTTTTATGCAGCAGCAACATCTAGAATGGAAACCTTAAATAGTATTAAATTCTACTGCAAGTGCCACTTGTTTCTGCGGATTTGTATCACATACCTTTCTTCTTGTATGGCAAACTTTCTTATACTAAATCCTTGCCACCCATATAGAACCAATGCTCCATAATTTTTTATTTGAGCTTACATTAATTTATTTAAATAATAAAATGGATGTGCCATGCAGTTATTGTTGATTGTGTTCACTGTTGATTTTGTGATCAATGATAAAAATTGAATATGATAAAATTTACCATACAAAGAGAAAGCAAGCACACAAAGATCCATCTTTGCACACTCATCCTCTCATGGGTGCCGCACGGTGCAGCCGCAGCCGAAAACGCTCCAACTAGCGGAAAGGAACACGTCCATAACCAGCACGTTGCCGGAACCCAAAAAAAAAAAGGCAAAACGGGAATGTCCGAGGTTCCACCGCCCCGAAGCTTGACATTCGCGAACGTGATTCCGGAAGCAATCGCGAGACTGTGCATTGACACGTGGGTCTAGATATGTATGCCCCACAGGTCGGTCACGTAATCCTAAGAACAGAGTAGGTGAACTCCCACCCGTTCGCACGACCGTGCCCCCGCAACGGTTTCCGCACCATGAATGGTTACCCACCAGGCCGCTGACAAATCGTCCCAGGGGAACACGGGACCGACGTGCCATGAAAGAACACCAAACTAAAACGAGTTTGTTTAGGAAGCTTGGCTTAACCAGACGCAACCAGGTTTAAAACCGGAACCATCACACGGCTAACCGGTCATCAACTTTCACACAAAGCACTGGATTATTTAATTTTTCCCCGTCGCCTTCCCGTTTCGTCCCAAACTGCGCTTTAAACTCGAGTTGCTAATCCTTTTCCTCGTTCCGCCCCCATCTGTAATCGCGCTCGCCGCCATGGAGGATTCGAAGGGGAGCGGCGGCGGGGGCGACAAGCCCAGCGCCGAGCCGAACCCTAACCCGACTCCGCCTCCGCCTCCGCCGGCCGCGGCGGCCGGGGACAACGGCGACGCCACGGCCGCGGCCGCGGCCGCGGCTGCGGCGGGGCGGCGTCCGTTCACGGCCCTCACCCAGGAGGAGGCGGACCTCGCCCTCGCCCGCGTCCTCCAGGAGCAGGCGAGCTGCGACGAGATCTGTCAGCCTCGGGGCTGTCCTTTCCCTAGGGTTGTTCCTTAGCGCGCGCGATTGACATGTGGTTCGGATCGGTGCAGGAGCGGGCGTACATGATGCTCCAGATGAACGGGGGCGGCGGCATGGGCAGCGATTACGGGAGCTCGGAGGCTGGGAGCTACGAGTACGAGGAGGAGGGCGAGGAGGACTACGAGGAGGGGCTCGAGCACCACCTCCGCGTCCACGACCACGACCACGACCACGTGGACCTGGTGCGCGACGGCTCGGGCGAGGCCGTCGACGTCGTCGAGGGGAGCGACTACGAGGAGGACTTCGAGGAGGATGAGGAAGGAGAGCCGGAGGTGGATCCGGGGGAGTTTGAGAACGACGAGGCTTTTGCTCGCGCGCTGCAGGATGCTGAGGAGCGTGAGGTCGCTGCCCGGCTCATGGCTCTCGCTGGTCTCAGTGATTGTGAGTGCAAACGGATTGTTCTCCCCCAGCTCAACTCGCATTTTAGGTTGTTGCTGGCTTATATTTTCTGCCTTCATTTTTGTAGGGAGAGCAGTTGATGTGGAGCATGATGAGGAGCATATTAATGATCCACAGGTAGTAATTCATCTCTACCCTTTGAATAATTTTTTTGAGACTTACCTTTTGAACATTAATCTCACCTGTAATCTTAGTACTGGTTTCTTTGGTCAATTGAAATGCAATACAATCATACATATTCTATGATGTTGCAGTTCCTTTGTATGTTATCTCAGCCATTCAAAAACAGATGCCTTCTCTGATTAATACAAACGCTGAGGTAGTTAATTTCATAGAAGTGACATGATGGTAGCCATAATGCAATGACGCAGTGAAAATAAATTCTACCTAGAAGTGTACAAATATCATAATACTTTCTTTAGATAGATTGTTGCATTCTATCCTATCTGAAACTCAGGTAGTCAGGTACTGGATTTTTAAAGGAATATTCATCGAATTGATTGTATGTAGTTTAATCTTATTTCTAGCCTAAAATAAACAAAATAACGTTGCAATGAAATGTCAGCTTTTATATTGATGATATTTAGAATCAAAGCAGGCCTATGTTTTGAAATATTGGACATTTAAAGTGGTGTCAAGAGATGCACCAAATTTAAGCTGGGTTCATTGTTATTTGTTTAGATCTGCGAACAGTCCTTCCTTGATCACATTTTATCTGATAATCATATTTTTATGATAGTTTGATCGATTTTATTATTTCAAAACATAAATAACAACCATATTTGTTTTGGATATTTGAGTATGATTGGATTTTCCATTATATGATCTAATCTAGCCTTCTAGCAAGAAAATCCAGAAGAATCTTATGCAATATATAATTTCATGATAGCTAAGTACAAGCTAATTTAGTTCCTTGTTCCTCGTGGGATTGGTGCACTAGCTCCAATGAATCCTGCAATTTCTATAGTGTATCTATGTCTTGTTCCCGTTTTGCTCTTACTTTCTTGCATATAAGATGCTCAGGATTGATCAGATTTTACACATTTATATGCTTTTATCAAAATACAGGAGGCATGGCAGGAGGTTGATCCAGATGAGTACTCTTACGAGGCAAGTTTGCATTCTTTTTTGACTTATGTTTATTTGTCAAGTCATGCTTTTGAAGAGTCCAAAATTAATTGAAATGTTAAACCAATTACCTATTGATTTCAGGAATTAGTTGCATTGGGTGAAGTAGTTGGTACAGAAAGCAGAGGTCTCTCTGCTGAAACACTTGCTTCTTTACCATCGGTAACATACAAGACAAAGGATGTCCAGGATGGAAACACAGAGCAGTATGTGCAACCAATTGAAGTTTAGCTATATACAATAATAAAATCTTCTGATCATCAATATGTCATTGTTGTTTATAGATGTGTAATTTGCCGTGTGGAATTTGAGGAAGGTGAATCTTTGGTCGCACTTCCTTGCAAGCACTCATACCATCCTGAATGCATTAACCAATGGCTGCAAATAAATAAGGTATGATAGCCCTTCTAAACTTTGGCATGTTTGAATGAATAGAGAATACTTCGTCTGTCTTTGAACGCTTTAGTCAAGGCTGCCAGGCTTACTTACACATGCACCTGAAAGGAGGTGTATCGATTAATACATTCTATAGTTGGTTCTAGGTCATTCCTTTTTTTTTTAATCAAAGTTCAAAGTCTTTCAATTGTGGCCATTCAACAGGCTTATGGCTTATATGTATCACGTGCGGTTGCCCAGAGCTTGCTTGTAACCTTGCACCATTTCTCACCATTTGTAGGGAAAAAATGTTAGTTGCAAGGCCAAACATAGAATAGTAAAGATATTGGGCACCAAGTACCAGGATGAGTCCTTCTGATTTTCTTGATAGAACCTCTAGATTGAAGGGGAGCCATTGTGCAGCGGTAAAGCTGTTACCTTTTGATCATGAAGTCACAGGTTTGAATCTTGGAAACAGCCTCTTGCAGAAATGCAGGGAAAGACTGCATGCAAGATCTTAAGTGGTCGGACCCTTCCCTAGATCCTGCGCAAGCAGGAGCCAGGCTGCCCTAGTGCCTCTAGATTCTACTGGTGTAGCAAGTCCCAAAAAACTTTGAAGCTGGTATGCATCAGCGCATGGATAAGGATTGATTGATTGGGTTTTCCATATTATTTAGGTATATGTTTTCCCTATTCAACCGCATTAATCTTGGATTTTTTGGGTACATTCAGAAATTAGTTAATATTTCACATGCCTTTTAAATATAACAATGGTTCAGGCCTTCAGCCTTTAGGGATTTTAGATCAATCTTGCTTGCCAAAGCATTTACATCTTTTCAATAGCCTGCTAAAAACACCCTGGTCAGCAGTAGTACCTCTATTATAGCTTACAATTTTTTCTCTTTACTTAATCAATAAGCTAATATTTGGTCTATACTGTTATGATACTCTATAAAAAGTCCTGGAAACTTATGCCCTTGACAGATAACTTTTTAAATTTGACAATGGTAACTAATGAAACAACTATACTATGTTCAGCATAAAAAAAATTATTACTAATCTGTTTTAAAATTGTTATCGTTAGGACAAGAATTCTACTTCAAAAATAAACTTTTGTTGTCCTAACAACAACAATTTAAGAATGAAATGAGTAATAAAAACAAGATCTTGACATATTACAACGCCAATTTGAAGAGGAGCATCATCTCTGGTGCCTTGCTGGTGCGAACAAGCTACAGGGGCTGGTGCAAGGATTAGCATTGATCTAAACCTGTTTTTATAGGCAGACCTGTTTGGTCTAGAATTCTACTCTGTTTTTTCGGTTTTAAACAAATTTGTGTCACAACCCATCACAGCCCAGTCCAGAGTGAGGTGGTTAAACATGTAAATAAGGGACTGATGCAGATACACAGCTCTCTTGTGTTCTGAAGAAAAAAATAACTGTGCTGTGTAGATGCTTCACAAATCTCTAGTCAGGTCATGTAATCGGTTTTGAATATTTTATGGTTCTGCTTGATTCTTTTTATCTTATGTCAAGCACAGTGAGTAGTTATAGCAGTGTATGTTACTCGATTTCATCATTCCTACTGTTAAATTTTCCCATGTTGATCCTTTCCTTGCAACGTAGATTATGTGTACCCTCTGCCTTGCTGCATTTTCAACAAGCTGTCAATCTCAAACTTAGTGGGGGCAATCCTAAATAAAACAGTATCTGCTGGTCCAAAATTTGACGAGTCATGCTTGATTATGTGCAGGTATGTCCTATGTGTAGTGCAGAAGTTTCGACCTCGGGCAATAAAGAAGCGTGACCTCCCATGGCCATCCTCGGCAGTTGATGGGAATAAATAGCAGCATCACTGTAGCCTCTGTATTGTTGAACCAAAAGCAACAAAAATGATTTACAAACATGTAAGATCAGGGTTTAGTCCTGTCAATCTTAAGATGTCTCCTGGATCTGCTCTCTGAACTTTATTTGTCTTGCTGTTATGTTCTATATTCCCTTGAAACGCCTTATGGCTGCTGTATGTTCCATAAGAGACGACAATTATATTATATTATATTATTGCTCATTCTTTTACTGAGTGAATCGTCATCTTATTTATTTTTCTTGAAATTACTGTTTGTTCTCCCTTGTCGTGCACATTTTAACATACCATACGGACTTATTGATCATGAACACATTGATAGTAGGAAAATGTGGAAAGGGGAATAAAACAAAGTTTGTAAATCAATACATAGATGGTTAGTAGGCTCAAACAATCCTAACACGTCGACTCTCCGTGGGAGCAAAGCTTTTGGGATAAAAAAAAGTCCTGTTCCACGTTAAAACAAAGGTCAAAACATTGGCTCTCTTCAAATTTGAAATTAAAAGTCATCTCGACATCAATTCAAAAAACGGAGGGAAAATGTTACAATACAATATCTAGGGTTGTTTTATCTTGGTCGAGTTTTTTTAATGTGACTAAAGGTTTGGTTGTTTTTGTTGTATAGATATTATGAATTGACTGCTAGACATAGATCTGTAGGATATGTTAAAAAAATGCTAGTAAACTTTATTTTACATACAAGTAGAAACACCAGATTCATGTCAGCATGTTTTCTTCTTTTCTTTTTTTTTTGATAAACATGTCAGCATGTTTTCTGATTGTCTCATTGGTGAGTCTTCGGTTCTTTTGTTGCGAATATCATTAGATGGGACCTTTATGGTGTGTTTCCATACCATTAGATGGGACGGATCTGCCATCGGACGGTCAAAACATTTTCCCGACCTCTTGTGGACCTTTATTCCGACTTCACGTGGACCGTGGCTAGCGTTCAGTTGCAACTCATTTACTTACGTGAAACAAAGTGAAATTTATTAGTCGCAAACATGCACATCACCCGTGTGCTAGACACAGGTGAGCGTGCGTAGCCTGCATAAAAAAGGCATTGACCCCCGGTCCCCACCCAGAAGAGCATCTCACCATTTCTCCATCGTTTCTCTTCTCAAAGGAGAGAGAGGGAAAAAAATTCATAAAGCTCTAGGAGAAGGCGGACAGGATTTGGGCGAGCAAGATACTCCTAGGAAACTGGTATGTTCTTGTGACTCTCCTGTGTTTCAAATCGATTGCGAGGTTGCTGAATAACACGAGTAGTTTTGTGATTGTTGTAGAAGCTTCCGTAGCGCACTGTGATTTTCATAGTGGAGTCGCAGAAATTTACCTGTGTGACGTAAGCACTACCTTCGTCCGAAAATATATAGGATTTTTGCGTTTTTTAATACAAAACAAGAATGAAAAGAAAAGATTATTGTACCTCTAATTTTATTCAGCAAAAAAGCTTCCCACCTATCCAACTTAATCTGTACATAACATTATGTTTATGTCGCTTGTCTGTATCACATCGTCTATTTTTTATCTACAAGATATCATAATTCGATGTTTTTGTGGTCAGAATACCGCAGAAATATTTGATAGTGACATGACGATCTTGCCTTTGTGCACCTCTCTTTTTTATTCAAACGCCGTCAGGATAGACACGATTTAGAAGGTGAATCAAGACGATGATGCGGCTTTGGTCACATGCGGAGAGACAGGTGACAAGACCGTTGCATAGTTCACGCGGGTTCATAGAATATTTACGGCGATGTTCTCGCAATAAAAACACATAATTAGATGTTCTGTAGATAAAATTGAAATGGATGGTGTGGTATAGACCAAGCGGCAAAATTACGATGTTCTGTAAGCAAATACCCTTTATATTTATTTTGTTCACACCTCTTAAATACTTTTATTGTTGGACAAGTTGTTAAAATGATTAATATTTTTTGGACGAAAGGAGCACAACAGTATGAAGGTTCTATATCAGCTCTCGGGACCATATCCGCACTGGTGTTGTTCATTCGAACATTTAGATTTTAGTCTCTGTAAGCACTGGATTTTTTATGTTGTCTTTTTTAGACAATTCTGCGCTTTAAATTAGGCGTACACTAAAAGCGCGTAGAGAGTTTAGAGCCCTTTAAAACTCATCCTGTAAGCTATTTAATTTCATCCCTACGTTGAACGTTGTAGTTTTTCAATACCAAAATATCAAATAGGGGTAGACCTAGGACTAGAAAGAAGATTAGGGCCATTACATTGAGAGTTAGTGTAAATTACCTTAGGTTGTAGACAGTGGCGGAGCTACAGTTATATATCAAGGTGGGGCGAAAGAGGAAAATTAAAAGAAAAGTAAACACTACAGTTACAAATAATATCATTACAGTGTCCCCCCAACCCGGCTAGCTCTGCCCATGGTTGTACAAAAATTAATAATCTCTTCATTGTAATCAAGAGTAAGAATAAGCCATGATCCTAGTGGTCCTAATGCTAGGTATGCCTCCGTATCAAAAAACCATGGTTATATAAACCATTGTCAATCAAAACCATGATTTATAAAAAACGAGTCACGAGTGAAGTTTTCAAAACTACCAAATAGTTGCACTTTACCGATACTATGATTTTTAAAACTACAAAATTTGTTGCATTCAAAGATCTCCTTATTTTCCAAAACCAATTTTTTTGATAAAATCATGGTATTTTTCAAAACTCTAAAATATTTGGTATCCAAACAGAACCTAAGGCTCTCTTTTGGGTATTGTAGTTTTTCAATACCAAAGTATAAAAAAAAGATATGATTTTAGAAGCCAACATCAAGCAAAAATGGTTAGAGAAAAAGGTCAAGAGCAAAGTTTCAAAACTAGATACACTTTTACCAATGCTATGATTTAAAACTGTAAAATACAAATACCTCCTCACTTTCTAAAACCAAAGGTTTTGACAAAAATGTTGTATTTTTCTAAAACTATAAATATAATTTACATCCAAACAAGGCATAAAGAATTCAAGGTTTTCATGGCTATTGGTTCGCTGTTTCAAAACAAAAAAAAAAGGGTCCTCCTCTTCCATGTGAAACGGAACAATATTTATTCTTTGGGATGTGATTCACTAGGTGCCGATTTACAAGTCTGTTACAGACCTCAAACCACTCAAACAAACTAGAGCAAGAACGCTGGGAAATCAGAAAATCTGATTAAGAACATAGGGCGACTAGAGCAACATATTCACCAACTCGATACAAATATTTAAGGGTACAGATGGATAGCTAAAACCAGACATAGAGGAGCAGCAGAGGACTAGATCAGAGATTAGAATCTGAGGGAAAACCAAGGAGAGAATCAGAGAGAAGAAGCCGAGGGAGAAGCAGAGCTGAGGAAGGAGACGCTCAGTTCCGTTGTTCGATACTCTTCTGTAACGATACCTCTTCCTTTTGTAAGATTGGAGGCCAACTAGTTGGGGTTGGGCCACTCGATAGCACAGGCCACTATGGCAGTCCCTGTCATTCCCCCTTTAAAATCTGGCTTGCCCCCAAGCTGGCGCTTGAACCCCAAACAATTCAGTAAAATCTGTAAATTTCTCGGATCCCACGGAATCATCAACAGCTCAGGATTATCAACACTACCATTGGCATAGCCATTAGAATGCTCATTGGCAGCATCTTACAGCCACTGTCCAGCTTGCAAAGGCTTATCATGAGAGAGTGCTTCTGCAACACCATGATCTACAATGATCTTTCTCAAATGCTGAATCTCTCGCTCTGATTCAAACATATCTCGGCAAGCAGCCTCAAGCTGAGACCACAGATTGGTTGACTGTCACCTGAATGTGAAGAGAGCATCCTAAATCACTATTCTGAGCTTGCATCTCCATGATCATGTCATTAGGTTTATTGAGATGTTGCCTGAGCTTCTGTATGACCTCACTTTTGATATAGATATCATATCCAGATTCTGAAAAAAGCGATAACCAGAACTATTATAGTAATGAAATGGTCTTCGAGGATCTTCAAACCGATTAGGTGATGATATCCACATGACAACAGATGTTCTCTTTTCTTGATTCTGGTCCAAGTATCTTTATAAGTGGAATGAATGGTTCAATTGATGTGGGAACATGATTTGCAATTCTTTGCTTAATTTCTACTCCGCCATATGCTCCAGGCCTTCTTTTGGCCATGGGAGTATTAATCTGCTTTTCATTGTACAAATGCTTCAGTTTGGAGCAGAGTATGATTGAAAATGTGCTAAGCAATACTCCCCCTGCAACAAGAACCTAGTTCGGCCCTGCTCTTTGGACAGGACTGCCGCTCGCACACTTTTGTAAACTCCAATTTGTCTTAATATTCATCTGAGGAATACTCAATATATTCAACAGAGTGTACAAAGACAATAGCTCGACCTTTGAATCGCCAATAGCTGGCAGCTTGCAGAGCATATTTACTATCATCACAGATACCTTCTTTAACCATGTTGCTTGCATTGCTCCTACTGAAAATTATAGCTTGTCAGACTGACAATATAGCACTTCCTTTTCATCACAACTGAAATTCAATATGTCTCTTACAGTCATGTAGCTTCCATTTTATATGTACACTCCAGTAGGACTTAATGGTGAACACCTAGCTTGTGCAACTATAGCCACCTCAGCATCGATGGAACGACCCATTAAATTTCATCGAATAGTTAGTGGGTGTGTTGATGTCTTCATCGTTAGTTGCAAAACCAACCGAAGACAAAATTAGCAGCCATGGTATCCTTGTCGGTGATGACGGATGTCTCGACGTAGTCATGTCATCGTCAAAGTTGGTGTTGAGGTCGAGCTGGGTCACTTGATGTTGTAGGCTCTTGACTCCCGTCTCCTTGGGTTGCCAGTTCGCCATGGAACATTGGAGTTGCTCGATGACAAGCTTCAGCTCCGCATGATCTGCCTCCGCCTTGGCACGGTCCTCCCTCACCTTGACTTGATCAGCATCATACATCTTGATGAATGCAGCCAACATAGTGTCCACTGACATGATTTGCTGATAGAAGTGATGAGTTTCTAGGTTGGGAATTTCGTCAAACACGTGGTGTGTTGTATGGTGGGGTGGTGGTGGGGGTAGAAATCAGGTAGGAAAAAAAATCGAACAAGCAATGGGCAGTGGAAATCGGTGGTGGCTAGCTTTGATAACCAATTGTTACAGACCTCAAGCCAATCATACAGACTAGAGCAAGAACGTAGGGAAAATTTTGAAAATCTGATTAAGAACATAAGGCAACCAGAGCAACATATTCACCAACTCGATACAAATATTCAAGGGTACAGATGGATAGCTAAAACAGACATAGAGGAGCAACAGAGGACTATATCAGAGAATAGAATCAGGGAGAACCAGAGAGAGAATCATTGTTCGATACTCTTTTGTAACGATGCCTCTTACTTGTTGGGCCGTGGTTGGGCCACTCGATAGCATATACCACAACGGCAGTCCGGACAAAGTGTTTTTTGTCTGTTCACTTCTATTTCTTTATTTGAGGAAAAAAAAAGAGTCGTTTTTACTTTGTTTGACAAATTGTTTTGTTTATTTGACCTCGATCGTGAGGGAAATTTTGGTTCGATTTATTCGCTCTGACTATCTAAATTGGTGCAATGCTGTTAATCCTTTTTTACTGTTTTCTTTAAAAGCTACTAATTCCAAAGAAATTGAATTTAATGTGTCTAGGATCATTGGAATGGCTCATCATCCTGGAGGCATGGGAAGAAACCTGTCCCGTCGACGCAACTCATTGGGCCAATTCGCTCCGTCTTTCCCAAATCCGGCCATCAACAGCGCGCATGTAAGTCGAGTCATTCTCCATGATAACAATGAGATGGTGCCGGCGGCGGTGGCGCTCCCGAGCAATAGCTACCTCTTCGGCGGGACAGTGCCGCCGGCTCACTGGCAGAACCCATTTCAGCAGCGCGGTGGCGCAGGCCGAATCTACACCGGCGGGCAGCTGCCGCCGCCGCTGCACCAGCACGGCAATGAGTTAACCGCGCTGATGGCGGCCCTGAACAACTCTTCGTCCCGACCATTTCAGCCCAACGGGCACGTCCTCGTCTGGTACCTGGGGCAGCCGTACGGGCCGCAGACACAACGGCAGCCCATAGGTGCGGTGGCGCCGCTCTACCCAGGGCCTGAGCGTGTTGGGCCGAGCGATCGTGGTGTTTGGGCCTTGCTGCCGATGCCGCCGCTGGGTCGGGGTCGGGGCGCCGTCGCGCCGCCGGCCCGGAGCAACGCCGGAGCTCCACCTGCCGTGGTCAACCGTTACGACGCCACGAGCTGGGCGCCGCGTGCTGCGATGCCGGCGTTGTATCTGCCAGGCGGCAGGTCCTCAGCGCGGACGGGGGTGTTGGCCAAGCCGACCAAGTCCTTCGAGGAGTACCTCCGGGATCAAGGCATCCCCGTGCCCATCGTCGCGGACGAGCTCCCAGTCCTCGACGACACGGCCAATGAGTGTGCCGCTATGGTGGCCGAGCTGCTGGGAGACCCGGCGGAGAATCCAGGACGGGCGGAGAGCGCGGACCTGGTGATCAGCGCCGGGGGGCACGGGGTGCTGCTGCCTCCGGCGGTGGGTTCCTGTTCTGGCGGCCCGACGCTTGATCAGCTCGGCCTTGAGACGGTACGCGTCCCGGGACCGTCGCTTGCCGCCGGCGACGTGGGAGGACGTCGCGGCTACGGCCGAACCGCAACAGCTGCCGCGGCCAGGGAGCAACGTAGCAAGAAGATGGCCGAGAAAAAAGTGGCCGCCGCCGCCAAAGCTCGTGCTCAGAAGCTAGCAGGTAAGCTCCCAAACAACAATTGCACCGTTTCAGGAACGCAAGCATTCACGAAACCGCACGTGTGCGCGCACACTCTGACACACTCCTACACATTCATATGCATATGACCCACATGCGCACACGAATATGGAGTGAGAGAGACAGAAGCCCTCACATACTCATACGCCGAGTATATACGGCACATTTGCAAGTGCCAAATGCTAAGTACTACTTCCATCTCTAATATTGATATTGTTGACTTCTAACTTCAATTTTTACCATTCGTTTAATTCAAAAAATTTATTTAAATATGTAAAATTTTGTTATTATTTGATTTATTATTAGTGAAATTTAAATCGCAACTAAATAATTTTACACATTAAAATTATTTTTTTAATAAGACGAATGGTCAAAATTAATGTTAAAAGTCAACGGTGTCAATAATTTAAAACCGGAGCGAGTAACACTTTAGACTTAACACTATATTTAACTATTCTTTTTCTTCAAAAATTTTTGTTACAAATATAAAAACAAATTAATAATCTTTAAAGTATCTTTTAAGATAAAATTAATCACAATAAAATAATTTTTTTAATAAGACGAAGAATAAACATGAAATTTAAAAGTGTTAGAATTTAAGAACGAATGCACTAACATTTAAAGTATCAGGGCTGAATGTTGCCTTGCTGTTTATGTTGTTTTTGCAGCTGCTCGAGGGAGTCAAGAGGGCACCTGAGCAGACTCAAGCCGTCAGGGAGCTAAATTCGTGGTCGATGCTAGTCGTCCCATGTTGACATTTGCCAACCTGGTGGAGTACCTAAGATTTCGAGTTATTTTTCCTTATGACTATTTTAAAATTTAGCTTATCTAAGGCAAACGATATCTCTCTGGCCGTTAAACTTCAATTGTATATGCAATCGACATTGGAAAATTGTACTATCCTTTTTTTTCTCTCTAAAATGGATATATTTTACATTTTAGAATACCTGTGTGAAGGCTGAAAATATAAAGCATTAATTGTAGGGTTCTAGACGACCTACTCGGTAAGTGTTGCTATCGCTAAGACTCTCACACACGAGTTTACTGTGCATAGCTGCAACCGTAGCTATAGAAAGAGCTACCGAGCATATGCTTAATCACTGTCGGTGACATTTGACGACTCGACCAACAAGCAAGAGTGAAACTGAGTGGGCGCCGACCGAGGCCATGGCCCTTCCAATTGCCCTCCCCTCCCTCCACTCTCAGGTGCCGTTTGGCATCGTAGAAATGACATTAGGTTTGGGATAAGAAAATGTTTCGAAAAAATCTGAACCATTCATTTATCTCTTTTATTTCATCTTAATACTTTATTTATTTCTTAATCCCAAATTCACTCCTCATTTCCTATTACTCAGAGATGCTAGTGGTTGCTCATGGATTATATCAAACATCTAATTTATTTATTAACTAACAATAAAATATAGAGGGGGGATTTAGTTTATATTTGATATTTTTGAACTGACCCACCAACAATAATAATAAAAATTTTCATTCTAGCGTACAGCGGACCGTAACGGGCCTGATTGAAACGTGGCCCAACTTAATTACGGTCATTCAGTAAGTCGGTTCGGCCCACCTACCAAGGACCCCGTCGGCGGCGGCGGCGCTCAGGTGAACGATAGTTCTCGACGCGTCCTCCAAATCCCATTACGTTGCTCGCTCTGTCGCTCATCGCAGGCCGGCTGCCGTCCCGTCTGTACCCACTCCGTCCGGCAGCCGCAAGCTTCTCTCCCCGCTGATCTTGGAGGAGGAGGGCGAAACAAGGGAAGGCTTCAGAGAAGTTAGTGAGGATGTCGGGGTTCGGCGATGGGTACGTGGGGACGGCGCAGGACGCTGTTAAGATCCGGCGCCTGGAGAAGCAGCGCGACGCGGAGCGCCGCAAGATCGAAGAGATGAAGAACAAGTCCTCCGACGGCCAGCCCGGCCTCCTTCAATTCGGCTCCAGCACCTCCGAGGTAATCACCGTCACGGCGCGTCTCAACTCCCTCCCATCAGGTCTCGCTTCTAGAGTCGCTTCCTCCCCTTGATGTCCTCGTAATTTGCTCGTTCGGTCGCGATAGAGAGGGATTTTGTTGCGATTAGGTTTCGAGGTTTCATGAATCATATAGCAAAAGGTCAATCACACACTAATACAGTGGTGGACCTAGAGATTTTGTGGATCCTGGGCGAATATGGTAGCTGATTACAACTCCATAAAACATATTTGTCACTAAAGTATGCATAGATGATATTCGCAATAGTTTTGGAACTAAACATCATTCAGTATATTAAGAAGGTAGAGATATGACAGAAATAGTCTCATTAGAACACTAAAGTAAATTTTTCGCTACCAATCTACCACCAAAAGCGCTATAATAAGGCCCTGTTTGTTTCCCTAGTAGATTATATAATCTATGATTGTATAATCTTAGATTATATTTTAAAGATTATAATCTAGATTATAATTTATGTCTATCTGTTTGGGAGTCTAGATTATTAGTCAGATTATTCTTTTTATTTGTATTAATGAAGTACTATAAATGGTGGAGTATATGTTGTTGAAATAGTGAGATGGCAAGGTGGGTAATTTTGATAAAAGGGGCATGGGTAGTGGGTCTTTTATAGCGAATAATCTGAAATAATCTCCTTTGAGATGGATTATTAGATTATTATGATCTAAGATCTCAGATTATATAATTCATATGAATAATCCACATGTTTGTTTTCCAATCAGATTATTTAATCTAGATTATATAATCTAGGTGGATTATAATCTGAAACAAACATGCCCTAAGTATCCAAATGAGACACTGTGTAAGCTTACAAGTGCAAGACAACTGCTTTTTCTGATTCGTAATCTAATGAAGGCCCTGTTTGGGGTAGATTTTGCTTTTGACATTTTCCCACAATCCATGTTTTGGAGAAGCTAGCCCAGCTGGTTGGGAGAAACCAGTTTTTGTAAAAGCAAATGATATCTGTTTGGGGCTCAACTTTTGCGGCTAGGCATCGTCGTCTTCAACCTCGCGTCTCCTGCTCCCTTCTCCCCTCGCGCCCTCCTTCCTAAGCGTCGCTGCCTTCTCTCTCCTCGAGCGCCGCTGTCGCTTCCCTCATCCCCTTGCGACGCCGCCTCCTCCCTCCGCGCCGCAACGCCACCGTCGGGGGCGAGCTCAGGGACGGCTGGGTGAGCTCGAGGTCGGCACCTAGAGGCGAGGCTGGGTGCAGCGGAGGCATGCTCGGGGGCGGCGTACGGGGTGAGCTCAGGGCCGACGTTCGGGGGCGAGGTTGAGGGCAGCGGAGGCGAGTTACGGAGCGAGGCGAGGGGCGAGCTCGGCGCAGCTGCAGCACGCAAGGTCAGGGACGAGCTTCAGCTCAGCATCCCGAGGCGAGGTCCGGGGAGGAAGGAGACCGAGCTTGAAGAAGGCGCGAGGGGAAGGAAAATCTGGAGAAGCGCCGTGGAGGATGATTCTCAGCTTTTAGTTCATTCGGGCCTATCTTCTCACTTTTTTCGCTTCTACGGCTTGGGAAAGCAGTACCGTTTGGGGAAGCTTTTTCTGCTTTTCACGTTTTGGAGAAGCTCCCCCAAACAGGCCCGAAACTGTTGAAGAAATCAGCTTCATCAAGTGATTTAAATAGTTCCCTCTCAATGTAGAAAACCATCAAGTTCATTTGTGATACCAAGCAGTCTTAGTATTAGCTTCAAAATGAAAACAAATTGAAAAAACTTCATTTTCTCTATCAAAACAAGCCGCTTGACTAGCCACACGAGCATCTTCATGAACAAAACGAAGCAACTCTTATCACTAATCCCACATCTGAGACAATGGAACCAATGTTGGACTAGCGCGTCGGAGCCCGGGCAGGGCCTTGTGCTCGCCGGGCCTTGGGTCCACTGATGCACTAATAATCGGACTTGTGATCATGTCTTTATGTGAGAACCGTTTACAGCGGGCGCCTTTTTGTTCACCGCATGCATAGCTTTACTTGCTGTTGCTCACCCATTTAATTATGGGAAATTTTTTTCTGTACCACTGAAAGTTCACCTCTCCCGGAAAATACCATTAAAAGGTTTAGCCTCCGACAATTACCACCAAAAGTTTCACAACACTCCGGATTTCAGCATTCTGTTAACTTTTGTTCTAACACCGTTAGGTGAGACAAAAATATCCTTGCCTATTCGCCCCTTCTTCATTTGCTTCACGTTGTTGCTGCTGGACAGAGAGATAGTGAGCTTGTAGCGGGCGAATCCAGCAGCATAGACTGGAGCCATGCGATGCCAGTGTCGACAGGATGGCGAGCTGGTTGCAACAAATCTGCTGCGGCAGCCCATTAAGGCGGGTGCAAGACCATACTTAGGTGCTAAAGAAGCATGTGTCGTGTTTCATGGCGACATGACATTTTAGAATAGGAGGCGGCACTGAGCTCCATGAAAGCGGTGGCTGCTCTGTATTGACTGTTGAGATCAGAGGATGCCATCAAATTTGGAAAGAAATGGAGCAGCGTGCAGTGGCTGGCCTAGCCATGGATCTTGCTGTGCACTGGAACTTGGGCACGCAGATCTGAGGCCATGGGGAGCAGGCGGACGTGAATGAGTGGGCCGGTGCTGCAGATCAGGCATTCGATGAATTTTTACCTCCACTCAGATACTCGTGTCAAGGATATATGTGTCATTTGATTATATGCTCTCAGCCAAAAGAAGGTGAAAACAATCTGTAGAGTAACGGATACAAACAGAATGGTAATTTCCATAACAGTTGTGATATTGATGGTAATTTTCAGAGCTTGGTACTTTTTGTGGTATTTTCCGAAAGAGCTGAACTTTCGGTGGTACAAAACAAATTTTCCCTTTAATTATATTGACTGGAACTATTTGTTCTTAATTTGAATTATGTAACTATTGTGTTTCTCTAATGAGTTTCAAAACCCATGACCGTGGGACCTTAATATTTATAAGATACACTTGTCTACTTCCCTTTGGAATAGTTCTTCCATAATTCCATGGAGTTCTTTTTTCTTTCACATTTGATAATAAGAACGATTTTGTGTGGCCGTGATGTTGCTGTTTGATATTTGTCTTTGTATGTTAACGATTTGCCTTTTCATACATTTCCTCATTATTTCAATTTCTAAAAGCAGGATGTTACCATTTGCTGTATGCACCCTCTATATTTCATTTTGTAAGCTAACATTATGAGTTTTCATTCAGATTTTGGAGACTGCATTTAAGAAGGAAACAGTTGGTCTGGTCACGAGGGAGCAATATGTAGAAAAGGTAATCACCAAATTATTACAGTATTTGCTAGTGCCTGGCACATCTGTAAAAAAAAAAGGTTTTATGTCTAATTTATTGTCCTTGTGTCCATGCAGAGGGTTAACATACGAACGAAGATCGAGGAGGAGGAGAAAGAGAAGCTTCAAAAGTTGCAACAAGAGTAAGATTGAACCCTTGATCCTGTTTTTTACTGTTTGGGGTTTTTTTTGGACCATAATCTAGCTGTATTCTTTACCTTAACCAAACACTGATATTCTTGTTTCAGGGAAGAAGAGTTGCAGATGCAGAAAAGGAAAAAGAGGAGAGTGAGAGGTGATCCACGTTTATCTTTCTGTGACGACATTGAGAATGGGAGTGATGAAGATGATTTTGAGAGTAGTATGCTCCTCTCACTTACACGTTACATCCTTTCACTATTCTATTGTTTCTGTAGCTTGTTTCTCATCATTTGTCAAATGGACCTGTTTTCATTTCATATCGTCTATTGCCAACAAAGGATTTCCTTTTGTTTTCCCTACTTGTGTACCTAGATTGTTGATAACCGGATCACATTTCTGTTCTTATTTACTAGCATACCACAGTTACAACTGATAAATTATATTGAATTTAATGCATATGTACATTACTTGACTTGGTCTTGTACTTGTTTCCTTCTCTTTCCACTGTCACAGCTATGTCTCTGTTGTTTGATTTTTCAAATACTTAAAACTACCCAAAATATTAGAATTAAACCAGAGCTAATTTGAATATAATTCTTGCTACTTGTCACAGATGAGCCTCAAAAGAAAAATGGCCCTATCAAACTTGGAAAGGATCCAACTGTGGAGACAAGTTTTCTACCAGACAGGTATTTCTGTTAGTTTGTCTATCACTTAGGAGTTTGATTGATTCTTTTTTTGCAAGCTTTGTTTGACCTGCAAGCTGTTTGCTAAGAATGATCCATCAGAGAGAGGGAGGCAGAGGAACAAGCAGAACGGGAACGGCTGAAGCAGCAGTGGTTGCGTGAGCAGGAATTGATCAAAAGTATAACTGCATTCTTATCTTACCATTAATAAATCAACTACAACCTAAATTTTTTGGATTAAACTTTTCATCCTAATTGATTGCCCAAATGTCTCATTTCAGATGAACCTCTTTCAATTACTTACAGTTACTGGGATGGTACTGGGCACAGGAGAATTATTCAGGTTAATTCATAACATTGATAAACTTTCTTAAATTTCAACTTTGTTAAACATATGGATTATAAAATTAAACAGAGCCTACTATGATGCCAGGTTCGTAAAGGTGACACCATTGGAGAATTTCTGAGGGCTGTTCAACAACAGCTTGCCCCAGAATTTCGTGAAGTACGGACAACATCAGTTGAAAACTTACTTTATGTGAAGGAAGATCTTATCATTCCTCATGTATGCAATCCGATTTTGGATCTCATATTAATTTACACGGTTCTGTCTTAAGTAGGTTCATCCCTTTTCTTATCCCACACTTCTTTTTTTCTTTTTACAGCAACACAGCTTCTATGAATTGATTATCAACAAAGCAAGGGGCAAGAGTGGACCGGTAATGCTTATTTCCTTTGTATACCTGTATACTATTGTCACTCAGATATGGTTTTTTTTTATCCTGAAGCTTACTTGTTTTATAAAAAATCATACAAGTAACAAATGTGCAGCTCCTTTTTTTTTTGGCTGTTTTTGCATGATGCTTGTATTCTTAACACTGATCGCTGTTTTGATTTCGTTGAGGAAGTGTTCTTCTGTTTGTGTCGACTCTTGTCTGTATTAATTCATTATTTCAAAATATTGAAACTGAAACGTAATCATTTTATGCTTCCTCCGGTGTCACAAAGGAAGTTGCTTTGGACAATGTTTTGTTCAAACATTGCGAATATAAATTACAAATAATTTTTAATGTGCTAAGTTTAGACATGTAAAAATCATATAATTATATTTGTCTTAAAACACTTCAATAAAAGTATACATATGTCACTTTTCAATAAATATTATATTGAAAATAAGATTCAAAGTTGTGTTTTGGAGACCCAACGACCTTTTTCTTTTACACCGGAGGGAGTATCTATTTTGAAAGTACAGAATTCTACTTGATTCTTGATTCTTATCATTCTGTTTCTGAAGATGAAATAATGTTTTAGCTTGAACACTTGCTGATAATATTCCTCTTCCCAGCTTTTCCACTTTGATGTTCATGAGGATGTGCGGACCATTGCTGATGCAACAAAGGAAAAGGATGAGGTGATTGGTGTTTTGCTATATCTTCTATTTGTAGTTCCTACATGTTGCATTCTAATATCATGTTTGATCATGGCAGTCTCACGCGGGGAAGGTTGTAGAGAGACATTGGTATGAGAAGAACAAGCATATATTTCCAGCCTCGAGATGGGAGGTTTGACATCTAATCTTTTCTTTTATGCATATCACTTCACAGGGATATGATTTGTCAGCAATTTGGTTCCTGCGCTAATGACTCAAATTACCTTGCAGATCTATGATCCAACTAAAAAATGGGAGCGCTACACAATCCATGGGGATTAGAGCATCACAAAGGAGAGCCAAATCATTTGTACTTCCGACGTCTGAAGCAACAAATGCTAATTGCAAACATGTATAATGTAGTTCTTAAACTGAAGCTGTATGGTTTGAGGGGAAACTGCTTTTTTATACATCTACTATTTTATTGATGCCAAATTTTCTCCTTTTCTGTCCCGTGATAGAGTTGTGGTACTTCACCGATTTTACGGTGAATTATATCCGCGATTACCGTGACAGTAATATGTGACGAGATCTGCTTGTCGGACTAGCCGTAAGATGTCTCTTGTCACTTGTCGGCGTGGCTGACTAATCTGTTGGAAATGTTTATGGAACAAGAAATGAACAAATATATTTATAATCAGTTGGTGGCACAAAGGTTTCTTTGTTTATGCGTATCAATCAATCTAACAACGACCAAGTACAAATCATTCGCAACTGTCCAAAAGAGACTGAAGGTCTGGCTTTCTAGATTGTGACACCTTGTAGATACAGTTCATCAGTTGCGTTAGCGTACCACCTAATACCCTATTTATTGGAGCAGAGGAGCACAATAACAACACCATGAGTCCATGACCACCCAAACCATTGCGTTAAGCAGCTGGTAACAGACCGACACCTAGTCCAAACAGGATGAGGATTCCTCTGCTCCATGCAATACTTACCTCTCTCCTACTACCACTACGCAGGAGTTGCTCCACAAAGTTGCACCAAACCCTCCTCTGCCTCGCTTCAAAAACCCTGCCCCCTCCCATTGCAGATCTCACTCACCACATCTCGCCATGGCTTCCCTCGCCATCCTCCTCCTCCTGGCGCGCATCTCAGGCTCCGTCGCCGTCTCTTCCAACTATTACATCTCAAGAAGCTCCGCGCAGCAAGTCATCGCCACCGTTGCGCCGGTAGCCATTCCCGACGCCGACGGCCAGAGCGCGCAGCCGTTCCTCACGTCGCCTTCTGGGTCGTACGCCGCGTACCTCCGCCGAGCTACGGACAACGCCGGCGGCCTTGGCGGGGACGCGTGCTACGTCCAAATTCAGAAGGCGGGCGGCGAGGGCAGCGTGTGGGAGTCAGACTGCACCCCTGTCAGCGGCGCCGACGCGTGCGACCTGACGTTCTCGCTGGTGGGGCTCGAGCTCTTCGCCGCCGGGCACTCGTTGTGGGACACCGGGCTCGACGACGATCCCGGGACGCTGAGCCTTGACGACCAAGGAGATATGAGCATTCTGACAAAGCAAGGTGTGACAGTCTGGAAGGCCAGCGGCGAGCCGTGGGCGGGGCAGCAGTGCGGAGCACCCGTGCCGGAGTCGTCATCACCGTCAACAATGCAGGCGCTCCCGCCGCCGACGACAACCAGCGCGAAGCTGGTGACGCCACCGTCGGCGACTCTCGCCGGTACGGAGAGCACAGATTCTTCTTTGGGAGACCAACTGGCGCCGCCACCGGTGGACACGGTGCCCGCACCCGACTCGCCAGTCCAGCCACCGGTTGATACGGTGCCCGAACAGCCACTGGCACCGCCTCCATCAGATACGTCGACGGGCCTGCCGGACCCGTCCCAGCCGCCGCCGCCGGGTTACACGTCTCCCGACTCTCCCGACCTGCCTCTGGTGGCCCCGCCGCCGGCTGACATGTTGCCAGACCACCCGCTAGCGCCCCCGCCCGCGGACATGTCGCCGGACCAGCCGTTGTACTCGTCGCCTCCACCTGCTCCGGCAGCCTTTGGACCTTCATCTGCGTTTCCACCTTTCGGCATTCCTCTCGCGCCGCCGACAGGCACCGGCGTGACATCCCCCGACACACCACTCCCGGGCGCCACTGCGCCACCACACGGGGAGCCTGGCTCACCAAGCGGCGTTCCCTTCTCCGGGCCATCACCTGGCGGCTTTCCACACAAGCAGGGGTCACCGAATCACGACATGCCCGTCGGAGCCTCGCCGCCTCTGCCGGACACGCTGGGGCTGAGTGGCCACGGCGAGGGAGCGAGTGGCCCCCTGGACCGTGGGCAGCCGCAGCCAGCGAAAGGCGTGTTCGGTCAGGAGCCGCCGCTGGTGGACACTGACGGGCACCCGCTTCCGCTCGAGGACAGCTCTGGCGGGTGGTCACGAAGTGAGCACGGCAGACTGGCCATGGGCGTCGTTCTGGCTGCTCTGATCGCTCTCTGTTCTGCGTTCTAATTTCTTTCCCTTCTGCTAGGGATGGCGTCGCAGTTATCTTGGTATTGGTCCGGTCGGGTCAGGTTTGTATCATTGTATGCCTTTTTTTTTCTGCTGCAAAATGCTGCAGCAATTTGTGTGTAAACATGTTACGACTTACGATCATCTTGCCTGATAGTATGTTGTATAGGATATCTGCCATATGTACGTATGTATGCATGCATGTTCTATTGTATGATTTCGTAATTCTAGCATGAGTGATCGATGAGTTTGTTTCAACTTCTTTCTGCAACTGAGGTGACATGCACTAATCTATTGCCGAGAATGGAATCGATTGATTTGAGTGTTACTAGCGCAAAAAAGAGGTAAACAGAGGCCACTGCCAGATTGCTACACATCAATTTCCAACATTTTTAGATGCCTACTGGAATCACGGCATCGCCGGTAGCGCAGCCCTTGGCGTCACGTCCCTCCGAGCTCGCGGCGACGGAGGCGCGGCACACGGGGCAGGTGGGCGCGCGCGTGAGCAGCCAGCGGTCGACGCACTCCCGGTGGAACCCGTGCCGGCACGCGGGCAGCACGCGCACCTCCTCCCCGCTGGCGTACTCCGCCAGGCACACGGCGCACTCCTCGCCCACAGCCTCGCTGTGCTCCTCCTGCAGGAGGCCTCCCGCACGGCTCCGGTCGCCGTCAGGACCGTTGCGCAACCGCACCACAACCACCACGGGGATCTCCTCGAGCGCGCGCTTGGTCTCAGCCGATTCGGCGTCGGATCGTCGCGGCGGCCGGCGGGCGCAGAAGCACGCGAAGAGCGTGCTGAGCGCGATGTACGACACGCTGGCGGCGAAGAGCACGGCCGTGGTCGCGCACAGCACCCTCTCCAGGCGCGCGCGCTGCGCGTCCGGCGACGGGGAGGAAGCCGGCAGCAGCGCCGGTGGAGCGACGGCCGCACCACCGACGAGCAGGCGGCGGGCGGAGTCGCAGTGCCCTTCCGCCGCGCAGCTGGCGACATTTGCGCGCATGGCTCTCACACGGAGCAGGCCTTTGCTAGGAGAGGGGGACCACACGTAACATAACAGAAGAGGAGAAGATCCTGAGAGCAACGCGTTTTATGGGCTCCCGGGCGTGCATGAACGGCGCACCGTGTACGCGTACGCGCCCAGGCGGCGGGGCGAACGGAACGGAAGGCGTGCCGAAACTTCGTCCGGAAGGTTTTCCTCTGTGAGAGAGATCCTGCTGCGCAACTGTCAGGTACTCTCAAAATAAATATTTGTAATTTTCAAATATTTACCATGATTATTTATTTTATTCAAAAAATTTGTGACATATAATATTTTGAATTAGAAAATGATTTATTATTAGAAATATTTTAAGTTTGACTCGCTTACTTTTTGTATTTTCATAAATTTTTTAACAGGACAAATGGTTAAATATAAATTTTAAAAAGTAAAAAACATCATTTATTTTATTTTGGACGGAGGGAGTGACATCTATTTCTGACTTGCTGTTGTGCCGTTATGTTTATTATTGACGCGTCTCTGATCTCTAGCGTGCCAAGGGCCAATTCCCTGCTGCGCTCTCTTCTGATTTCTTCGCTCACCCAAAAACCATAAGCGCAATTATACTCTCGCTTCCACACACTACAGCGTGAAAGTGGAAGGCATTTGTTTCATGTTGGAGTACCCGAGCGGTGCCGCTCTATCACACCGCGCTGCCGTAGACGGGTGCAACACCACCACCCCACCTGAAAGTGGAGCGAACCTTATCCTAACCATGCGATCGGGCTGCTGTAGACAATGGAGTAGGGTTGCACCGTCCCTCATTTTTTTTGTGTGAACCACCGATCCACGGGTCTGCTAGGTGCGAGATCCTTCTCTTCACAACCTATGAGCTGTCCTGAACTACGAGCAAATCTAGGAGGACCTAAGGCTCACCGACGAGCAGGTCGAGATACTATTCGAGTCCATGGATTTGTTTCATGCTGGCCTCCATCCTCGCTGGCGAAAACGCAACGAACCTCGAGACTGTTGACCATGCTCGCGCTCACCAACACCTTCCTCGTGGATGACGCGCTCGCCATGTCGCTGCGCGGTGCGCTACACTCAACAGCAATGGCGCGCCTCAATCTACAACGCGGAGATCTCACTGGCATCCTCCGTGATGTCCTCTCATCGCTGCTAGAAAGTTTTACCAACGTCTGTATCCTCGTGTGGTGTCCTCAGGAGGAGTGCATGTGGCTTGAAGAAAACTCGATTTGGAGTGGTGAGCATGGATGAGGAAGGTGATGGAGGCGAGGAAGAGGATCGATTCGCACCCCTGTCGTAACTGCTTGGATGCTGGGTCGAGTCGAATCGATTTGGGGTGAAATTTGAGGTGCGATTCATAGGATTTGGAAGGTCGACCCAAACCACTTTCAGGCAGATCCTCTAAATCTTATGAACCGCACCTCAAATACTATGTCTCTGTCACCTTGCTGTCCACGACGCCGTGTCCCTACATTTGCGCCGGCACTACCAGCTCGTACATGGTTCGATCTAATCGAGGGAGGGGATGTGGAGGGAGGATGGCGACGGGTGCACCTGCGGTGGCAGCAACCGATGCTTGTCCTGTAATGACTGCCGCTAGGGCATGATCGTGTCTTTTTTTTTTTTTTCTTTAATGCGGCCAGCTTCAAGGCAGCGTGAAGATGAGAGGGCTGAATGTCTGATGGGCCAACCGTAGCTTAATGGGCCAATAGATGGAGGAAACATGATCATTGACCATCCATTTTATTAAAAAAAATATGATAAATTTCATATATTTTGTTATAATTTACTTTATCATCAAAAGTACTAATTTTACATATTTAAACCAATTTTTAAATAAAATAAATGGTCAAAAATAATATTAAAAGTCAACAGCCGATATCAATTTAAAAATGAAGGAAATATGTGCCTTTTAAATTGACCCGAGCTCTTAACAAGAATGAATCAAACTAGTAGCACTGATGATCCCCTCTTTCTTCAGTTCCAGCTATGGACCATGATACAGTAGAGAATCTTACGAAATGAAGAATGAAACAACTAAAGATGGCAATGGGACCCTAAACCTGATACGTGCGGGTAAAATTACTCCATTAGAGGACAGAAATGGGGGAGTTTAACTCCATTAGAGACAGGTATGAGGGAGTTTTTATACACGTGAACTTAACAAATATGGGTACAGAGATGTTCAACACGTCTCTGATACTTAATACATACCCGATATATACAAATATACTCCATTCGTTCTCTAATTGATGACGTTTGAGATCAACTAAGTAAACTAAGAATGAACTAGCGCGTACTGTCAGATCGACATGAAAAAAAGGAACAGAGAGAGTACATGTGTTTCATTAGATATAGATATATAAAATATTGTATTATATAAATTATTTTATATATTTTACCTAATGCATCATATTTAATTCAAATATGTATTAGTTTCTCTTATTATTTGTCAATAAATTGATTACTTATGTTCAACAAAATACAATTTTAATCGTATCTTTAGTGGGTGTACCAGAGGCCGTTTGGGCTACAACATATCAGGGTTTCAGAATTTCAGTTACCGTTTGGCTTCCGAAAACCAGCGAGCACCTATTTGATCGTCGGAAAAAAAAAGACATGCACGAATCGAGTTTAGAATGAAAATCGCTCGGTTTTTTTGTTTTGAATTTGAAATTAAATCGGTTTGACCAGTTTTTTATTGGTTTTTTAGTTTACCACTCGTTTTTTCCGATTTCGGATTTTCAACTTTTTTTAAAAATTTTAAATTTTTTTAAATTTTTAAACCAAAAATCAGTTATCCGATGAAACCGACCAGGCCAGTTTCACCAGAAACTATGAAACCAAACCGATTTTCGCAGTTTTGAAAACCCTGCAACATATACAAGTATTATTTGACCTTTTTTTCTAATCCTAACGAATGATATCTCTAAATGTAAAAATACGAAATATTCATTTTTCATTATTTTCTACCGTCGGGTTATATCGCCCAGCAATTCAACACTATTTGCAGCACATATACAGATACATGATCCAAGAATACAAGATTCAAGATGTTCAACCGAAAACACAATGAACCGTGCGCGACATCTATGACAACCCTTCCTGATGAGTCCACAAACACTGACAACAGCGAACACACGCTAGCTAGCTGCTCTCTGCACAATTGCTAACCAGAGCGATTTAAGTACTAGTGATCTTAGTATCCCAGTGATGCGCTCCTACCACGCCCATCGATTTCGTGGCGGTCAGGCGGTTCCTTCGACGCGTGCCTTGGTGACGCCGGCGCAGGCGTCGACGAAGTCGCCGTCGATGAAGTCGGTGGAGAACACCTGCAGCTTGTCGCCATGTCCCTTGGCGAAGACCTCGGCGATGAACAGGCGGGCGTAGCCGTGGATCCGGCGCGTCACGGGCCTCACGCACAGCACCGGGTTGTCGGCCTGCGGCGTCACCGTGTTCTCCACCCGGTAGAAGAACCTCCGGTCGGCCACCGGCGGCTGCTTCTCGAGGAAGCTGATGTTGCTCTCGAACTTGGTCTCCGGCAGGTCCGTGTCGATCCAGTTGTCCTTGAGGTACCCTGCGCTCCAGAGCGGCTCGCCGGGCTTGGGCGCCGGCGACTTACGGGGCTTCCACACACAGATGACGCGGCGCGGGAGCAGCTCGGCGATGGTCTTGTGGAACACGGCCTCGTCCTGCGGGATCAGGTGCTCGCCGAGCTGCTCGATGAGGAACTTGTCGAACTCCGGCGGGTCGTCGTGCCCGAACTCGGTGCGTATCTCGAGGATGACCACCTCGGACTCCGTCTCGCCCAGGAACCGCTTCACGTCGTCGAGGACCACGTCGACGGGGTACGTCGCCAGGACGCCGTGGCAGATGCGGCGCTCCTCCTGGACGCGCACGTCGATGACGCGCGCGCCCGTGGCGAGCTGCTCGTACACGGACATGGACTGGCACTGCGCGAAGGGGCGGGTCACGAACCGGACACCGATCTTGTTGGTAGCCGAGTCGTGGGAGCCCGGCCACACCACCTGGTGCACCCGCACCCGGTCTGGACCCAGCTCCGCTATCCACCGCATCCGGTCCGCCGGCCGGTGGTCCGATCCGGGGAACGTCTCGCCGGCCGCCGACAGGCGCGTGGCCAGCTCCTGCTTCTCGCTGGTGACGAGCTTGCGCCGCTCGACCTGCTTGGAGAAGAAGGCGCCCATGGCTTCCAACGGATTGGTGTCGTTCTTGCCAGACATCGTAAATTTAGGATTTTAGCTCAAGCTATGACCTGGAAGGACGTGCTGTAAGTTCGCGATTGTGATAGCAGCTGGACTAGCGAGACAGCAAGGAGGAAGAAAAAAATATCATCGATCCACGCGGAGAGCTAGGCGTGTTCTTGTGAGGTCCGGTGATGTTTCCTTCTAAAGCCTTCGATTTCGCAGGCTGATTGATCAATCAATAATCCAAAAGGCGTTGGGTGTGGGGGTAGCGTCAGGCCGTCAGGATTTTTTACTTTACTCTTGGTAGGAAGATGGATTAGTCCGTTGCTTTGCTCGTTTGGAGCTTGGAGCGATGATTCGTTCATGCCGACAGGATTAGGGCCACAAAGACAATGACAGACGCAGAACATGTGCTGCATAAAAAGAGAATGCAGCACTATGGGGTCAGGGCCAATTTGGTAGAGTTTATAAAGTGGTTTTCAAGCTTATAGAAACCTTTTACGCTATAATATAAGCTAGGAGAGAAGAATGAACAATAAGTTGAAGAAGCCATGAAACCTTACCAAACAACCCCTTAGTATTAGCGAGCAGATATGAAGGTTTTTTTTTATTGGGTTATGAAGTTGTTGGTTCTTGAAAAGTCGAGATAGATTGTCTGACAAATGTCTGAAACTTTTCTTCGTCCAGATTATTGGAAAGTCGTGGAGTGGTGGCACAACAGACATGTGACCCCATCCAAAAAAGAGGAGGAGCACATCTCATTCTATGTGACCCCAAACCAAACCAAACACACCATTAGCGCATCATGCGTTCCAACAGATAAGCACAGGATGCTGGATAAATTACCATGGACAATCACTCCCCCTGTGGTAGACGAGGGAACCGTATGATCGCTGTCCAACAGGGACCACGAGTACACGTGTGTCGTTCAGAACACCGTGCTTGGTTCCATGTCACAAATTCGGTCTCTCTTAGTTTGATGTCAAAATTTGAGAATTCAGTGAGCAAGAGGGATTTCCCAGCTTTGCCTTGGACCTGCCAGTTGATCTCTTTAGTTTTGGGAGATGCACAAGCCCTACGAGCTATACATGGATACTTTTAAAAGTTCGGCTGGGAATACGAAAAGGAACAGATGTAGGAAGGCGTGGAATGGCCAAGTTTGCAGACGTTGAAATCACAGCCAACGCACCGCGTTCTAGTGGCTCACCTGCTTCACACGCGGCACAGGATGGACACACAGGACTTCGAGAATCGTACAACGGTACTCGGGGTCCATCATGTCTTCCACGTGGGCGCAGCAAAACTGTACAATATAATTCCCTCTATTATCCTTTTTTCAAATTGAAATAAATTAAACAGAGCATTGCATGCCACCTGGTGCAACTGAATAAATACATCTCTATTTTGAGTAATTGTTGGAAAGAGAATGTTCAGTCGCTCTCCCTGCACAGCTGGCAGTTCATTTCTTGAGCGAGATGGGCAACAAGATGAAATAATGACACGAGTTAAATTTAGTGGGTGATATAAATATGACTATGGGATAATGCTCCCTCGATCTGGTCAGGTTTCTCCACTACAAACCGTTTCTATTAAGAATTTTCCTATGCCAGTTGCGAAATAAGCTAGCCAACCAGAAGCACCAAAAAAAAAAGCTCGAGGTCTCTGAGCTAGCATTTATTGTCAGCCAACCCAAAAGAAGGCCACACTGTAGTGTTACACCAATAAAATAAATACAGAGGGTTAAAATATGTACCTGTTCTGGCTAAGACATCAATGCCCTGATTTCAATATCATCATGCCCTCCACAAGTACATCGCCATGCCAAAAGTAGAGATGAATCATACCAGACTCGTGGGAAGCAAAATGTCCTAGAGTCATTAAATGGATAGTTAGCACAGAATTTTAACTAAATCGCCTGAAGGAAGTATCATAGCATGTCACGCAGAACAGGTAAGACTCACATTGAGTACTGAAGGAAATCTTTCACCAAAAAGATTGAACAAAAACAGTCACAGAAGTTTCTGTTTAGATTTTACAGGTGCCCACTGAAAGTGACCACAATTTGCTTCTGGATTTGATGCAGGTCCCTGATAATATGCAACAATGGTGGTCACAGCAGACAATTGAAATTATTCACAATCACATCTTATTTACTGGTCCACTGATATATGCTGAGCAGTAAATGATGATAGGTACCTGAGCACGAGCGCAAACATAAAACAAACGACCTATATTGGAGCCCTTCTTCACAGACCTCGGAATGCATGGTTCATGATGTCCTTTGCATCGTGGTAGAGTCGTCTTCATTTTCTGTTGTATTCTTTGCCACTCCAATGTTGCAGAATTACTCTTGTCCTTTGAAAGTGTACAGGATGTATTTGTGTTATCCTGATCTTCAGCAGTTGAAGTTGTGCACTGCATATTTTCGAGCAGGTTACCATTGTCCGGAGCATATAATTCATTCGTACACTGTGCGTTTCCCACTGTAGTAGATAAGGTACTGGTGCTGGCACTTCCTGCCTTTGACCCTGTCTGTTGGAAAAATGACTTGATTGTCCTTTGGGATGATAAGTTGCGTTTAATCTTCTTATTTGGTGACTTGGTACTAGAAAATGAAGCTTTCTTACTATCACAGGAGATGCCAGTTGAACCATCAGTTATCCATTGATCGAGATTTGTCCCCTTATACATCAAACTAGGAAGGTTACCACCACTTGAGGACCCTGATATAACAGCTGCCAGTTCTTCCTTAGCTACAGTATTACTTCCGCAATCGTCACTGCAGCTTATATCATCTGCTCTATCCTCAGACAAGTCCAAATCAGTTGCATCTTGCAGTTCATTATTTTTTCCTTTCTTGAGGAATGATACTGCAAATTGTAACAATACAAGAGCTCAGCATAAAAGGATATAGCCAAATGTCGTAATGATATTGTGGTTGCAAAGTGAGAAGAATTTAGGACTGTTTGGTTTGTACAAGAACATAGCACTTGCCTTGTTAACCTACAAACCATAATGAACTGAATATGCTGTGTTTTCTGAACTTAACCAAGAACGTTGTGATGCACAGCAAACTGTAGTATTAAAACTTGGCTGCTAGGGGAAAGACTAGCCCACTGTATTTTCATAAGAATGAACTCAACCTTCAACTGGCTGGGGAAACCCAAAACCCCAGGTTTACCTGATAGGGCCGCACCATTAGCTGGGCTGACTACCAGATGCTGGTCTGGCAGCCTGGCTCCCATGAGGAATTTGACCCAGGAGCTGGAGGTGCTACTGAAGCAGCGCAATCACTAAACTAAAAGCTACTATTAAACATGACAAAGATAATTTATTGATTATACCAAGGTCAGTGTCAACATGTTCCGTAATTACTAATTTCAGAAACCAAACATGAAAACAGGAAATATGAAATATAATTTAAAGAGATCAGAGCTCAATCGACACAGTTAAGGTATCTGTCAAATAAACATAAAAAAGGCCAAAGCCCTGAAGCAACTTATGAATTCCACCCATAGTGGTTACAAAATACAGCAGATTCTTAAGCCATGAGTTTTCTAAGGTAAGGCTATAGATTATATAGGAGGTATGTACGCTACGACAGCATCGATAACATTAAAAACAACAAAATGAAGAAGTATTTAGTAATGCATTCATCAGAAGCTGTGAGTCACAAAGAATAGTTCATGAACAACTTTAGGTGCTTAAGCATAATGAAACATGGTACAGCCTGGTTTCAGCAATCAGCACATATACAAAAAGGAGTCAAAGCAAATTATACGTAACAACTAACAATGAAGCTTCGACATAGCACAAATACTCACCAATACTCTGCTGCCGTCCACGGACCTCTGGAAGATATTTTGCAGCTGATGGTGGTATATTATGAACTGGAAGTTCAGATATTTCTTTCAACAAAATAAAAACTGGAATATGATCAGATCCTTCTAGCTTAATACTTCTTCCTCCTTTCCACCTGCAGACCATGGAAATGAGTATATCATTCTAATATAATACTACGAATGTTGTACATTACCCACTTTTCTCTTAAAAAAAGGAGTTAGTTTCCACAATCCTTTACTTTGAGAAATTCTCAGAATTCCCTCTTTTGAAGTGATTCATTATCTCACATTCTTCTACATGGCAATGGAAAATGCTATGGTCTTGCTCAGAATCAAAGTGATGGAGACAAGCACCAGAAATAAGAATGTGGTCTATTCGGGAACCATAATTATATTCTTCAGCACCAACTTTTTGATTAAAGCAAGTGTAGGCGCCTGTCCTGCATCAAAGAAATGCAGAAAGGATAGAATAGCAAAGTACATATTAGAAAGTTTTTTTTGGTGGTACATGTCTATTTAGGTTCATAAGTCAACCATGCAAAGGAAAATAGAGTAAGCTCAAAATTAGTTGTTG
This sequence comes from Zoysia japonica, assembly GCA_001602275.1. Classification (NCBI taxonomy): domain Eukaryota; kingdom Viridiplantae; phylum Streptophyta; class Magnoliopsida; order Poales; family Poaceae; genus Zoysia; species Zoysia japonica. Next base: position 518,095 of record BCLF01000050.1, on the reverse strand, counting down.
TAAAGAAGGATGATGGATCTACATTTATCAGAACTGCATTTGATGTTTGTGGAACTTGTTGAACTTGAGTAACTAGAACTAGTAATAACAAATTAAAATCACAGGAGTCTGAAGCAGGGCATTGTATAATCAAGAATCATGTACAAGGACATGGCAGTACCTGTCAGGGTGTTTTGATCTAAAAGCATCAAAAAAGGGACCTCCATGTTCTCTCAGCATAGATCTCAGCCATTCTCGGAACCTTTAATTTAGGGGAGGATAATAAAAATCAATACTGCTATACCTGGATGCCTCATAACTAGAAGCATATTAAATTAGTTTATATGTTACAGGTCCAAAACATAAGTTTTAAGCTTCTTCGTAAGAAATGATAGCAATTAAAAACGAAATCCTACCAGGCTTGAAGCCTTGGCATTGTGAAGTGTATGAAGCCATGTTAGATTGAAGTGAAGCTATCCATACTTCAAGTATATCAAGCAGCATAGATGTGACCTAAATTTGAGAAAAATAAATAGCTGTGCTTGCATGTCATCAATTAATTGTCAAACGCCGACATAATTTGGTAAGCACTAACTGAGGAGTCTTAGATTAGGTATACCAGCTAGCCAATGATTATACTTCTTGTTACACAGTGTAGTCATATCAACAAGATACTGAAAAGGGTTCTTTGCATAGAGAATTCTATAAATATTTTCAGGTTATAATGGAAATTACTCAATTTTTCTGTATCACAAAATGTCATCAATCTTTAACCTGGTCCTTGGTGTTATAGGATGGATACTTTTCCAATGGAAGAGTGTAGCATTGTAGATTATATTGGTCACAATTCATATTACCACTGAAACCATCAGAGTGTGACAGATTTCAAGATGAATCTCAGCTGTTGAAATTACCCAACCTGGTGTACCACAAAAGCTTAACAAGATAGGTCTCTGATATGACAAGCATTTGTATAATAACTAGCAATCAACACTTTAATAAATTTACACTCGATTCTCTGTTGTGAGACTGTGGAGCTTATGCATTTGATCATGCAAGATCAGCATATTTTCACCCCCAAATTTCATTTACATGCAAGTAGGGATGAAAGTTTTTGATTTTTTTGGGTCGGTCGGTGGGTCGGCCCAAATTTTTTTAAAATGAACTAATTTTCCCCTCCACCTCCTCTCCGCCTTATATTGTTAGTTAGATAAAATGAACTAGAAGCTTGACCCACAATACCCATTGGGTACCCACTTTCATCCCTACATGCAAGCAAATATATCTGAAAATGTTAAGAAATACTTACATTTGTTTCTCAAAACCAGGTGGCGCATCACACCTGTCTATAGAAGCAGGAGCAATATTCAAATCACCAACAACAAAAACTCTCTTTCCAAGAGACAATAGATGTTCCCACCGTTTCTAGAGGTATCAAAAGAAACAATAGTAAGAAAGCGTCTCATAGTCATAGCTAAACAATTAACATAGGGAATATAAAAGCATTGTTGAAATATTCCTCGCCAGAAAATAGAAATGCATATTTACTGATGCAAACAAAGTACCTGCAATATCTTATAAAATAGTAGCTTAAAACGAACCCGCTCTTTATCATCTTCTTCAACAGCTGGACCATATAGGTTGAAAAGAACTGCACAAATAGTGCAGTAATGCCATTAGCAGTAATGCCATTACACAGTGAAGAAATGAAACATGCAACCAAAAAAAATTTAACTGGTGCATGGCAGCTATATTGTATTCCTATTGACACAAGCTACTTACCAAAATGTCCGTGATCCGTGATGATGCACCGCCCCTCGTTATCCAACCTAAGCAGGTCATCCCTTGTGATTTCACCAACACCCTCCTCTTCTACAGGCGTTGCAAGAACGAAACCACCAATGCTTTCACTGTCTTTCGAGTAGTCACATAGTCCAGTAAAGCCTTCTTCAGCTGCTACTGGCAAAGCAACCTCCTGGCTGGAAAATGCTGATGATACCCGACAAAACGTGGCAACACCTACAAAGGAGTAAGGTGTTGAGGATCTGCTGTGGTAGAGTTACAGTAAACAAGTTAATCTTCAATGAACCAGATAGCATCTCCAACCAGGATACCAACAATACAATACCAATATGCATCAACAATACACCAATCAGACACATCCAAAGTCCTAAACTAGCAATCATGATCCCATAAAAACTCACCCGAGTATGCTCCACGCCCTTTCGAAGAACGGTTGCATGAAACGAAAGCCTCATATCCCTCGGCCATTATGACATCTCCAGACAGGTCCTGCCTCGACAACTTGGTCTCCTACGTAAACATCACATTGATACAGTTAAGCAGACGAAACCACTAGCAAAACCTCATTTTAGCCAACTACTCAGTGACTGGACTGAATTTTACAAGTAATGAACAATCAATGCACTGGATCGCACCACAGGATCAACACATTAACCTACAATAAGGGACCGCCCTTATGATCTTCCTAGCAAACCGGGTAAATCGTCATGGGATTCAAACTTGGCCTATTTGTATTTCGTCGAATAAACAGTTGGGGGGGGGGGGGGGGGGGTGTACTCGTGGCTTCTCTGGGGAGGAGCAGTTACTCATGAATTAACAAAGGCAAGCATAAGAGCTAGGGTTTCGATCCATGTGCGACATAGGCCAACTGAAAGCGCGACGGTGAGGGGAGCTAGGGTGAGGAAGAAATGGGCCGTACCTGGAAGCAGATGATGTCGGCGTCGAGAGCGTCGAGGAGGCGGCGGAGAGAGCCGTGCTGCGCCACCCGCGGCCGCAGCCCGTTCACGTTGTACGTAACTATCTTGACCATCTCCAGCCCCGAGGTCGTCGAGCTCCCGCGCGCGGAGGCGGGAGTCGCCGCGCCGCTGCCTGAGTGGGGCAGGTGGAGCCGTGGAGGGGAGGGGATGGGAGCGGCAGTGCGGCTGCACCGTGCGCGGCGCCGCGGGCTGTAGTTTCTGGACCGAGCCCATGAGCGGGCCGCGGCAGACTAGTCGGCGGCCCGATGCGCACAGGCCCATGTGAGATTCGGGGTACCTGAGAAAGTCAGAAATCCGCATATATTGTTGCAAGAGTAAAAATGTACCAATGGCCGTTATAATTGTCTGACATTTTTTTTTTGAACCATAACTATCTGACTATTTCGATTTGCCCATCGTACTCATGAAAACTTAAAATTACAACCTTTATTCAGTGTTTTCACACCAAATTCAACTTAAAATTACAATCTTTATCCAGCGTTTTTACACCAAATTCAACTAGGGTGATTGGTTCTCGTTGGAGGGCAGGCCGGGGTTTTAGGCCAGGCGCTGCGGGGCCTGCATCCACCGATGCAAGGTGGCATATTTGGTTTCATTTAGTGACATCTAGTGATACAGAGATGATGATTGATAGGTTGAATGCAGCTGTTAGCTGCATTCGCAGGTGCACCTGCTGCTGTTTGGTAACCTGTATCAGAAGCGGGTGCGGTCACCCTGTTCTGAAATGGTAATGTTACCACCACTAGTCCAAGTAGCAAAAGTCCGGCCAGGCAGCCTCTTTGTCGCCAAGACAGCAATAGTCTAGGCAATTTGAAGTTTCAAGCAATACAAGAAAAAACAGTAATATCATTGTCACCAAATAATAAGATGCAAACAGCTTTATCACGGTTCAAATTAACAATGAGAAACAACGAGCATGTGATAAAAATTAAGCAGGTCACTTAATACTACACAGATTTGTCACCGAATTAAGCAAGGCACTGCATGACAATCTTACAAATCAATGCAAAGATAGCAACGAACTGAATCATGATAGCAAAGTCTTTTCAGATATAAGAGCTACACTTGAGTCTGTTTTCCTTTTTCAGAAAAGAAGCATTGCCAAAAAACACTTATAAGCATGACAACCTTTTGTTTTGAAGGATAACTCTTGTAGCTGTTATTGCTGAACCTCTTAACCTGATCATGGCACAGTGCCCATGTGTCATAGACACCAGGCACCCAACCCCGAAACACAACGTACTAACGCATTTCAATCTTAAAAAACAAAATACAAGTTCAAAAAATAGGGAAACATACTACTGTCAAAATTCAGAAAAACTAAAATTCTCAAAACACCGAAGTTCAGAAGAAAATAAATCATCACTACACAAGTTCTTAGGACTCAGTTGTAATAGGTGAAATCATATCTTTGCCAGTTCAGAGAAGCATGACATACTTATGAGAATGCAATGAATCAGTGCAACACATAAAAGGCATAATCACAGCAGAAAAGTAGTCAAATACCACCATGCCTTTACAGACAGAATCACATAACATGTTCAACTGTCTCATGTCAACCAATCATGCCTTAACAAATTCATAGGCATAAATACTTCTACCCCAGAATAAATACTTCTAACCCAGCTTCAGCTCCCTAACCACCTATGTCACCAAGTACCACATGACTAGGACCAGATAGTCAGTCCAAGTTAGTTATGCACCTATCAAAATGTTAATGCAATTAGCTATTCATCTACTAAAAGACAAAAAAAAAAGAACTGGGTTAGTGGACCACACTAGATGTAGTAGTTTTTGGTAAGGAAAGTCCTAAGCCATAGGACCCTGTGGGTTTCAGTCACCTGGACAAAGCACAGGCATGCTGCCTTGTTACCCAGCAAGTGAGAAAAGGCAAACATCAAAGCCTACTCACTGAAACCTGGGCACTGCATTACACTGCGATACAAGTCAGGGTGCAATTCATTGTGCCTTAGGAGTTTGTAGAGCAATGGCCACCTATTTCACTGCATCTGTGATGCCTCTCATGATGAGAAATTACTCCTCACAGCTTCTCTTCCTTTTTTCGTTTCTTTCCTCACTACTTTTTGTGTCTTCAGCAGGCTTTGAGGTGGCAGTGACCTTGGAACTCACAGCAGCAGGACCTTTATGGTTCACAGTGTTAGACTTGACAGCTGAACCCCCTTCATGTTCATCACAACCATCTTGAACATAGTTTGATGGTCTCCCAAATCCATCGCTTGATCCCATGGCAAACCTTCCTGTTGCCTGCCCATTACCAAAGATTATCTGCATTTGAGTATAGTTCTCCAAAGAAGCATTGAGAAACTCAGCATCCTTTGGGTGATCCTACAGAAAACAGAAAGCAGAAAACACCATTTTATTAGTGCCTAGCTACAATCAACAAACAGAAAGAAAATTGCTGGTAGGTAATATGTTTACCTTGGAGTGACCTAGGAAGTGCTCATCATCCAGCACTATCATGAAGTTGTCCTCATCCCAAGTTGCTTCGCTTAGATCCTTCAGCCTACAAATCTTCACCCATCTTTGCCTCTATTTCCTGATATGATTGTACACCTGTGTGCCAGTGACTTCAACACATTAAACTCTGATAGACTCCTTGCAACAGAATTCACATGAACCTCTTTGAAGCCCTTATCTGTCCTCACACCCTGACCAACAAGCTCCACAAATCTTCTCAGCACAAAACCAGACATTGCTGAATTACACCTGATAGGTGGCCGTGCACCCTGGTTCCCATTGTCCCCTCTGGTTAGCATTGCCCCTCACCTCAGCAAATTGGTCACCAAAGTTAATATCACCAGTATCGGCCATATCCTCTGAGTCATTTATGTAGTTAGCAACAAACAATACAACTATGGCAGTACAATGCAATAAAAGATAGGTATGACAACATAGGCAAGACAACATATGAAATACAACAAAGTCAATAGATCATAGGCAATACAACATAGCCAACCTCAGACAGTACAACATATAAAGTAAGCATCATAAGGTCATTAAGTCTCAGTCAACATAACATAATCAGTTTGCACATGAAAGGCAGTACAATATTAGTGCATATTTTATCAATTATTACACATGCAACTACTAGATGAGAGATACAGAATTAGTTTCCACATGTGATCCTCTATTTTGCCACATCAGGGCAGCACAGCTGTCCCTTTGCTGAGACCATGCAGTGTTATCAGGTGCAACATCATTGGGTGCTTCAGCATCACCAGTATTTGGAGCCCATGTTTGTTCAAGGGGAACATGTTCATCAAGGCCATGTCTCAAAATCCAGTTGCGTAAAATGCAACATGCAAGAACAAGCTTCACTTGGGTCTTGTATGGATGAAATGATTTGTTGTCTAATATCTTGAACCTATTTTTAAGTGCACTAAATGCTCTCTCAACATTGACTCTGAGTGAGGAGTGTCTCAGGTTGAATAGTTCACGCTGATCTCTTGGCCTACTGGCCCTAAACTCTGCTAGATGGTATCTTGTGACCCTGTATGGTGGAAGAAACCCTGATCGAACAGCGTACCCAGCATCCACCAAGTAGAACTTACCTAAAAACCCATGTGCTAGCATTAGGTCAAAGTGCAAGTGCAATCTACAGATTATCTACATATGATCTTTGTGTGGAAGTGGTACCTGATGGAACCCTAAGGCCATCGTCTCTTTCTAGAGCATCAGCGAGAATTCTAGTATTGTGTGCTGAACCCTCCTACCCAGCAAGCACATAAGTGAATCTGAGATCAAAATCCATAGCTGCAAGCACATTTTGTGTTGTGGTGTGCTTTCAACCTCTGAATGCACCTTGCATCTTGGCTGGCACCCTAGCTAGGACATGTGTTCCATTGATTGTGCCTACACAATCTTATTATGAAAAAGTGAAATACAAAATGAAGATGCAATTAGCTACGCACAGGCCTGTTAAGTAAGAACTGTTTAAGTTATACTGGCTGACCTTAAAGTAAGGGTACCAACGTCGGCTGTTCAGGATTTTAGGATGAACAGCAGTAGAAGTTGGTTGGATCATCTCTGTGTTCAAAGAACCAACAACACACAGAACCTCTTGAAAGTAGCGGCTAATAGTCTCCATAGAGCGTCTAAATGAAAGACTGATTACCGGAAACCTTTCATTATGACCAGCAACATGAAAGAACATTGTAACTTGCTCCTCTACATATGCGTGGATGTTGTCCTTAATGAGGTGTCTAGATCGAAAGAGATCGCACAACTGAAAAAAAGGTGCCTTTCTCATCTTAAGAAGGTTAACACAGTGCACATCGTATGAGTTGTAGATGCAGCTTAGGTTAGTCTGCCTCTCAATGTCTCTGTTCAGCATTAGACCATATGCTATTGTTTGTGGTGTACTTATACGACGCCTGAAGCACAAGACAAACCATGCCGCAATGACAACTACTAGTGAAGCAGCCCCACGACGAGTAAAATGTGGATCCATATCTAAATGCAACAATTGGACGGGGTTAGGTATGAGCCATGACATTATAAATGCACCAAGATTAAGTAATGTACTGCCACAGTACATTATAGGTTCATAAAAATTGAAGGCATGACAAGGCTGCCACATTTTCATATGCTCCTCCACTGGCCTAAATCATAGACCAATGACCTCTGCTCAGCACAAACTTGTCATACATGCTCAGCATAACCGCACAAAGACCCTAACCCTAGATGCATAATGAACATGCATAGAGCAAGATTTAATGCCAAAGTTGCCGCATATTACTACGCTCCTTCGTTGGCAAGGTGAAATCATCGACCTAAGAACCTATGCTCAGAGAATAAACTGCAGATCTAGCAAAGTAATCACTCTAGATCTGAGGTACAACCTTGCGAAAATATGATAGATCCAATCTTCAAATCGAAGGACTGAAGAGGCACAAATCCATATCAAAAAAGGAGCAAACAACAAGCAATTACAAGAGCAAAGGAAGTGAGAGGTCCGAGCCCTGGTCGAGTATACCCTTCGGCGCTGAGAAAGGAGAAGGTGGTGACGGCGACGGAGGAACCTAACCAGCAGCAGCGGCGGAGGAACTGAACCAACAGCGACAGCCCGAGCGGAGCAGCGACGGAGGATGCAAGTGGGAGGTAACCCTACTCGCGCACCCACGCGCACCCACGCGAGGGGCCTTTTATATGCCAGACGCCGTGGCGCGGCGGGCTACACGCGCCCTGGACCGGCGCGGCCAGGCCCGGGAGCGAAGTCTGCTGACCACGTTCCCGCAGGGCCAAGCTAAGGCCAGCCGGCTGCACGTGTTTGGCCTGGCTCACGAGCGCAACCGAGCCACCAAACGCGCGCAAACTGCACCCACAGAGCCTGACCGGCCCGAATGCGGGGAACAATCACCCTCGAAGTGTCCTCTTCCCAATCCCCGTAGCATGCACCACCTGAACGCCTGACATTAACCAACAAGATGTTCTGCTTAGGATTATTCAGCAAATTATATAGTAGATTATGTAAATCACTACCAAAGGGGTCATTTAAAAACCGATCACCGTGATAAGCAGCAAAAATCTATGGTAAAAAATGAACTGTTAGCAAAAGTTGATAAAACGTAGCTTATCCCCGCTCACCTATGGACGTGTAAAAAACTTTTACCTTTCTGCCCTTTGACGTATTTCAAGAAGCTGGGCATAATCTGATTTATCAAATAATTTCAAAATGCCTTTAGATTATTTTAAAAATCTGCTCAACCACGTAATCCAAAGCTAAAGTTAATTTTTAATAATCTCAAGCTCTACCTGTAGACCCTTAGTCGAGCGAAAACGACCAGTGCGCACTGCAACCTGTCACGCCGCACGCGCCGCGCGCCCCTTGCCGTCACCGCCGATCAATATCACCTTTCTTCGTCTAAAAAAAAATGTCACCTTTCTTGCTTTTCCACGACGACATGCGCCGGCTGTTGCCGAAAGCCCAGACCAATCAACAACACGCGCGGCTGGTCGCCAACCCTGGTCTTCGGGCACGCACGATCTTGAACGGACCAACGACCAAGTCCTCACTGGCTCACTACTATCATCACAAAAACGACAACATTTGCTCGATGGCGTTGACCAGGGCCGGCACCGCATGCGGTCTATACTTCCCTTCCATTCTCCTTGAAATTATGTGCATTCTTCCAATCTCTTCACCCAGTTCTACTGAAAACATTACAACCGAAGTGATCTAACCTTCCTAGCTGTTTAAAACAGGAAGTAATAAAAGCAAACTCCAGCATTTTGAACAGCTTCAACAAGGAACGAACCTGGCAGGCACCTAGGCTCGTTGGGCCTTGGGTCCGCCGGTGGCTTCCAGCACTTTCTCCATCTCATACCCGTGCTCCCGAGAAAACAATTAGTCACGCTTTCAGTTTAATTTATTTCAAAATGTTTATTGTGTGTTATCTTTGATGATTTAACATGTCTATTATTAGTCATTTTTTCTATAGATTTTCGCTCATCAAAAAAGGAAGCCTATTATCTGTATGGGCCACCGAAAAGACAGAAAAACAAATCCCTTTAGGCTTTGTTTTGGTGCAGGGGAACAACAAACATGTGGGTTTCAATCCCCAAGGGAGATTTCACCCATACATACCGTCCCCTCCCCACTAGGGATATAAATCACCCCTCAAGCTAATTCCCGGTGACGTATTTGAGAGAATGGGGGATAAACGTTAAATTTAAAAAAAATAGAAAAAGTCAATGGATTCAAAAATTGCGTTGAAATCCGTTATATAAGGTTTCACTAAATTATAATGCATCTGACCAAGTCCATAAGTTCTAATGGTCACATAATAATTCAAACTATAATGCAAAGTTTTAATGGTTGACAACTATAGTTCATCAGACATAATCTTGATTATTTCAGCCTGAAGAAAGCGTTCATCTAATTAAGATACAACAGTAGCACATCTTGGATCTGTCAAAAGGCAATGAAGGATCAATTAGAGCACTACTATAAATGAAGTAGTACCAGAACACTTGTGCTCATTCAATTAAAACTTGTGTTCTAATTTGTTTGAAAAGACAAATACTCCCTGCATCCTAAAATTGTTGCAATAATAATCTACATTGTGTAAAGAAAAACAAGCATCAGTGTGCAGGAACACAAGAAATGTAAGGCCCTGCTTTGTTTTTTCGCCTTGACGAGAGAGAGAGAGAGAGAGAGAGAGAGAGAGAGAGAGAGAGAGAGGAGTAGTCGAAGGCACGGTAGGGAACAGTCACCTCTCGATCCGGCAGGAAGCAAGCAGTGTCTCAGGGCAAGAGATAGAAAGAGAGATCTAGAACGGTGAAGCCCTACTGGAATCGACATATTTCCCAGGAAAAAAATTTGTTCCCTAGGGCTTTTAGTGAACTCAAGAGAAATCCAAACATTTCCCTAGTGCCGTTAAATTTCTTAGGGAAATGTTTCTTTCCCTAGGACTTTAGTTGAGTTCCTAGGGAACTAAAATCTTTCCCTAGAAGATCTTTCGTTTTCTAGGGAATCAATCTCGCCAGACAATTCAAACACCTCCTATCTTCTCTCTCCTCACTCTCTTTCCTCTTTTTTTAACCAGTCACTCACCTTACTCTGTTACTCTGTTCCCATTCCTTTCTCTCGATGTTTCTCTCTCTCCCCCTTGTTCGATGGCAAGCATTCGCCATGGCGGGGCGACGGCAGGCGAGCCGGAGCAGGGCAACGACAACAGCACGGCGGCGACGGCAGGCATGGCGGAGCGGTGCAGCGATGACGGTCGAGAGGGCAGCAGGGGGTGAGGCGCCCTCCAAGCGGCACCCGACGACAGAAGGGCAGCACGAGGTGAGGCGAGGCGGGCAGCGACCAGGACGTCGGCAGGGGCGACGGCGGCATCGACAACAGAGGCTTCGGCGGCGCGGCGACGAGGAGCTGCAGGAGCCAGCCGCGGCGACGGCGTGCAATGAACGGGGCGGCGCAGCAGTCCACGGAGGAGCGGGGCGGCGCGGCGTGCGGCGTGCGGCGTCGCGGTACGAGCGGCGACGGCAACAGAGGCTTCGACGGCGCGGCAACGAGAAGCTGCAGCAGTGTGCCGCGGCGTGCCGCCCCGGAGGCGTGCGGCGACAGCAGGCAGCGCGACCGCAGCGGCAGACGGTAGCGAGCAGCGCGGCAGGGCAGGCGGCAGCGGGTACGGCGGCTGGAGCGAGAGGACGATAGCCTCGGGAGCGGCGTGGGCTAGCTGTCCGTCTTTTTGTTTTTTTTAATCGGGCTCACCAAATTTCTCTAAGAATCGAATTCGTAGGGAAAGAAGTTTCCCCTACGAGTTTCACTGTGCATTCGTAGGGTATGGTTCATTTCCCGTCGATATTTTTCCTAGGAAGTGTTCCCTAGGGAGTTCGTAGGGAAAATGTTTCTCTAGGGTTTTTTATGCTTTTCCTAGGGTTTTTGTTCCTAGGGAAAACGATTAGTTTCAGTAGTGAAGGGTGGATCGGGCTGGGAGCAATCGAAGGCGCGGTGTAAGCCATTGCTGGCGATGCGGGAGTGAGACCGAGGATTGCGCCGCAGCCGGGGCAGGAGAGAAAGAGATCGGGAAAGAAAAAAACTGCTCGGGAGGAGATTTTTTTTCTCCCTGTGGATAGGAGGGGAAAGGGGTGAATTGGGGGATATTACAGCTCATCAGGTATCCAAAAGGCCAGCTGGGGTAGTTGAGGAAATCATTCCACTGGCCAGATCCTCCTTGGGGTTTGGGCCAAATTCCTGGTGAAAATTTAGGGCCTTTTTGGCAGAGCTCTCAGCTCCTGATTCGTTGGATTCACTTCTGATTCTTCTGTGAAGTGATTCTGTGGCTGAAAGTGATTCTCTTTGATTCTTTAAGACAAACTCTTAGAATCAGGACAGAGATTCAATTCACAGAATCAAGAGAAGCTACTTTTTTCAGCTCTCAGCCCTTTAATTCATTTCATAGAATCCCTTTACAGAATCAGACAAAAATAACTTCTCCTGAAAAACAGCGTTTGACAGAGCTTTTCTGATTCTGCTTGAGAATCAAGAGCTAGGAGCTCTGGCAAAAGAGCTCTTAGATTCCCAAGCAAGCCCTTAGTAAACAATGACGATGTCTTCAATGTTTTGTACTGCAAGCAGAGCCAAGGGGGTGGGGGGTGTGGTGCGCATGGCCTCAGCCCCCCCCCCTCTGCTTACTAAACACTCTATTGATTCTCAATTTTACCATGTAATCATGAAATTTTTTTATTTGACCCCTTTAAAATCTATCTATAAGTATTTGGCCCCGCTCTACCCCTGGTAATGAGCAACTCTACATCATGCTAATGTAACAAAAAAATGAATAGTGATGATACCTTGAATCAATGTAATGACTTTACTGTACTGAGCAACATCACATTATTGTTATGGCTTATCTAAGCCCTCGTGGCGGACCTCACATGATTTACCTTGAATTAATGTAATACCTTTAATGTAATGAGCAATTCTACATTACATTATTGTTATAGCGCAATTGGAGATAAAAATGCAAATCACATATATCCTGTTCCTAACAAATCTTCTGCCCAATTGAGTTGGCACAAATCACACGAACAATTTTCAGTTCTCAGGCTACCTCAGTACATTTGAAGCTCAAGTGAGAGATTTTGCATCTGCCACTACTAAATTCCCATTTGAAATACAAGACTCCCCCCTTCCTAAATTCTGTATTTTTCAGTGAAATTGGACTAACCCTGTCCCTGTGAAACTTTTATGCTCCAAATTGACGGTGGCACATGATCTCAATAAAAAAAAATTCACAAACCTACAGGTATTTTAGCAATATTATCATAAAATCATATATTTAACCTATAGTTTTAGAAAACTACATATTTGCTATAGTAAATTTCAGAAACATTGCATAAAATCTGTAGTTTTATTATAAATATATTTAACCTATAGTTTCAGAAAAACTACATATTTGCTATAGTAAATTTCAGAAACATTGCATAAAATATGTAGTTTTGTTATAAATTGATATAAAATCTGTAGTTTTTATGATAAGTTTGATACAAATCTGTAGTTTTGTGATAAATTAGATGCAAAATCTGCAGTTCTTTGAAACTATGCCTTAAATTTGTATTTTTACGATAATATTACTAAAATACATGTAGTTTTATGAAATTTACTCATTAAAAAAATAAAAAAAATATTTTACTCCTCCAAACAATCCACTTTGTCCGGTTTAACCCCTTAAACAAAGTTTTGGCTCAATTTACTCCCTTAAACTATTCAAATTGGTGCAATCTACTTTTTTATGCAATTTCTCTTTTTTTATCTCGAATTTGAATTTGAAGCTCAAATTTTGTACAAAGGTAAATGATAATACCCTTAGTGTTAAAAAAATATATTATAATTTTTTGCAACACTATTTTATGTATTTTAATATACAAGTTGTTAGCATACTATTAGATACTATTAAATTATGAATATTATTTTGAAAAATATAATCTGATTTTTTTAATACAGGGAATAACATCTTCTGCTACCTTGCAAAATTTGAGCTTAAAATTTAAATTGTACAAAGAGAAAAAAGTGATAAATTGCAAAATTTGAATAGTTTAAAGGAGTAAATTGAGCTAAAATTTTGTTTAGAGGGTTAAACGGATAAAATGGATTATTTGGGGAGTAAAATGGACTTTTTCTTTTAAAAAAAAAAGATACTACTGATATAGCATCATCAACATGCTTATTTAGCAGCAAACAGCCTGGAGCCACCGAGGCAACCACCCCGGATGGATTCGATTCCTCGCACCGGCGCGGCGCGAGTCGCGCAATAGCGACGCGAACATAGGCAGTACCGCGAAATCATCGTGCCCAGAAGAGACGGCCGTCCGCGGCTGGCTTTGCCTGCAGCGGTAGGTGCCGGCGTGCCGCCAGCTCACAGACGCACGCACGCGCACGACCCAGAAAAACCAAAACTAATGCCAAATTAACTACCCACCACCACCGTTCTGTCTCCTGCGGAAGAGGCAGGGAGGAGGAAGGCCGGACCGCCGCCCGCTGGTGGATTGGGCTTGGGGGCCGGCCGCCATTCCGTCCGTCCATTGACTGACCGCGCCGGTGCCGCGAGGGCACAGCGCCGGCCGAGATGGACGACCTCAAGCAGATCCTGGCGCGGCCGATCCAGTTCGCCGAGCAGGTGATCAAGTGGTCCGATGAGGCGTACACCTTCCGCCAGGAGTGCATGGAGCTCAAGGCCAAGGTCGAGCGCCTCGCCGGCCTGCTCCGCCAGGCCGCGCGCGCCGACCTCTACGAGCGCCCCGCGCGCCGCATCTTCGACGACACCGAGAAGGCGCTCGACAAGGCGCTTGCCCTCGTCGACAAGTGCCGCGCCCACGGACTCGTCCGCCGCGTCTTCACCATCATCCCCGCAGGCTCGTTCAAGAAGATGGCCAACCAGCTAGATAACTCAATCGGCGACCTCTCCTGGCTCCTCCGCGTCTCTTCGTCCGCCACCGACGACGACGACTTCGACGCCCACATCGGGCTCCCGCCCATCGCGCAGAACGAGCCGATTCTCTTCCTAATCTGGGAGCAGATCGCCATGCTCTACACCGGCAACCTCGACGCCCGCGCCGACGCCGCAGCCAGCCTCGTTTCGCTCGCGCGTGACAGTGACAGGTACTCCAAGCTCATCATAGAGGAGGACGGTGTGCCGCCTCTGCTCAAGCTCGTCAAGGAGGGACGCCTCGAGGGCCAGGAGAACGCCGCGCTCGCCATTGGACTCCTCGGTCGCGACCCGGAGTGCGTCGAGCAGATGGTGCTCGCCGGGGTTTGCTCGACCTTCGCCAAGGTGCTCAAGGAGGGCCCCATGAAGGTGCAGGCCATGGTCGCCTGGGCCGTCTCCGAGCTCGCCGCAAATCACCCCAAGTGCCAGGACGCCTTCGCGCAACACAACGTGATCCGGCTGCTCGTTGGACACCTCGCCTTCGAGACGGTGCAGGAGCACTCCAAGTACGCTGTCACGTCCAAGATGTCCATACATTCCGTGGTGATGGACAAGAAGAAAAGCACTGGTGCCTCATCTCACCCAGATTTGCTGGATGCTGGTAAGCACAACATCATCGGGCACCCGAATGAAAATTTGTCCCAGAGCAAGAAAGAGATGCACAGTTTGGTGCAGTCCACCATGGCCGTGAAATCTAATGGTGGCAGCGGTAAGCACATAGCAGCTACCAATGGTATTGTTGTGGCATCGAAGCAGCACAATGCGTCATTGTCAGGAACGAGTACAAGGGGAAGGGAGTTTGAGGACCCTGAGACAAAGGCATACATGAAAGCTAATGCCGCCAAGGCGCTGTGGCAGCTTGCCAAAGGCAATGCAGCTATCTGTAAGAGCATCACAGAGTCAAGGGCACTGCTCTGCTTTGCGGTTCTTCTTGAGAAAGGTGAAGGTGAGGTGCAGTATAATTCTGCAATGGCTCTCCTGGAGATCTGTTGTGTCGCTGAGCAGAATTCAGATCTTCGACGATCAGCATTCAAGCCAACCTCTCCTGCTGCTCGGGCTGTTGTTGACCAGTTCCTACGTGTTGTTGAGAAGGCTGAGTATGATGATCTCCTAATTCCCTGCATTGTCTCTCTTGGTTGCTTGTCCAGAACCTTCCGTGCTACAGAGACCAGGATTATTGGACCATTGGTGAAGCTTCTTGATGAGAGGGAAGCAGATGTCTCTCGAGAGGCAGCGATTTCCCTGACCAAGTTTGCGTGTACTGACAATTATCTGCATGTTGATCATTCTAAAGCAATCATCAACGAAAGCGGAGCGAAGCACCTAGTTCAGCTTGTGTATTTCAGTGAGCAGGTGGTTCAGGTAGCAGCACTCACTCTTGTATGCTATATTGCACACAATGTTCCAGACAGCGAGGAGTTGGCACAGGCAGAAATCCTGACTGTGCTCGAATGGGCCTCTAAGCAAGCTTACATGATGCAAGACCCTATAATCGAGAACTTGTTGCCAGAGGCAAAGATCAGGTTGGAACTGTATCAATCCAGAGGTGCAAAAGGCTACCATTAGATCACATGCTGTATGGAAGAAGAATTTTAAGGTATTCTTCTTTGCATTGGCTGATAAATGTATATACATCCAGTCGGTTCTGTTTATTCTGTGGCTAAACCTTCTTTATCCCAAACATGATGGAAATTGTTCAACTGACACCTTTGGTTGGGTTCTCAATACAGGAAAGTAAGTTTTGTCTGCAGGCTTGATGTTTAGAACTCCAGTTGATGAGTTGGTGGTATAGTTACGGGAGATTAGCAACTTGTACTCTCTTTGGTCTAATGATGTATCATGTATATTACAATTCACACATCAATGTAAGAAAACTTCTTAAATCCAAAAGCCTAACATTTTCTTGCAACTGTTGGTGGCTACGCACTTCATTCTTCTATGCATACGGTTCAATCAGAGGTTCGTATCTTCTCATTCTTTCTTACGGTAGGTTACTACATATTCAATTTTTGAAAAGTGCTCTTTCATCTGCCAAACTTTTGTTTTAGAACAATAATTTCCTATGAATCCTGCATAACCTGCCTAGTACTGCTATAGTGCTATATCTTTAAGGCTGTCCTCTTTTCCAGTTGGACAAAAGAGTCAGTTTTCCTTATAGGTTATGCCCGGTTCAACAACTATCACTAGTACCCGTAGAGAAAAAAGGTCTCCGAAAGGGCCAGTTGATCTCAGAAAGATACGTGCATCGGTCCAAGATCAGCATGAACTTTTTCGGCTCATGAGCCATGATCAGGTACTCATCTTTCCTGCACTATCTTTTTGTATGATAAATCATCAATTTGGATCTGAATCTCATTTTCTCGGTTCAGCTTTCCTCTATCATTTCCGGCTTTTAATACCATTTTTCCTTGCCATGTACTGTAGGTCAGGTCCCCCTCTGTTGTTCACAGTAGCAGATGGTCCTGGGGCAGGAACTGCGAACTGTGTTGGTGTGCATCGGGTATTGAGGCAGAGCATGTGGAGCTCTACTGCTTCGTTCCTGGCCCGCCTCTGATTTGGCAATTTCCTCTACCTTTTTCCTTGGTGGACCTGTCATGGCTGTTCGAACCGGTTCGGTGGTCCATCCGGTCCCGGAACATGGCAAACAGCAGTTGGATACTGATGTTTTCTCGTTTGATCGCGTGCTTGCAGTTTGACTGACAGTCTCGAATCGAATGTTAAAGGGACAGCAACGTCTGTCTGTTAAGAGGTGAATAATTCTGGCCTAGCCGACATTTCATCCGCGCACATGAACTTGTTCGTCATGCACTGCTTTCGCAGCATGCCAGTGGACTGTGAAGCCATTGCTAACAGACCCATCGATTTTCAAAATGTCATTTATTTTCATATTTTCATGTCATTTTAATCCATATAGTTTGGGTTTATGGTCTTTTTCAGAAACTTTAAGCCTCCTTTGGAATGCCGGAATGTCATATTAAATGTCAGTTCAATTTCGAAGTAAAAATGTGGGATTCGAAAAAGCATAGATGGCCTAGATGTCAGACAGCACATGACTTCGAAAGTCACGAGGACAGAGAATCCGTTTTAGCAACCACACGTTGCTGCTTCACATAGCAAAGTTGTCTTGACAATGCGATTTCTCTCTCGTTGTGACTTTTTTTTTTTGTGTATTTTGAAGATGTGACATTCTAATATTTAATCCGTAGCAACGTGATACATCCACTAGGACTAACCTCAATCTTCCTGGTCGGTTTTGGGCCAAATTTTCTCCCAAAACTGAATTCCACATTTCCACTACTGAGCCGAGCCTGGGTAGGACGCATGGGCCAGCGTGAAGTCACTCGAACATGGGCTCCCTATACGTGGAGATTTTTCGGTTGTTGCCTCTTAATATGTAAGCTTTTTTTGTCTTTGTTCATCGATACGGGAGACTTCCATTTAGAGCTCTTAATTACGTTTTTAGTTTCAGAACATGCCACCTTTATGTTTATTTTATATTTTCTCAATTGTTACCACCTGACCTGACCAAAATGCCCTTAAAATATATTGGTTAGATAAGAAAGTCTTTGCCCGTAGCACGTGCTCACTGCCACTAGCTTCTGCTTTGCTGCCACTAAGTATATGTCAAAGAAAATTTTGGCAGCATGCATCTATATTTTCAAAAAAAAAAAAAATAGAGATATTAAACAGCTAACACAATATAGTCACCATATAGCATATAAGACATAAAAATGATATCAACTGAACAAAAGATCAATCCATAAAATTCTGAATAGCATCCACCGAATCTGGTACAGATTTTTTAAGTTCTAAAACACATCCATTCAAAATTACATAGTATCCAGAGGCTTGCATTTCTAAAACCAAAACAGAATTACAAAACAGAATTCACTTCTTGCATTTCTAGGAGTTATCTTCCTAGCAGCTGGCTTAGAGAGAGATTTTGTAGCTCTTGGAGGTGTGACCATCTCTTGACTTGCATTACGTCCATCATGCGTTGAAAGTGTGAGTTGCCTTGAACAAATAGAGAATATGTCAGATTACAGGAACTAAAATCTAGAACAGAAAAAAAGAGCAAAGCTAAGAGCTTAAATTGCTTAATAACCTCCTTCTCACAGGTCCTGGACTATTATGATTCATCTCCTGACTTCCACTATGTCCATCATACATTGTAAGTCCAAGTTGACTGAGCAAAATAGAAGGCAGACATGTCATGTTAAATGAATTAAAATTCTTGGAAAAGAGCAAAAAAAACCAGCAAAGTTAAGAGATTTCTAACCTTTTTGTCACAGGTCCTGGACTACTATGGCCCATCTCCTGACTTTCATTATGTCCATCACACATTGCAAGTGCGCGTTGACTTGACAAAATAGAGAGCATGCCATGTTAAATGAACTAAAATTCTTCGAAGAGAGAAAAGAAAAAACAACAAAGCTAAGAACTTTCTAACCTCCTTGTCACAGGTCTTGGACTACTATTGCTCAGCCCATGTGTGACAATCTTCTGTCTCTTAGGTGTGCTACTACTATCAGCTTCTCCTTGTTCTGGTCCTAGTGGTCTTTCTTGTTTAGCACGACTCTTTCTATACATGAAAAATAGAAAAGTTATACAAGCAGTGAAAAATTTAGCATTGTGACATAGTTCATACCTTTTATTTGTACCATTGTAGCAGCACTTCAATGCGTCTCTCTATGACCCTCTTTCTCCACATTTCTTGATAAAACCTGTCATTTGTCTTTGACATCTTTTCTGGACTTTCTCCAAACATCCTTTTATCCTATTTTTCCATTGTCTCCCTACTGATCTTTTAACCAAAGGAGGTTTCAAGTTGAAACCAAGGTTGACTTTTGGCCATTGAGATTTATCTGTTAATGGCTGAATAACACCAGCATATGCTTGCCTAAAATGATACACTGAATAGCAGGGATGTAAGTAATCATCCATTTTTAGTTTCTGTTAGCTATTATTAATGCTAATGCATGGAAACATTGTTTTTCAGAAACTTGTCACTCTCTACATGAGCATGTATGGTTTCCAATATGTGGTACATGCCTAAGTATCTCATGGTCAGCAGTTATCTCAGTTACTTATGCTGTCTCCCTATTTCCTTCAGCAACTTTCAACTGTCCTAGGCACCTAGTCATCCTATTAAGTTGTTGAACTACAGCAGGTAGCAGTATACCTTCAAGTCTCTCCACTATCTTTCTTCTCTTTGCATATAGTTCCATAAATTTCGTCCTTAGAGTGTGCAAGCTCACAGACCGGAAGATCCTTAATATCCTTCACCCATTTATTAACAAGAAAAGTGTTAAGTTTATTAAATAAAATTAAAAGTTAGTACCCTAACAGGTTTTTCATCATGCATTAACCTTGCCACAATAGCCCATGGACAGTCCTCAGCTGTGCAATAACCTCCTAAACCTATCTATATCAGATTTCTGCATCCCCAACTCAAACTGCCACTTTATAGCATGTTGTCTCACTGCTGATCTGAACTCATTCATGCTTGCATATGTGTTGCCAACAGCCATTGGAGGGTCCTCCTTATCGTAAAAGATCTCATCTTCGCTTGGAATTATATCATTAACAACTGTGGCGGCACCTTCAACATCCACATCTCTAAGATTATGAGCAGCTGAAGATATGGCTGCAGCTTCATCCACACCTTCAGCCGCAAGCCTCTCTTTCTCTGCTCTATCATCCTCAGCTCTAAGTCCAATGTGTGCATACAAATTATCTTCCCCAACCACATGTACTAGAGAACCATCCTGATCTTCTTGAATCGAAATAATCTCAAGAGTATCCCAAGCAACAACCGGTAAATTAACATATGAAGCATAAGCATGTATTGCACTATCGGCACCATTGTTACTACTCACTACTCCTATTTCGTTTACATCTGTGAGATCTGAGTTAGTACCCACTACCTGATCAGATTTGTCTACCACATCAACAAATAAAAACAGCCGCTTATCAGCACAACCCTCAACTAACACAAGCAACGCACAATCATTATCCAACCTTGTTTCCTGACCTCTTCTCTTATCAATCCGGACACCTCTGTCTCTTGCTTACTGCCCCACTTCACCCTAGCAGCAAAGTCCTTCTTCAAACTTGCTAGTGAACAACGCCTACCATCCACAACCCATTCATCATATTTGGTAGATTCTATAGTAGACCCAATTGACTGTGAACTGTCCATTTGTGTTGATCTGGATGTTTAAATTATTCTTTTAACTCCTAGGAGGTAAAAGCTTTCCAGTAATTATTAATTGCAACATCACTCAATTTGAAAAGTAATTAGCGGGTTTTGGTAGGTGACGGTAATCAAAGACACGTGCTGATATTAATTTATTTCCTTATATTTTCTACTCAAATCAACGGATGAGATCGAATTCATGTCTTACCTCTTAGGAGGTGAAAGATGAGCACTTGGTCTACCTTACAAGGGCTCTCATATTTGCGTGGCACATGAGCACAAGTACCATCATCAAACTTAGCCATGAATTGACCAAACTGAACACACACTGTAATTGTTACATCGATCCTGTCGAATTCAATCAAAGAAAAGAAATGTTAAATTGATTGTTAGCTTGCTCGTATCCTCTCTCATTCGTTCTGTGCACACAACTATGATTAAGAGTTGAAGTGAATTAGTTGTGACCTTACCTAGATCCAGAACAAAGATCCTCGGAGCTCAGACCTGCAACAGCCACCCGCACAAGCTGATCACACCTGTAGCTTGCCCCGCAACGCCTCCTCAACCGAAGTACTCGCTGCTACCGAAGCTCTGCCCCTTGCGTGCCCGGCCACCACACCTTGCAGCAGCGCCCGCCGATGACGCACGCCCCTGCTCGCCTTGCCTCCGATGCGTGCCCTCCTGACGACGCGCGCCCTTGCGTGCTCGGCCGACAACGCGCGCTCGGCCGCCGACTCGC
>BCLF01000050.1:474074-496634 GCA_001602275.1 Zoysia japonica | reverse complement strand
GACTCGCGCGCCCCTTTGCGTCCGGCCGCCGATGCGCGCCCTAGCATACGGCACACAGCCAGCCACGCCCGGCCGCCGACGTGCTCGCCCGCCCCTGCCGCCTCCAAGCTAACCCTAGACGATGGAGCAGGGAGGAGACTTGTCGGTGTTTCGTACACCGGCACATATACTATTAGACGGGGATCATGCATTTTTGAAATCGAATGACCTAGTCTACAAGTGAGACTCAAAGTTTAACTTGGTTCGGGCCGCCTCGAGGCGTAATACCCTACGTCCAGGAACGAGAGATCGGTCGTATGAATCTCAAGAACACGAAAGTACAATGCGAAAGGGTTCCGGACGGATCCGAGAGTCCCAAGCTCGCATGGTGAGGGTGGTTTACAAGTGATGATGTGTATCTTTTTTTCTACGTATTGCCTTTCTCTTCTCTTCCTTGCCCTCCCTTTCTCCCTCTAAAGCTTCCCGGGTGCTTTTTTTATAGGGTCGGACCTGAGTTGTCTTGAACGGACCATAGTTGGGGTGACCGGACCATAGTTTGAGCATCTTGCTGTCTACAGAAACAGATGACCACTTGACAGGTAGGGCCACGGTCTTTAGTGAATCATGCTCTCTGGCGTTCGGGGCAGACGATCGGCGCCCTCCGTTCGTACCTTTGTTCACTGTGGGGGAACAAGGTTGCTTTACTGTTTAGCTTTATCGCTCGGTGGGTTGTTTCTCGTCCAGCCGGGTAGTTTCGAAATCTTCCGGAATGGTTATATTCTCTGCGGAACTGTACGTCGTCAGAAATTTTGAATCGGCGTAATTGTTGGAGTAGCGATTGCTTCGTGGCGGTCGGCGGGCGAGTCCCGACCGCTAGGGTCTCGATAGCTCGGGTCCCGACCCCTGAGGGTCCGGGCGATTGCACTCGCCTCGGCTTCGGGCCTCGGCGAGGTTTCTCGACCGCTGCGACCGGATCGTTTTGTGAAGTTTTTGGTGGGCCGTTAAGGGATCGCGGGCCGCAAGTGGACCGTGCTGTATAAAATGATTCGTAGATACCCGAGGTATACTATCCCGACAAAACTCGAGTAGCAGGAAGAGGAATGGTGAAGTCCCGATTGGTAAGGCTCTATTCGTGGGATAAGTGAAGGAAGGGTAGAAATGTCATTTCTAATTAAAGAAAATATAAAAATAAGTAAAATGTGGATTAAAATAAACAAATGACATGTTTTGAAACTAAAAACGTAATTAGAGGCTCTAAATGGAAGTCTCCTGTATTGAGTGGCAAAGACCGAAAGACTTACAAACAACCGAAAAATCTCCACTACGTGGACCAGTCAGTCGGCCTGACATGTTCCAAGTTCGTTTCAAATATTTGTGCCGACTGCCCTCATCCTCTCAAATGCAGCCTCCCACAGAAAATTTTGGGTATAGCAGGATAATTCTGTACTCGCGCTGTTCTTATACTATATGTAACGGTTGATTTATAATATTATATTTAATCATTTATTTTATTACAATATATGATAAATATTATATATTTTAATATAATTTGATTTTGTTATCAAAGTTGATTAAAGCATGATTTCATTAGCAAAAAAGAATCGCATCGATAATAATTTAGAAATGAAAGGAATAATTGTCTAGAATCTAGTCAGGGAGTGGTTAGAACAATGCAGGACCCGTTCAAAATCTTAAAAATGAATGATTGAGATAATACTTGTCGGGATAATATACCCCGGGTATCCATGATTTCGGCTTAGTCAGCAAAATCAGCTATGAAGAACGGCCCATTATATCGCAAGCTGTGAATCAACTTCGCTAGGTCAAGGCCCGTCCAACCTCCAAGGATCGAGCACTACTCTTATCCAATCTCAAGGTCGGGCAACCGTATTCGTCGACCAACCTCTGACAAAAAATTCTTGACACTGTGTAGCAGGCGCTGTCTGCTGGGCGGTGTATGAAAAGTTGACTTTATTCCTTCAACACTGGGCAAAGAGCTCCTGGGCAAAGAACCGCTGGGCAAAGAACGAAGACAAGGACGACGACAAGTTGACCTAGTGCTCAAAATTTGTTAGAGAATACATTTTGAGATGCTCGCGACCCCATGCGTCAGGGGCCACTCGATTTTGTAGACATCAAACCATTGTAACCCCGGTCCAACCCCTGTATAAGAGCGCATCAGAGACCTTAGAGATACACGATACCATAGTAATAATAGACACCTACTTCCAAGAAAGGTCAGGAGTTGAACCAGGTTAAAACCTGTTGAGTCTTCTTTAGATTAGGCTACTTCAATGAGAAAGGAGCACGAATCCCTCTTCAATACATAAATTCTACTGTGCCGGCGATACGAATTTCGTAGACAATACTTAGGGCCTCTTTGTTTCAGCTTCTCAGCCAGCTTTTTCAGTTGAAAAGCTGAAAATTGAGAAGCTGAAACAAATAAGGTTCTGAAAAGTTCGCTTTTGAAATGCTGAAAAGCTATCTTTTGCAAAAATGAACTAAGAGCTGAAAAGCTCACTGAGGGTTGCTTTTTCAGTTTTTGGTGTGAAAAAAACTAAATGTATATTACAAAAGCTAACATCTAAATTTCATCGACCAGCTTTTCAACTAGCCACCAGCCAGCTTTTTTAAAAGCTCAAAAGCTCCAGCTCAGAAAAGAGGGCTTTATATGCGTAAAATGTACCTTGGAAACAAGGCCAGACCGTATAAGACTACCACACAAAAAAAAAATCTAACTATGTGCGACTGGCTAATCAAAAACAACAAACTTGAACAGCTCAATAGAGAACAACAGCAAAAATCGACAATGGGCCCGTGCAAATGCTAATGTTTAGGGATGATAAAATGGTTCAGCCCACAGGTCCATTCACAATTTAAACCGGTCTTATTATATGTTAGTAGATAAAAAATTAAAAAAATAATCACGTCCGATATTGGTTCAGCCCTCTCCACAGCCGGTGTCACGCGGCTAATAGTGCGGGAAGAGTGTGATGTGGTACCCAGCCCGTCCTCGTAAACTGGAGTTGCCCATATGAACTGAGCGCAAATGACCAGTTTTACGTGGCTAATTTGTGGTTAAACAAGTACACTACGCGGACTGCTTGAAGCAATCATTGCCACTTGTTTTTAACAGCTCTGGACAATGCTGACAATGAAACGATGCGCAAGATGCCGTGGGAGTACACGCCCGGTGTCGTAATAATAAACTGTCATTGCATCGATCGGAGCTTAAGATGGGAGTACTGAACTTTTAATAATCAGATGAGCAGTGTTAAGATCGCAGAGATGGGATCAAATGAACATGGATTTGAACAAATGTAGATGCAGATGCGCACACAGTTGGCAGCGAATCCGATTCGGCGTAGGAGTACTGTATACACCAGTGAGATTCTTCACCGCGAATCCCGCTCGGCCGCCGTCCTTGGGTGACGAATGTCTCTGCGCCGCCGAACATGGCACGGCACGGCGCACCTCCTCTAGATCCACGACGATGCTGCCTGTTTCTCACACGGTCACATCAAAGTTCAAAAGCATTCGCTTCAAGCTAATGTAAAGACGAGTAGCTTCCCGCGGAATCGATTGGCGATCAAGCGTAAAGTGGACACGGTAAAAGCTGCAAGTGATCATCATTGGAACACGACTGCTTGATGTATCTTGTTTCTGAAAACGACATGGTAATTATGCGTCGTCCTTGGTTGATTGATCTTCCATCCTTCCCTCACGCGGATGGGGCGCGCACATGAGAAGCTGACTGGTTCTCGCTGACAACTGACGCAAGCCACGTGGACGCGTCCGATTGGGAGCTCGGCTCTCGAACCTTGCGCCACCTGCATCAGTCGGTCGTCGCAGGGTCAGTGCCGGAGGCCCGACGAGAGAGCGCGGTCCGATCGATGAAGCAGCAGCAGCTCATATGGGGGATGGATCATGGCCATGGCCGGCTTGGCTGGCACGGGAGTGGAGGGGGCAGGAGTTCAGGACAACCTGTTGACCGCACAGTGCGTCAGCGTCACTACACGCTGCACCGTCCATCACGAGCTCCCACGACGTCCGAGGCTCAGGTCTCCTGTATAAGACGGCGTACGATCCCATCGCCCCGCCGGCAAAGTTTCAACAGAGATCAAACCATCGAGAAACGCTGAACAACTACTGCCTCTCATCGCTTCCACACTACGGGTACTCGTACTAGCTTTCGGCAATGGCGGCTCGTCTGCTGCTCTCCGTCTCTCTCCTTCTGAGCTCACTCTCAGGTGTCGGTCCTTGACAAAACGCTTTTGCATGCAAATGCGCTTTTCGTAGGAGTATATCGACGGTGACGCGGATTCTCATTAACGACGACGTCGTCATCGTGTTTGCTATCGCGCAGGTGCGGTGTCGACGACGTTCACGCTGACCAACTCCTGCGGCTACACGGTGTGGCCGGGGCTGCTGTCGAGCGCGGGCTCGCCGCCGCTGTCGACCACGGGGTTCGCGCTGGCCCCGGGGGAGTCGCGCCCCGTGGACGCGCCGGCGGGGTGGTCCGGCCGCATCTGGGGCCGGACGCTCTGCGCCACGGACGCGGGCTCCGGCAGGTTCACCTGCGCGACGGGCGAGTGCGGGTCCGGGACGGTGGAGTGCGCGGGCGGCGGGGCCGCGCCGCCCACCACGCTGGCCGAGTTCACACTCAACGGCGCCGGCGGCAGCGACTTCTACGACGTGAGCCTCGTCGACGGGTCCAACCTGCCCCTGGTCGTGGGGCCGCAGGGCGGCTCCGGCGCGACCTGCGGCGCCACGGGGTGCCTCGTCGACGTCAACGGGGCGTGCCCGGCCGACCTCAAGGTGGTGGGCGCCGACGGCGCCGCGATCGCGTGCAAGAGCGCGTGCGGCGCGTACGGCCGGCCCGAGGACTGCTGCAGCGGCGACCACAACACGCCGCAGACGTGCCAGCCGTCGGCCAGCTCCCAGTACTTCAAGAACGCCTGCCCGCGCGCGTACAGCTACGCCTACGACGACGCCACGTCCACATTCACCTGCACGTCCGGCACCGCCAGTTACCTAATCACCTTCTGCCCTGGCATTTCCAGGTAATTAATTATATCAGTCTTAATGGAGTAGCTACGTGAATGAGTATCAGTTTAGCTGGCCTCGAACGTGTATCAACTACCGCTTGCTTCTTGAAAGCCCGGCATGCACAGACACAAATCATTGTCATGAACGTGAACCACAGCACGAATCTAAATCAAACGGATGGTAGATCAATGATCACACATGCACATGACTAGTCCTAGGTTTAACGTTTTGCCGTGCCGTCTAAGCGTTGCAACTAGGGAGGCAGGTTTTCTAATTTTTTAGACGTCATTAGGCTAACTCAAAACTCTCTTAAAATGAACTAAAAAATTATTTCGTCATCACGCTTCGTCATAGGTAAAAATTTATTTCACCACCACAACTTCATCATACTAATGTCCTCCTATGATGCTATCCACAACTATAGTTTTTTAGATGAAGGAAACAAAACTTGTTTCCGGCAATCCACAACTATATAATGAGTACCTTTTGCATCCCTAGTTGCAACAGCCTACCATGACCACATCATACTGCTTAAATCAGTAGTACTCCTATACAGCATTTGTAATGTTCCCAATAATTAACATAATTTGTCTGACCCCTCTGTCGTGCATCAGCCTCAAGTCGTCCGTGAGCAACATGAACCCGTCGGCATCCGGCTCCGGCACCGGCCAGCCTCTGGTCAACGAGACAGTCTCCTTCACCGGCGGCCACGGTGGAAACCCCTACGAGAACTCGTCGGCGTCGGCGTCGGCGTCGTCGATCTCGGCGCCCAGAATCCTCCTCATGCTCGCGGCCGCAGCGTTCACGTGGCTCTGCACCGCCCGTCGGCTTCCCTTGTAGAGAGACAACCCATCGAGCCCATCCCGGGCCGCGGACGCGGGCGCCGTCCCCCGCGTACACCGTCCAGGAACGGGCGGCAGCCAGCAGGCACGGCGTCGGCATCCCTCGTGCGGCCGCGGCGGCGCCCATGCGTGCGCGGTTCGCCATGTGCATGGCCGGCCCGGCCACATTGACCTCCGGCCGTAGCGCTAAGTGTATAGATTAATCGAACTATTGTTGGATCCAGGAGCTTAATTGATTCTCCAAGCAAAGCAAGGTTGTAATGTCATTAGCTCAGTTGGCGCCTGCCTCCAGATTCAGAAGTGAGATCGCAGCGACCAACAAGTTGCGTTGCGCCGACTGATTCCTTTTTGGATATGGGTGAAGTCGACAGAAGTCAGAACAGAAAATAATCAGGTGGGCGTTGGGTAGGACCCTGGGGAAATGTGTGCAGATGATGGCTGGCCCGTGGCATGACATTCACAAAACACTAGATTTTGAAGTCATATTGTCACATTGCACTATATTTAAGCATATTTTTCATCTTACACTAGGTTTTAACTCAAGAATTATCACTTTGCGCCACTTTTTAGTAATGATCGTTAGGAAGTGAGACTGCCCCACATGTCAGCCACATAAAAGATATGGGCTGAAATGTTGAAATAAAATAAAAAACATATTCAATTAAATATTGGGTTTTAAAATTCCATTCGACACTTGATAAAAGATAGTAATGCACCACCAAAAATCCAACTTCTCTTAGGCTTCGTTCAGTTGTGAAAAAATGGGTGGGAATTGGAGTAGAATGAGGGGGATTGAATCCTGAGAGTAATTGATTCATTCCTCTTTTAATCCACGTGGAATAAAAAGCAACCGAAGCCTTACTATGTCACCAAATTGATTGAAACAAATTGCTTAGAAACAAGACTAAGTGAAACCAAACTACATAATGAAATTTTTAGCGATCATATTAAGTCTTTACCATTTTACATGTTCAAATTTTCTATTTTTTGGATGTCATGTGGAATAATCATAATCAATACTAAAAAGAGGTGCAAAGTGAAAATTCTTTGGCTAAAACCTTGTGTAAGGTGAAATGTTAGCTAAAAGCTTGTGCAATGTGAGAATATGGTTACAAAACATAATGTTTTGTGCAATTTACTCTTCTTGAATCGTGATTTTATTTTGCGCCTGCCAGGGCCCAGCAACTGGAGTACCCATATACATATGGCCTCTGAAAGTCTGAACAAGATCATGAATCACCTGGACTTTCTTCGGATCCTGTTCCTGGCACGGGAAAAATTATTACCAGGAAAAACTACTACAGTATACATAAGCTGTCAGTGATCGGACGTGCCTTTGATCCTTTGTTAAGAAAAGTTACAATAAATTTTAGATGGACCAGTAGATCTTATTGGTTGCTGCTTGTTTTGTTCGGCGACAAGCTTGTAAAACCTGCTCGTGCCTCTTGCATTGTCAAGTGGTCACAGTTCCTCGTCGGGAAAAAAAAATGGAAAAAAGCATTGGTTTACCTTAATTTACTGAAACAGTGTCTATTTCGTCGTGCTGATTACAACCGGCTAGTATTTGCTAGTGTTGACGTTGCTCATACACGCATTCGGAAGTGGCAAATCGTTTTATCCCACCAATTATAGCCAGATACTGACTTCTTTGAGAAGAAATAAGGGAAAATGTGAAGGAAAACATTTAGGCCTTGTTCAATCCTTTCCCAATCCACTTGAATTAGAGGGACACGCGAAAATCCATTTCTTTTTTGAGGATTTAATCCGTTCATTTCACTCCAATCTCCTCTCACGGCTTAACCGGACGAGCCCTTACGGGGTTAATTTGCTTATAGCTAGACATGACGTAATTATCAGAGGAGCAATGGTGGATGCATAACTTCTCGTTCAAAAGAAAATGGTGGATGCCTAACGGGGGGAGTGACGAGAAGCGAGGGAGAAAATATCCATATTAATCAAGTGCGACATAAGTAGGGAGACTATCAGCTGTTCTCTTAGACCAACGCTTCTCTCTTTCGTTTTTGCTTGTTCTGCCTGATGCAGCATTAGAACCGGGGTAAACCTAGAAAACAGAAGCTATCGTAGCTTACTCCTCCCTCCGTTGTTGTGGTTATGATAATAATTTTAGTTCAAAATTAAACTAGATTTGTTGTACTTACAGCAACAATTTGAACTAAATATGTTCTTGACGACGAAAACATTTTTGACTAGATCCCACTAGTTGCCATCGTTAAGCGCTCTTACATTCCAGCAAGCAAAGGCCCATTTAGCATAATGACTATCCATTATGAAACCAATCTAAACAACTGAAGTACTACGGCGACCACGCCGTGCCGGATGCTAAACAAAGCAAGTTCCGAGAAAGGAAACAAAGCAGTGACTACTGAACTCAGTAGCGGACTCTGTTGGAATATTTGGGCTTGGCCAATTTTCACAATTAAATTTTAAAGCCCACTTTAAATAATAGAGGGATACGAAGTTGAGAAGTAGCTCAACCAACCTAAACATGTGAGCTTGTGTTCACTGGTTGAAAAGTTGGGGAGAGGAGAGAAGAAAGCCACACGTGTCGTGCGCGACGCGTACTCGAGTTACGTGTGTTTTCGCTTTAATATTTCGCGTGACTTGTGACTTAAGCGCGTGAATCGACTCAATTAAAACAGTAATTAATTTTGCCATTTCTGAGAATTGTATTGATTCAATTAAAACAGTGAATAAATTCCAGATGTTACCAGGATTTTATATCAGTTTTAATACGTCAGTTGCTAGTACCTGACGAATTGATTGATAGCTGTTATTCTAGTAATTGATGGCATTTAATCACAACAATAAAATTCCGGTTCAGTGCATCTCCTCTCCAGGAAAAGAGACTCCTCCCTCTCATTCTGAGACACACTAGAAAACCCTTCCTCTACTACTGTTGCACTCTACATTCTCTTCGCAAGTCTCTGCACATACAGAACTTGCGAGAGCATGCCTTTGAAATTCCGCCCAGCTGCGACACTGCACGGATAGGCGGGCAATCAAGTTTTTGGGGAGCACACCATCTGCGCGAGTGCTCGCTTATGATCTTCGAACGACTACTTTTTACTACTTCTAGAAGGTCGTTCGTGGTACTGCACAGCTTTTGTTCTTCGTGCATCAACTTTTATCGACAACTTCAAGCAGCTCAACATGTCAACTGTTGGGAACGGTGCTACTGGTGCCTCAGGGTACATCTTGAATTTCCTGTTCTTTTCCGTCATGTTCTTTCTGTTTTTTAACAGATTAACTATGAGCACGAACGCATAATTTGTCACAATATTACTGATTATTAATACATTTGGAATTAAAATATACCGTAAAATACCTAAATTTCTAACAGTCCAAAAACTTGATATTTGTGATAGGCTTACGGTCACTAGTTTTGCTGCCACACTTAAGCCAAATGTTTTTGACGGATCGAATTACAAACGGTAACATATAAAATGGTTCTGTGGTTGATTGCTATGAACATTATTCATGTCTCAAAGAGGATGCCTGAAAAGTTTACTCCAGATGAGGAGCAAGCTTTCATGGCAGCCGATAACCTTTTTCGAGGCGCCGTGATTAGTGTTCTTGCGGAAAACTTGGTTGATTTCTATCTCACCGTGATGTCTGGCAAGGAATTATGGGATGCGCTTGAGACTAAATACGGTGTTTTTGACGCTGGGAGCAAACTGTATGTCATGTAGCAGTTCTTTGACTATAAGATGGTCATTGACCGTTTTATAGTAGAACAGTCCATGAACTTCATTCATTGGCGAAAAAACTCGAAGGTTTCAAGTGTGAGTTACATAACAAGTTTGTGGCCTAAGGCATTATTGCTAAGCTGCCACCTACTTGGACGGATTTTACCACTTCTCTAAAACATAAGAGACACAGTTCAGCGTTGCTGATACGATTGTCTCTTTGGATGTTGAAGAGAAAGCGAGGGTAAAAGACACTCGCGAAAAATGAGTTGTTGGGACTTCTAGTGCCAACGTGGTACCGACGAACAACTCGAGTAAGTCCCAGAATAAGAAGAAAAAAACAAGCAAGAGAATACTGCAAAGACTAAGCAGACTACCACTTTTAAAAAGAATAAGAACAAGGAAAATTGCTTTGTTTGCGGTGAATCTGGCCACTTTGCCAGTGAATGTGAGAACCGCAAGTGAAAGGGCAATAAGAAATTAGCAAATATAGTTGTTAGCGAAACTGTAGGAACGTCGAGGTACGGTTATATTTTAGCTACAGTTCTTTTAGTTTGTCATTCACCTGAGTGGTGCATTGATACAGGCGCTAATATTCATGTGTGTGCTTATCCTTGTTTTCATCTTATCAGGTCGGAGGGACTGGCTCTTTGCTGATGGGAAACGGTACACATGCGCGTGTTCTTGGTGTTGGTATGGTCAATCTGAAGCTTACTTCGGGAAAGACTGTGCGCTTGAAGAACGTGCAACATGTCCCAACCATAAAAAAGAATCTAGTCAGCAGCTCTCTACTATGTAGAGATGGTTTTAAATTAGTTTTTGAATCCAATAAATGTGTACTGTCCAAGGATGAGACTTTTATTGGTACAGGTTATGAAAGTGGATGCTTGTTTCATTTTTCTTTGTCAAAAGAATGTAATAACGTTGTGAACAATGTGGCCAATTTTGATGAGTCTAGTATTTGGCATTCACGATTTTGTCATATTAATTTTGGTTGTATGACACGGCTAGCAAATTTAAGTTTAATTCCAAAATTTATCTTGGTCAAAGGTTCTAGGTGTCATGTTTGTGTGGAATCCAAACAACCTCACAAACCTCATAAGGTTGCAGCAGAGGCGAGGGATTTGGCACCACTAGAACTAATTCATTCCGATTTGGGCGAAATGAATGCAGAACTGACTAGAGGGGTAAAAAGTATTTCATGATCCTAATAGATGATTGTACTAGGTTCTGTAACATGTATTTGTTAAAGTCAAAAGATGGGGCACTACATTATTTTAAGATCTATAAAGCTGAAGTAGAAAACCAACTTGAGAGAAAGATCAAATGTGTAAGGTCTGATCAGGGTGGAGAGTACTTTTCGAATTTGTTCACTTTGTTCTGTGAAGAACATGGAATAATTTATGAGAGTACGCCTCCCTATTCACCTCAATCAAATAGTGTAGCCAAAAAAAAAACCGTACTCTAACTAATTTGGTTAATGCCATGTTAGAGACATCGAGACTTTTCAAGCAATGGTGGGGTGAGTCTATATTGACAGCATGTCATGTCCTGAATCGTGTTCCTATAAAGAATAAATAGATCACACCATTAAAAGATTAAATCTCTCATACTTACGTACTTAGGGTTGTTTGGCAAAAGTGAATGTGCCAATTAATAAGAAACACAAGTTAGGACCTAAAACTGTTGATTGTGTCTTTATTGGTTATACTTTCCACATCATTGGTAATAGATTTTTAATTGTAAAATCTCGAGTGCCTGAAATGCATGTTGGTACAATTATGGAGTTAAGAGATGCTACATTTTTTAGAAATATTTTTCCAATGCGTGAAGATTATTGTAGCTCTAGTCAAAGATTGGTTGTGAATGATGAACCTACTGATATGATAGAACACAATGAACACACACTTGTGGAAAATTCAGAGCGAGATGACAATGAAACTCCTAAAAGGAGCAAGAGACAAAGGAGTGTAAAGTCTTTTGGTGATGATTTCATTGTGTATCTTGTGGATGACACTCCCAAAACCATTGAAGAGGCATATTCATCTCGTGATGCTGATTATTGGAAGGAAGCAATCAAAAGTGAGATGGATTCTATTATGTCTAATGAAACTTGAGAGCTTATGAGTAGGCCCTATGGGTGTAAGTGGGTGTTCAAGAAAGAGGTTAGGCCTGATGGTACAATTGAAAAGTAAAAGGTGAGGCTTGTAGCTAAGGGCTATATTCAAAAGGAAGGAGAAGATTTCTTTGATACTTACTCACCTGTTGCCCGATTGACTACTATTCGAGTGCTACTTTCCTTGGCAACCTCTTATGATCTTCTCGTTCATCAGATAGACGTTAAGACAACTTTCCTAAATGGAGAGTTGAAGGAGGAGATCTATATGAATCAGCCAGATGGGTTTGTAGTAGAAGGTCAAGAAGGAATGGTGTGTAAATTGTTAAAATCTTTGTATGACCTCAAGCAAGCACCTAAGCAATGGCACGAGAAGTTTGATAAAACTCTCACATCTGTTGGTTTTGTTGTGAACGAAGCTGACAAGTATGTGTACTATCACTTTGGTGGGGGTGAAGGAGTAATATTGTGCTTGTATGTTGATGACATACTGATATTTGGGACAAGCCTTAATGTGATTAAGGAAGTCAAAGAGTTTCTGTCTCAAAATTTTGAGATGAAGGATTTGGAAGAGGCTGATGTTATCCTTAATATAAAACTAGTAAGAGAAGGTGATGGTGGGGGTTACACTTCTGCAATCCCATTATGTGGAAAAGGTTTTAAGTCACTTTGGTTATAGTGACTGTAAACCTGCTCCTACACCTTATGATGCTAGTAAGATTTAAAAAAAACAAAAGGATAATGAGAGATCAGCTGAGATACTCTCAAATTATTGGTTCACTCATGTATTTGGCTAGCAGAACAAGGCCTGACATCTCATTTGCTGTCAGTAAACTGAGTAGGTTTGTTTCAAACCCAAGAGATGATCATTGGCATGCTCTTAAGAGAGTAATGCGCTATCTAAAAGGTACTGTGAACTATAGGATTCACTATACTGGAAACTCGAGAGTTCTAGAGTAATGATTTTAAAAGTACAAATATTAGTTTTTTTAATTTATCTGAATCTATAAAAATTATTAATCAAAATTTTAGTCAACAAAGGCTAAGAGTGCGTTTGGTACGGTTTGATTCTATGAAGAATCAGATTCAATCAAAAACGTTTCTAGTCAGAAACAGAATCACTGCAGAAACCGTTTGACAAATTTTTTAGTGATTCAGATTCAGTAAAGTAAAGAGTAGTATTGAAATGATCAATATTTTTTTTGTTAATACTTAAAATATCGAAACAACTTTAAAAAACTTTAAAAACTAATAAAACAACTTTAAGAAACTTTAAGAATAACTCGAAAAGCACTTGTCTAAAGAGTTCGACTAGACGAATCTAAGAGAACAACTTTGAAAAAATTTAAAAACTTGAGTGAACTTTTTTGAATTCATGAAGATTAACCAGAAGGAGGGCAAAGGGGTAACCAACGAATCGAATCGGCGTGAAACACCTCTCCAGCCGTTTCGCGTCTGCAGCCACCGTCTCCAAACGATTCGTCATCGGTTTCAAGGGTTTCACGTGAGAAACCGAATTGTTTATTACGTCCAAACGCACTTTAGAAATAAACTTCCACTGTAACGGAGGTAGTACTACGATGTCGCAGCTCCCTCGCTCCTCTGAAGCCAGGCGTGTTGGAAGGATTTGGCAGGGGTGGGTGCATATATTGCCGGTCCATCGTCCCAGCCTCCAACGGCTGCATTTCAGTTGCTGGAGCTGAGTTGAGCAGGATCATCCGATTAGGCAAGGCATTGTTGGTATTTGCCTTTGGGAACAGGTGATCCCAGCCGAAACAAAACTCTAACGCGAACCTCGTCTCATCAGCTTTGAAGACAACCAGACGCGACGAAACCGGAGCAGGGGAACTCGGTATATAAGTTCACAATTTTCTTTTTTCTTTTTCCAAGAGAGTAAAGGCAGATTTACAGCAGGGACCGATCTCAGATGTGAGTAGGCCCATTGGTCCTCGGCCCCCGAAAATCCGAGAAATCATATCGATAAGACGTCGGTGCACTCATGTGACCAATTTTTCTGTCCCGTTGAAATAAAAATATGAGCGGATTAAAAGGAACCGTGCACTCAGCAAAGCAAGGAGGGTCCCCATGGATCGCCAGCATCCAACCGGTAAACAAGATTATCGATCTCCCAGCAGCATCTATCCACAGCTAGCAGGATGACACCCCCGTAGGCCCCGCCAGCACGTACGCGCCTAGAAATGGCCACGACCGACGGGTCAGACACAGACGAAAAGCGGCTGCACTGAAACGGCGCGGACGTGCAATGCCGACATGGCAGACGCGACCGCTTTATATCCTCTGCTGCGTAGGAGTGGCTAAAAGTGTCGCCCCCAAATCTTTCTTCTCGCCTGCTGGTCCATGTGCGTGGATCGCGCGCTTTGGTGTGTGCACGCTGACTTGGTTTCGAGCTTTGCTTGACGTGGCATTGACACGACGCGTCCGTCGCACGTCGTCCCGTAGAAGCGCGAAAACTCAGCAGAAGTCGCAGTTGCGTTTTACTACTACCATGTACACACAAATGCACACGCGCGAAAGAAAAGAGATTTGAGTGTTTCGTGGTTGAAAAGCATTTTGCCGTCGTGCTTGCAGATTAGGAGTCACGTCGAGATCGATCGACGTGGCGCAGCGTGGACTCCACATCAGCAGCACTTCTGCATTGACTTCAGCTGCGGTAAAGGCCGTGCGAAACAGTAGTAGGCTAAGCGAAAGTATGCTAGCACCGGCGAAGAGACATTAGCAGCCTTGTCTTTCCCTTTTCAGCATCCTCTTTGGATGATCTGATCCGTCGATCCTTTCCCCGGCCACGCGTCCAAGAGCACAGGAGCATATATGCTCAGCATCGTTAGCATGCAACAGCGCATGCTGGATATGACTACAGGGAGGTCAAATCTGTCCCATATCTCCTCCTCGACAAGCAAAGGATATGCTCCATTCACAGAGCCGGCAAAGCGGGGTCGACGCCCTGCTCCGGCCGCTCGATCGCCAATTGCCAAATTGCCATGGTGGCCGCCTCCCACGGCTTTGGCGACGCCAATGCAGCTCGAGGACAGTGGACCGTGACACACGAGCTACGGACCTTTCTCTCTCTTTTTCGCCATTAAGATTTTCTTTCGTGGGACAGAAGAGAGGCGACGAACGAAAAGCTCAGCTAGCCAGCTGAAGCCGGGAAAAGGGAGGGAGGGAGGGGGCGGAGAGATATATCCTACTAGTGCCTAATCTCTTATCCGATGTGTTGATCATCATCCTGCCCGCTTTACACGGCGGCAAATTGTGCGCCGAGGTTGGTGCGCCCCCGTGACCCCGTCGTTCGTTCCTTTTGCATAATTCTGCTTGAAGACATGAACAGCGTTCGTCAGCGGAATCAGGATTGTTCAGCTTAATTAGCGTCGCAATGCACGCAGGCACGTACGCGAGGGTCTGGGTCTTGCTGGTTCATGTCCCCTCGTGATGTTCGGACACAGTTATGCAGATGCTCATAGAATTACTCACCAACATGTTCATGTCCTATGCTTTTCATAATTTTTATAAAATTCATGTGAAATTGCTGTATTTCAAACAACGTATGATTAAGCAATGAAGTTCTGTTTAGAACACAAAAATCTCCTAGGAATTTTACAGAAAAAACCGCAGGAACGGGACCCTCATTCTAGCCGAGGCCTGAGAGAGAGAGAGAGCAAGGGAAATAATTGAGCTGGTTGAAACGGTCTGGAATCTGAACTCGGCTGTAACCTTCTCTACGAAACTCGACGTTCAGAGCGGGAGCATGCATCGTTTTCGTGTGAAAAGGTGCGAACGGTGCTCTTTTTCGTGAATATCTCGAACACGCATGCATTTTCATGTTACTGAGCTAGCACACAGGGTGGAAAGCGGCTTCAGGTTACTCAGGTACTAGCTTTCGCTGGAGCGTTACCGCTGCTCTGGAATGAATGAGAAAGAAAGCGAGGAGAGACGTTCGACGAACCTTGGTCGACGCCGTTCCTGAAAGCAGCACCCGGCGATCGGTCCGAAGTTGGCCCTGAAAATGATACTTCTACCTACTGGAAATCCTGTCTCCCACTCCAGCAGCCGACGCTGAAACCGAATCCGCCGTTGTTTACCGTTACCACCTTTCGGAAGTCGGCAGAAACCTCACGTTCTTAGTTGCATTATCAGAATTCACGTTCTCGGTTGCATTATCTGAAGTTCAGAATGTGTCTTGCAAGATCGATGCGCTGCTCGATCTGATATTGGTAATCAGAATAGACCCGGATAAGCTGTAATCCTGACACATGTTGTAAATTGCTATAGTATTGGATCCGCATCCACGTTAATTGTCTGCAGCTTGGCACCACTGCAGTTTGGCTGCAGCTACCGTGGAGTCACAAACCGACGGATCGCCCCTCGCGCGAGATGCCGCGACAACGCCGACAAGTCGACGACGCCATGGCGAAAGCAAAGAGACCGCCACTCCCGCTCCGGAACGGAACACGGTGTAGCAGAACACCCCTGTGGCCGTTCTTTAAAAAAAATTAAAAAGAAAAAGGAAAAAAAAAGGCGCCGGCGTATGTGAGATGGCCTTGCTGATCCCGAGTGGCCACCATCAACGGACGGACGGGGTTCATCAGCATTGTCATGCCGTGCTGGCACGCTACATGCTCCGTTTCCTACGAAACGTGCATGCCAGTCGTAACCAAGTTCCCTTTTTTTTCTTTTTGCATTTTTATGTCCTATTTTACTTCCTTCATTCCTAAATAGTTGTTGCTGTTGACATCTAAAATTATCTTTGATTATTCGTTTTATTTAAAAAATATAAAAAAATATGAAATATTTTATTAGTATAATTTTATTTATCATTTTATGATGTCTGCAACGTGACTTATATGTTACATGTTTGAACTAATTTTTTTAATAAGATAAATAATCAAAAATAGTTTAGAAGTCAACAGCAATAAAAATTTAGGACAGAGTAAAACGAAAAGTGTAGAAAATCATTATGCAAAGCGATAGAATAAGTGAAAGGGAAGGTAAACTATCGCGAGAAATTCTCAGTCTGATCCACAGCAAGACCATTTTCAACCGATACCGTATGCCTGACCATGAGGACGGAATGGAACCGCTGCTGACGTCAACGAGAGTTATAAAAGGCCAGGTGCGCGAGAGAGCGAGCCAGCCATCTCCTTCCTTCAGCGCCCGACCCACTCGGTACGACCTGACCCGGTGCTGGTGGTAGTTGCCACTTCCTTTCCTTCTTCAGCTTCACTCACCTCCCCTTGACTAACCTCATATGGTTAGCTGAAACTACCACTTCACGAACATATCGGCCACCCTTGCCATAATTGGCCACCACCCTGTTCGTTCATTGATACAATCAAATTTGTTAGTATTTCGTTCATTTGCACACCGGAGTCGTTCAATGGCGTCTCTGATCGCTTCATCTGCTTCAGCTGTTGGTCTCACATTCGTCGTCATTCTGCCGTTCCTTCAGGGTATTTATCGCTGGCAATTGTGAAGACTCGAACCGTCAGTTCTGGTTTCTTGATGAGCTAATGTTGATCGAAGACGGCTTACGGATGGTTTGCGTGCGTGGTGCAGGATCGGTGGCCAGCGTAACGTTCACGTTCACGAACCGGTGCGGCGGCACGGTGTGGCCAGGCGTGCTGGCGAACTCGGGGAGCTCGGCGCTGCAGACGACGGGGTTCGAGCTGGGGTCCGGCGAGACGCGGTCGCTGACGGCGCCGGCGGGGTGGTCGGGGCGGTTCTGGGCGCGCACGGGGTGCGCGTTCGACGGGTCCGGGCGGGGCGCGTGCGCGACGGGGGACTGCGGGTCGGGCGAGGTGGAGTGCCACGGCGCGGGGGCGACGCCGCCCGCGACGCTGGTGGAGTTCACGCTCAGCGGCAGCGGCGGCAAGGACTACTACGACGTGAGCCTGGTGGACGGCTACAACCTACCCATGGTGGTGGAGGCGGCGGCACCCGGGTGCCCCGTCACGGGCTGCCTCGCCGACCTCAACGAGCGGTGCCCTGCCGAGCTGCGCGCCGGGCAGGGCCAGGCGCGGGCGTGCCGCAGCGCGTGCGAGGCGTTCGGACGCCCCGAGTACTGCTGCAGCGGCCAGTTCGGCAACCCGGACACATGCCGCCCGTCCATGTACTCGCAGATGTTCAAGACGGCGTGCCCGCGGTCGTACAGCTACGCCTACGACGACGCCACCTCCACCTTCACCTGCGCCGCCACCGATTACTCCATCACCTTCTGCCCTCGCGCCGGCAACAGGTACCGTAACATGCCCTGCTTAATCTGCGCGCGCATCGCATTGTCGCATTGCTTTGGGAATTGGCTTTTGCATTTTCTCATAGCTGAAACGGCCGGACGTAATGGCCGGAGAATATTAGCATCTTCCTGACGGCTCAGAAAATGCATTTTACTACATCAAAAGGAAGCATCAAACTGAGGTGGACAACAAGGATTAGATCGATAGCGAGAGAGGGAAAAAAATTCTTGGAGCCGCTTTAAATTGTTCTTCTTCCCCCCTGCTTTTGCCGCGTTCGCCTTTGTTCCTTGCCCACCTTGTATGGTCACCAGTCCACTCGCTAGTGGCTGTTGACTTAAAAGCTGCCCGTGTCGAGTTGGCATCGAGAACCCAGCGAAAGCTTGGAATATCTCATACTAGATCACTGCTTAAATTAACTAATCACGCACTATGTATCATCGAATCGATCTTTGTTTGTTTTATGAACGTACGTACGTGCTGTATCATCACCGCGCATTCATTCTAACCAGCCGAACAATGGTGATATTTCTGCAGCCAGAAGTCGATCAAGAACCCCTTTCCGAAGCCGCAAGACGTGCAGCTCGAGAGCGACACGTGGCTGGCGAGTCTGGCAACCGGCGAGACGGACGGCGCAGCGACGTCGTCTATGGCGGCGGCGGCGTTGCTGCTCCAGGCCGCGTTGGCAGCCATGGCTTTGCTTCTATGATACCAGATGGCGCCGAACTGGCTTGGCGCAGAAGTTACCGTGGGGGGCTTCTTTTAGATTGAAACCAGGATTGGAGGGAGCAGGTAGGATGAGGTCTCAGAACAGCATATTCTTTAGCTACTACTAGCATTTTGTCTTGTGGATAGCTACAATTTCTTGTGCTATTTGTGATGGAGTCGGTCGGCAAGCACTCTCTGCATTAGTTTATGGCTATTCAGAAGACGAAAACTTGTTCCTCTCGGTTCCTTTTTGTGTATACATTGTTTCTATTTCAAGCAATGAGAAAATTCAGGTTGGTAAACTGCATTGTTGTTTCGTCAACAATACATTATACATTCATATCACCGGCAGTACTCTCTAGGTGAACAAGTGGAAAATTTTACTTTTGCAACTTCCTCCACAAAAAAAAAAAAGAAGAAGAAGAAGAAGAAGAGAGGTTGAAATCTGTTTCAGTTGCTGATTTAAGGTCTGAACACGGTTTCACTAGGTTTTACTTTCATGCTATTAACACAGAAATATCTTTGAAAAGTTTGAGATTTGATAGGTACCATGAATTGAGTGATCATCACAGCTCCCTTTCATGACGTGAGACCAATTAATTGTCAGGAAAAGTGCTTTTAGGGAATGTAAAAGGAAAACTGCTGATATGGTGAATCAAAGGAAACGGGGAACAGATGGCAACTTAGAAAGATTCTGGTCAAGCTAAAAAGATATGGTCACCAGAAGGACAAATAAGGGGGATAGTAAAAACTCGTAACCCTAAATACCGACAGTAAGCCCAATACTTTGACATATAAAATAAGTACGGTAGAGCCAGCTTAAAGGATATAGGATGACACGTCAGAATGGCAATTGCATGACAGGTCAGAATGAAATCAGAGAGACAAGCGAAGCTAAAAATAGGGATTAAACAGGTAAGACAATATAGCTGAAAATACAAACGGAGAAAGACAAGTCAAGCTAAAAAGATGTATTAAGCATGTCAGACTAATTAATATAGCTGAAAATGCAAATGAATTTGCAGCATCATATCCAAATATTTCACTAACCATTTAGATTTCATTTTTCCACGTTAAAACTTTCTTTAGGCAAATTCCTTAAACACGCGCCAGCTGACAGTTCATGAATTGACGGCTACATTAGTCCTGACCTGAAAAAAAGCTCCTTTATGAACATTCCTTACATTTTTAAAAACTTAAGGTCCCTTTTGGAACAAAGGAAATTTTCTCGATTCCTGCTTTTTTCCTATGAAATTGAACGGATTCCTATGAAATTACTACGAAAATCCTGCGTTCCAAAGAAGGCCTAAGTGAACATTCAAGCATATCTCCACAATAAAAAAAAAGAAAGGTTGATGAAATACTTTTGTTTTGAGAATATATACCACTCCTTTTCGATGCAAGCACTAATGCATTCAATACTACTTTATGATTATTTTCTAGGCAAGATTTTCCATCTATCAGTATTGTTAAAAAGTAGTAGTATTAATTATAGATGAAGCAAGTCAACATAGACATATAAATTTTAATTATACACAGATATGAGCAGTACTTTTTCTTCTTTCTGTAACGGAGCCTCTGATCAGCACGTGGATGCCTAAATAGATTCTCCTCACAAAAGAACATTGCTTCTACAACTACAGTGTTCTTGGGAGCATCTTGTATGGATCTATGTCCTCTGAATTAGAGGTTTTAATGTAGAGAATACATTGTAGCTGGCATTAGCTCTACTCATAACCGTCGGATCAAGAATCAACGAAGCAGATCGTAAGTTACAGTGGATGCAGAAAATATAAAAAAAGTGCTACAGTATTTTGAGTACTGTTGTGGCTGTCCTGTGTTGCAGTTCCACTGCAGACAGTTCTTCCTCCTCACATTTTTTCCTACAGTACTCTACAGTTAGTGAACAACTGCAGGGGAGATGGATCCATCTTGTATGCCTTTCTTTGTAGCAGTTGCATTCCACGTGCATGATGCCGGTTCATTATAACTGGAACTGCTCCAAAGCATATTATTAGTCGGTGTTGGTAGGAATATGATTTGCGATGTTGATGTTACAGTCCATCAAACCTGGTTTCTTCCCTTAGAATTATGTAGCTGTAAATGCACTCGTTAAGGAGAAAAGGCAGCCCGGTGCACGTAGCTTCTGTTTGCGTATAGTTCAGAAGTGTCCGTTTGAAACGTTGTGCACGGTAACGCAGATGTGGAAATACTTTTCCATTATCTAAAAAATAAATAAAAAGAAAGTTTAAATTATGTTCCAAACAAAGAAAAGCATGAATCACAAAAAAAAAGTGACTTGATAAAGAATCTGCAATACTATTCACTTTATTTTTTTCAAAGGAAAACCATAGGATCTTTACAAATGTCCAAAACCCAAATATATAGGATTCCTTACGAAGCTGACATGAAAGGAGCATTATTCACTAGTCAGAAGACAGATACATCTAAGTTTATCAAATGTTCCTTTCACATTTTATCTTCCAGGTCAGAAATTGTTCTTTTAGATAAAACTGTTAGGGAAATATGACCCTTTTTCCAGATAAACAGGTTCTATATATTAAAAAAACTATCATTGCCAAATCATCAGGTCTTAATCTGAGTGTTAAATAAGGGGAATGAAAAGCTGATGCCAACTAGAATTAAGAATT
This sequence comes from Zoysia japonica, assembly GCA_001602275.1. Taxonomy (NCBI): domain Eukaryota; kingdom Viridiplantae; phylum Streptophyta; class Magnoliopsida; order Poales; family Poaceae; genus Zoysia; species Zoysia japonica. The sequence goes on along the minus strand of BCLF01000050.1, from coordinate 475,337 downwards.
ACTCTGAAGTTAACCTGCTGCTGCCATTAAATTTTGTGGATGATTTCAAAGGGAACATGATATAAATCATTATGGACCAACCATTGTTAAAAATCGGAACCGAACACTTCCACCGGCATCCATGCTATTCTCAGGATATATTCGGTGCATTTAGTAAAAGCATCGTCTAAAGGGAAGGAGGTTTGAGCTTTCATAACAAATCGAAAGATTCACTCGTAAACAGGTGTTAAAAGAACGGAGGAACAAGTGTAAGAATGAAATTTGCTAGACGTCGCCGAACCACAGCCGTCGCAACCGGAAATGGACTACGATCTACGACGGCTCGACCGGGAAGACTGTCTGTAATCTGGGCCTCGGAAATCCGATCTGACGGTTCCAGGCCCACCACTTTTTAGTTTAGAAGAAAGGCCGAGTCCACCAGAGTGCGGGAATGATCCGTGGACAACGAGCGGGCTTGTGTAGTTGTGTGTAGCCCAATAACACACGGCAATGCCGGCGCGGGCACAAAACCCTTCCACGAAACTCTGGGCGACGCTATGCGCCGCGAGCGACTGCGCTTCTGCCGGACACGGGAAGGATGCTGTTTCTTTCCGGACAGCTGTTCATAGTGCTGGGCATTCGGAACACTCGGCCCGGCATGGCCCGTTAACGCACGACCCATCGTTCGGACAGCTATTGATAGTGCTGGGCATTCGGGCCGCTCGGCCTAGCATGGCCCGTTAAGGCACGGCCCATCATGGCACGACGGGCCGTGGCTAAGTAGGCCACGGGCTGATCTGTCGGTGTCACATCCCAAAATTTTAAACTAAGGAAAAATGGATAAAAAAAATCCATTTTCTTTATTGGGTGAATCTAGATTTTCTAGACTCTTTTAAAAATTTTCAAAAATAAAACTAAACTAGAACAACATAGCAAAAAAGGAAAATTCCAAAATGTAAAATTGAATTTGCCAAGTGTTTGATTTTTCTTGTTTTTTTGCTTTTGATCTTTTTGGAGTTTATTTGCTTGTTTGTGGAGTTTGAAAATTCCTAAATCTTTAAAAAATAGGAAAAAAAGTTTAACTCCCTCGCATGGGCCACAGCCTCCTCACTGGGCCGGCGGGCCTGCTAATTCCCCCGGCCCATCGCACGCACGCGCGCCTCGCCTTCTTCTTCGGCTCACCCCCACCGCGCAGACCTCGGGCGCCACCTGGCCGACGCCGCGCCAACCGAGCCCTGGACGCCGTCCAACGGCCAGCGAACGTCACCATCACCTCGCGGCTCC
>BCLF01000050.1:453994-472842 GCA_001602275.1 Zoysia japonica | reverse complement strand
GAGGCGTCACTCTCTCATGGCCCTTGGCCCAGCCATCTAGGGCCTCTGCAAGGCATCGCCACCACTTCACCGGCGTGCGCCCAGGGAGAAAGACGCGGCTCTGGTCCCTGACCAACGGGCCGCACAATCCCTTCGCAGGTCACACACCTACCCACACTTAGGCGCATAGGAGACACGCACGGGCGGTCCTAGCCGGCCGATCGAAGCCCGAGCAAGGGGCGACGCCTCTTTGGCCGCGCCGCGCGCCCTGGACAGAGCGCGTCCAACGCACAGCCGCCACCACCGCCGTTCCAGCTCACCGCCGGCCACGGCGAGCGCCCCACTGCCACCACCACACCTGGCACACCTGAGGCCTCCCTCACACACATCCACGCCCCTTTGGCCACGCCTCACACGCGCGCGTAGGTCGAAGCACCCGAACCCACACACGTGCGCTCACGTTCACGCCAAGAAATCACACTCGGTCCTATGTCCCCGAACATGGACACGACCACGAACCTGTGTCCACGGTCACGGACATGGGTACGGACACAGCCACGATCCACGTTGTCCACGAACACGTCACAGCTAACGTGTCTACGGACAGGGTCACGAACCAAGTGTCCCCAAACATGTCACAGCTCACGTGTCCACGTGTTCACGGACACGACACAGCTCACGTGTCCACGTGTCCACGGACACGGTCACGAATCACGTGTCCAAGGACACGGTCACAGTTCACAGCCCACGTGTCCACAGACATGGTCACGAACCACGTGTCCACGGACACGTCACAGCTCACGTGTCCTTGTGTCCACGGACACGACACAGCTCATGTGTCCACGTGTCCACAGACACGGTCACAGTTCACAGCCCACGTGTCCACGGACACAGCCACAACTCATGTGTCCACGAATCTCCGAACTTTCACAAAACCCCGAATTACCACGAAAACCCAGAACTTCCACAAAACCTCGAACTTTCACTTTCACGTATCCACGAACTTCCACAAAACCCCGAACTTTCACTTTCACGTGTCCACGAATCCTCGAACTTCCACGAAACCCCGAACTTTCACAAAACCCTGAACTTTCACTTTCATGTATCCACGAAACCCCGAGCCCTACCATTCTAGCCTATCCAAACTCCATGTTTTGCTTGGTGCTCCTTTCTTTTGTAGTTTCATAGCTTTTTCTTTAGTAGTCTTATTATAATTATTGTTTGTAGTCGAAGAAGAGCCCGAGTACAAAGAAGAACCCGAAGACGCCGCTGAAGGCAAGTCCTAACACCCCCTTGAACCACATTGAATTCATGTTTTACTGCTGCACCTATAGAGCCTAATGCTTGCTTATTTTACAAATTGTGTTAAAACGTTGTGTAGCTTAATACCTACTTGATTCTAGGTACTTATATTAATATCAGTTACTTGCTGTAGTTAATATAATTTACCATCTTGTTAGCCGTTGGCGACCCACCCTTGTTAACCATAAGTCTCCTGTCTTTACTTTTAAAGAACGGAGAGTTGCTTTGTTTAGAAAAATGCTTAGGACTCCAATTACGGTGTCTCGCACCGCTACACCATACACCACTTATTGGCAAATGCGTTAAACTGTGTTTGGTGGGTGTGTAAATAAAACGGGATGGGGTTAGTGCAACTGGTGCTAGGTGAAGATGGGTAATTCTAGTCGTGGGGTAGGGCTCACAAGAGGTGATGGTGATAGGTGTGTAGGCTTCGGTTTGGTCCACCTGCCGTGGACGAGTATGCCACCCCTGCCATATAAGGACCGGTTCGTTAGTCCTCGACTTAGCAATTTCGTGCAACCACAGAACCTGTACATATTGGCCAGGACTTACCCCCGCTATGTGAGTATTCCACATCGAGCCATTAGGAGGTCGGTAGACACAAGGGGACAGGAGAAGGGTGTGAGATAACGCGTTGTTTGGCTCTCGACTAAGTAATTGCCCATGTCATGGGACCGTAAGCCCACAGATATAGCCTCTGGTTTGGTAATAACTAGCGTAGTAGGGGACCAGAAAAAGACGTGACTGTGGTAAATCTTCACGATCCGGCTCCGGGAATGTACTGTCGCGTCATCGGGAGGATGATACCTTGGCGGATAGACTTTGTGCACATCTTGGGTGGAATCTGTGGAAGCTTATGTAGTTGTGGGGTAAGCGTTATGCAACTCTATTGATCACGAGTAGCATAACCTGTGGGTACAGTGTACAACCTCTGCAGAGTGTAAAATCCTTTCGGATAGACCGTTGTCACGGTAATGGTATGCTATTTGTTCGGGTACCCTACGATTAGTTTTATATAATATCTTTGCCGTGTGAGTGGGTGTAGATGCTTGTGTTTTGGAAATGTATTGGCTGTGTGCCGAGGCCTGCATGGAAGCGTGCTAGTGCCCGTTTAAAATTGGGAACTGATGGGGGGAGTGAAAGCCTTCCTCAGGTCCACTCTACTAAAACATGACAAATAATGTTTTTTGTCGGGTTTAAAAATCTATCCATTAAAAAGCCCTTGCAGAAAAACTTGCTTTCCGCAAAAATAAAAAAGCCTTCCCTTGTTTTTGCTTCTAAGAACCCTACCTCTCCTACCATTAGGACTTGTTGAGTATCTTCATACTCACTCCTTCCCCTGCTGTCGTTTTGTTCAGAAGATAAAGACGATGAGGATGATGCTGACTACGAAGATTAGATGTCCCGTCCTTCGCTCGAGTTTGCCTATGGTGTAGTGTTAGTCTCCTAGTAGTGTGATGTTTGAATAAAGTCGCTACGCCGACTTGATGGTTATAATAATATCGTTTTGTTCTTAATGTGTGGTCGAGTTTGCCTATGCTGTAGTGTTAGTCTCCTAGTAATGTGATGTTTGAATAAAGTCGCTGCGCCGACTTGATGGTTATAATAATATCGTTTTGTTCTTAATGTGTGGTTCAGGGATTGGTACTTGTGAAACCGTTGAAAACACGGCAAAGATGGCTCCACCGCGGTTCAAACCTGTGACCTGTTTTATAAATGTGGGCGACTTACCACCGCACCACGCCTGTCCCTTTGTTTAACTTATAGAAAGTAAATCTATTTAATATAAAATTGTAAACATGCCGTTTCGTGCCGGCCCGGACACAGAAAGGATGCTGTTTCTTTTCGGACAGCTATTGACTATTGATCAGGGTTTTCAAAACCGCTACAGTTCCGATTTCGATTTTCGAGAAAAATCGGTCGATTTACCGTTTTGCTACAGTACCTCGGTATAGTTTTTAGCGAAAACCAATCATCTGATAACACCGGTTTCACCGGTTTTGTAAACCCTGCTATTGACACAACGACGAAAAGCAGTATCACAATTCACAAACAAGATGTTGGCAAAACGCGCCAGATGCATCTGATGCGCACACTCCACCCAACTCCGACGGCGGCGCACGAGTGTTCTGAGTCAGTTCTGACTTGAAGCGAACTCTCCCGTGGCGGCGCCTACGCTGGCGAGGTTGCCGGAAATACACGTAAATGAAGTGCAGAAGATACCACTTGTGCTGTTCTGGACATCAAACAAAGATGAGATAAAGAAATTGCACTAGCTTGGGAATCCGTATGCCGTATAATCTGTCGTACAACCATGACCCTGTCCCTTGTGATACAATCAAACGCCATCGCTTTTGTACATCCATCTCCCACTGTCCACACACTCTGCTACCTCACGGTCATTTCGGAATTTCCTAAAAACACCAGCCGTTTCGGAATTTCCGTGACAGAGCACTTCACCAATTGAATCGACCAATCGATCATGTCCAAAGAATCAAGACATGAATCCCCTTATTCACACACTCAAAAAAATTTCACATGACCTGTTTCTCCAGAACGCTAATGGCGCGAGCTGTTCCCTAGAGTTTCCGCGCTACAGGAAAGCGGCTAGCTCACCCTTTGCACCGACCTGTTGGATGACCTCTTGCTCTCGTGGATCTTGGCGTACACCCGCTTCGTCCGGACGCAGAGAAGGACGTCGAGCCCGAACCCGACGACGCAGGCGACCGCCATGATCACGAACACGAGGCGGTAGCAGTGCGCGCCGACGCAGGTGTTCCCACCGCCCGGCACCGCGGTGGCCTGCGCGTCGTAGAGGAGGCCGGCGAGGAGGCCCGAGAAGAGGAACGAGCCGAGGGGCAGATTGAGGATGAGGATGTTGTAGATGAGGCCGTAGTACTTGAGCCCGAACAGCTCCGACGCCGTAGGCACCGTGACAGCCAGACGCACGCCGTAGCAGGCGCCGACCACGACCGAGCCGATGAAGAGCGAGCCCGGCATGGCGAGCGCCATCACCACGTAGCCCACGGCCATCACGATCTCCGAGGCCGCGTTCCAGAATGGGCGCGGAATTGCTCTCGTCCTGAAAAAATTGGAGACGTTCAGATTGTCAGACGACCAGTACCAGAACAAAACGAAACGCTCACTAAATTGCATTGTTCTTCAGACAAATCAGAATAAGCAATAATCTGAACTGCTCGTCTAGAACACTGAAGATGCCATAAAATTTACCGGTTTCCGATCAAATATAACACGTCAAAAGGTGAACCGACGATTTGCTTTCAGCAAAGCTATGGCAGTGGCACATGATGTATATCATTCCGGCGCAGTGCATAAACGCAGTCTATCTGATTATAAAAGCTCCAAATATTAAATTCGATGGAAAGATGAATCGGCTGAGCGCTCATGCTTAAAGAAATGATCGAGCAGGTATAAAGGGAATGACCAGACAAGCTGCACATGACGCACTAAGCCGTGATCGCTAGAAAAAGGACAAGCCATCTTACTTCTTGTTCTCACTACGACTACAAAATGAATGAATTCACTAGTGTTGCTCTTTATGACAGCTGCAGTGTCTAGATGCAACTAAAATGAATGAAAAACAAGGGAGCTGGTCTCTGTACTACTGCCCACTTAGAGATTAAACAAATTCAGATAGTTGCGTGCGATCACGGAACACCGTGAACGACGAATCATATTTCTCCTAATTTTTTTCGACCTCTCAAAACATTCAACAGTGTTGTTCTCATAGATTCTGTTGGCATATTGAGCTGACTTTTCCTGGACATTCCCGTCCGTGCCAGCTCGCAATGCTGCGGCCCTCCGGCTCATCTCATCTCATATCAATGCATTCCGTTTCAGAGCCGCCCGCCACATTATGAATGCTTTCACGGTGGGCCCTCGCGATCCACCGGCTCCGTACTACGGATGCACGGATCTAGATGAACAAAGGCGTGGGGAATCCAAGTTCTATGATCGTGATCGCGAATCCTGCTCCGTACTTCATTTGGGAACTGGACAGTTCAGGTTCTTGGCATCTTGGGTACTCGTACCAATCATTCTACGGGCATACGCTGAATTGCTGATGCAGATTGATGCTTGGGTGGGGACTAGGAGGTGGGGAACAAAGCAACGTACTTGATGAAATGCTCGGAGATGGTGCCGGAGGCGATGCGGCCGAAGAATCCCCAGATGCTGGTCATGGAGACAAAGATGGAGACGTCGCTGTAGCCCATGGCGACGCCCATCTGGCCAAGGTTGTTCATCACGGCCAGCCCAGTGCCCACGCCCATGAGGAACGACGCGAACATGAGCCAGAAGTCCAGCGACGTCAGCGCCTGCACGATCGTGTGCTCCTCCCCGAGCCGGGGGCGCTCGCCGGGGGCCCTGGCCGCCTCGCCCTCCACCACAGTCCTCCCCGCCGCCTTCGCGTCGAGGAGCAGCGGCGCGGTCGCGGAGTCCGCCTCCTCAAGGTCGGCGTTCGCGGCCTTCCGCGCCTTGATCCACGACCTCCACGCCACGTGCGCCGGCACCGCGGCGGGTGACGCGAGGAGCACCAGGAGCACGGCGACGAAGACGGCCGAGACGACCCCGCCGCCGCCGCCGACGCCGGTGAGGTCCGCGGCGAGGAGGTACAGCGCGATGGCCACGGCGAGGGAGTTGATCGCGGCGAAGCAGCGGCCATCCTCGTCCTCCTCGTCCTTGGAGGAGGAGGACGAGGACGCCGGACGCTCGCGGAGGAACACCATGGCGATGGCGCAGACCGCGGCCGGCACGACGGCGAGCATGACGAGGAACGACGCCGGGTCGTCCGCGAAGAGCGCGGAGCAGACGTCGGTGAAGATGGCGGTGCTGAGGCCGACGTAGCCCTTGAGCAGCCCCGACACGGGCCCCCTGCTCCGGCGGAAGTTGCGGATGCAGGTGACGAGCACGGCCGTGTTCATCCACGTGGTGCTGTTCCCGCCGAGGCAGAGGAAGACGCACATCTGCCAGTACGGGAGCGGCGCGACGGTCCGCGACACGACGAGCCACTGCGCGCCGTACCCGAGCAGGCCCTCGACCGAGCCGATGGCGAGCAGGAGCCACGTGGGGACGCGGTCGGAGGCGAGGCCCGCGAGCAGGCCGAACGCCTTGCCGATGTCCTTGGCGACGGAGAGCCCGTTGAGCTGAAGCTGCGTGAGGCCCATCAGCGTCTTGAGCGAGTCCGAGTAGTTGGAGAAGGTGTAGTTGTTGCCGGAGATGCACTGCACCCACACCGCCGTCACCAGGCCCAGCCACCGCCCCCACCGCGTGGCGGCCATTGCGTCCAGCGCCGCCGCCACCATTTCTCCCCCCGGTCGTTGCTGCTGCTGCTGCTTCACACGCTTCGGATCTCCCCGCCCCAAGCGCGGTAACGCAGGCTCAGTCAATCGCTCGCTCCGTTTCTCTCGATGCGGCGCCGGATTGTCTGGGTGCGGCCGTGCGGGTGGGTTGCTTGGCCGCGTCTCGGGAGGAGGAGGAAAGGAAGGAGGCGGTATGGGTCGTGGAAGGAAGGGGAGGTCGGAAGCAGGGGCGGTGGAGGCGCGTCGCTTTCCGCGCCTGCCAAGAGCGTCAAGTACTCGTTGTTTGGGTTCAGGAGAGGTGTAAGCAAACGCTTTTCGAAAAGGGGATGAGCAAAGCGCACCCGGGGACGTCGTTTTTATAGCCGCCATGGGTTTGCTGTAGAAAACGTTGATGGGTTATTTTAGTCCGCGTAAATTAAATTAGTCGGCACGTTGATAGAACATGGAGAGCCGTCGATCAGGTGTGCTCCGTATCCTCGGTACTGCGCTCCGGTTTGTGATGGTGATGATTGGGAGTGGGACAGAGGAGACTCTTGTCTGCATTAGCTGTGCGCTCTGAGTCTCCGGTACATGGGCTTCAATCAGATTTTTGTTCCAGTCGGCACGTCAATTTTTTCTTATCGTTCTTGGAGTAACATCAGCAGCATTGACAATTGGTTCACCCCAGCGGTGAATATGAGAATCACCTCCGTCTCGTCATCTTCACCAGATCTAGGGTTAAAAACATAGACCTTAACATTAACCTCCAAACCTCTTTAGTTTAAAAATAAACTAATTTTTTTAAAAAATACTTTTTTAGGAAAAAATTAGCTCAAATTGTAACTAGATTTGAAGGGTAAATGCGCTTATTTACACCCTTACTCAGAGCAGAGACCGTCGGTAGGATGCACGGTAACGTAACTATAGAAGGATTTGATGGTACGAAGCATGAGTTATCAGCGGTTACCATACACGCCCGTGTGATGTTGGCAATAGGCACAACGAGATAAGAACAGAACGCAAACCCGTTCCCTTGATAAAACTGTTGGCCGGTCAGCATGCCGTGGCACGGCAACGTTGACGGCGGCGGTAACCAAGGAACCTTTCGTCTCGATTCGTCCCTTGGGTTGCAAACAACGCATACTGGCCGCTGCTCGCCAGGTTTCGCGCCGCCACCCTCCCTTCCACTCCCAGAAACAGGCCGTCCCGGTCTCGCTTCTGGTCGCCTTTCCTCGTCTCCGGCTTCCTCATCCACACAGGTGGAGATGGATCGTCGGATCGCATCTCGTCCAGACAACCGTTCTTCTACACGCACAAGCAACGCGCAACGTTGAGCATCAACCTACTCGTTCGTCGATAGCTGTCTTGAGCCGCATAAAATGGAAAACATTCAGTACTCCTATTTTTCAGCACGGAACTCGTTGCCTTTTCTTCTGTCAGCTAGTAAAACATACTTGTTGGGGTTACGTACCCGAGCACCTGATCGTCCGTGTTCGATCGCGTAAAACCCTGAGTTAAGGATCGGACGACCACGGGATCCGACCCACCAAGTGGCAATCTACGGCAGCCAAATCTTAACCGCGCTGAACGCTCGGAGACTCCGGTCTTCGAAAGTCGACCCCCGAAGAGTAGGTGTCACGTTATGGTACATTTACTCTGATGGCCAGCTACCATCCGTCCTGACAGGACGGGACGGGATTCACCACGGCGACACTCCAGCAGAAAGTTGCAACGGCAGCTGGACAAGACATGACAGCACTGTAGCCCGCACAGCGGCACCGGACAAGCGCCACAGTGCCCGCCGCTGTGCACGATGCGACGGGTCACGACCGCTCCTGAACGAAGCGAAATGACGGCGACAACACCAGAAAGGTCCACCTTTCGGCGATACGGCAGGATCGCGTAGGACCCACCATTTGTAACCCCGGGCCCCTCTATATAAAGAGGACCCGGGGAGCGATAGGAACAACGGGCAACGAACCACATCACAACAGAACAAGACAACCACAAACAGTCCCGAACACACGAAAAACAAATCCACGAGCTCCATTAGAGCTCAGGGTCCTTGTATCCTTCCGAGCAAGCACCCCCACTCGCCTACGTTCCGGATCCTCCCGCGAAGAGAGGATTCCGCCTTTATAACATTATCATCGAGATAATCCGCTCTCTGGACGTAGGGTATTACACCGCTCGAGGTGGCTCGAACCAGGTAAAAAATTCCTTTGATTCTTTCCTTGACTAGGTCACATCGAATCCGAAGGCATACCTCCTCCGCGATCGTATATTTACTGTGCCGGTGGTCAGAACGCCGACAGTTGGCGCGCCAGGAAGAAGAATTCTCTTTTGGTGTGCTCTCACTTCGGTTTTTCGATGGCTTCCTACTTCGCTGTCGTGGGAGACAGTTCAGTCTCCCACCGCTTCGGGGACTTCACGGCTGCTGAGGAAGGCCGGTCGTGGCAAGTCTCCACCTTCGCCTCTGGGCTGGGCAGGCTTTTCGCTTCGGGAGTCTGAACTTCGTCGCAAACAAAGGTAGCGAGCTGCGCCTCCAGGCTCCGTGCAGGAGGCGTCCTACTTGACGGCGCCGGAGCCATCTCATTCTGTGGCACGACCCGTCGAGGGAGTGCCTCACTCTCCATGCCCCGAAGGGCGCGGAACCGGAGACCCCTGGCAACACGCCATCGGGTGCCAACCTGTCTCTGCGTCTCACGGTAGACGCCGTCGGTCAAGTCTGGTCGCCCCCGGGACGCACCGGCAGCTCCGAGCCTAGGGGCAAGGCTGCAGCTGGGCCCAGCGACGCAGCATGGGCCCGAGGAAGGTCCACCTACCAGCAGCTCGCAGCTGGAGGGCCGTCAACCTTCGACACCCCGCTCGAGAACCTCACGGCGGCAGCGTGCATCCTCAACGAGATCGCTGCTCCCGAGGACCTAGCACTGAGGGAAGGGTACGATCGCGTACGCTTCTGCCTCGGCAGCGCGCTTCAACAACCAGAAGCGTCCCTCCGGCCTCAGCAATCAGAGACGAGAAGCAACCGCCGGTCTCAGGATCGGCGAAGCTCGGCGCACGACGGTCGAGTCGAGGAACGAAATTCTAGACACTACGTAGGGTCGATCCTCTCGCGACTCGGCCCCAACCGCGACGCCTGCGGCACCATCGACGCTAGACGGCAGGCGAGGAGTGAGCTCCGCACCGAGTCCCGGCGGAGACGCTCTCACGACCGTTACTACCGACGCGGCTCCCTCGACTCCAGGAGCCCGAGTCTTGATGGGGTCGGACCCAGAGCGTTCGGATCGCTCATTCGGCATGCGAAATTCCTGCAGAGATTTCGCGCCCCGACCACCATCGGCCGTTACAACGGGGAGACGAACCCCGTCCACTGGCTCGAGGACTACCGCCTCGCCTGCAGGACCGGAGGAGCGGACGACCTGTTCGTCATTCAGTACTTGCCGCTCTTCCTCACCGACTCGGCCCGAGGATGGCTCGAACACCTCCCCGAGGGCTGCATCCAAGACTGGAGCGACCTGCGCCGAATCTTCGTCGGCACCTTCCAAGGGACTTACACGCGCCCAGGTAACCCCTGGGACCTCAAAAATTGTAAGCAGGAGCCCGGCGAGTCGCTCCGGCACTACATCCAGCGCTTTTCGCGAAAGCGCAACAAGCTCCCCAACGTCAGCGACGCCGACGTCATCAACGCCTTCACCTGCGACACGACGTCCAAGGCGCTCGTTCACAAGTTGGGCCGGAGGAACCCTCGGACGGCCCGAGACCTCCTCGACATCGCCACAACCTTCGCCACTGGAGAAGAGGCCGTGCAGGCCAACTTCGAACGAGATCGGGCGAAGGACGAGAGGTCAAGAGCCGACCTTCGGGGGGACTGCCCCTCTGACCGGTCCGCCGACCGCCGCAACGAGCGGGGTGGCGGCAGCTCGAGCCGCAGAAGGGCAAGGGTCGGCGCCACGATGATGACTTCGTAGCCGCCGCGGACCATCCCGCCCGAACCCGACCAAGAAGCCGGCCAACCACGATGGCCACATCGAAAAGATGCTCGACCGACCATGTCCCAACCACTCCGTGCCGGTCAAGCACACCCTCCGTAATTGCCACCTAGCAAGGAGGTTCTTCAAGAGCGGATTCCAGTCCGACTCCTCGACGACCAAGCTCGACCCCAGGCCAAGGGGGCCGAGGAAGACGCCGGCGCAGCCTTCCCTGAGCCGGAGGACTACCTCATGATCTTTGGCGGCCCCGCAGCCTAATGCGAATCTCGCGGCCGCCAGAAGAGAACCTGGCGCTAGGTCAACGCCGCCGACCCTGCGGTTCCCCGCTAACTCAAGTGGTCCGAGGCATCGATCACCTTCGATCGGACTGATCACCCGGACCACGTCCCGCAGCCCGGGAGCCTCCCGCTGGTGCTCGACCCCATCGTCGGCTCCATGCGCCTATCGAAGGTGTTCATAGACGGAGGAAGCGCCCTCAACATCCTCTACGCCGACGCCTTCCGGGCGATGAAACTGACGGAGGCCGACCTTCGCCCGACCCACGCTCCGTTTCACGGAGTCTTCCCCGGGGGCTACGCGACGCCCCTCGAACAGATCACGCTCCCAGTCACGTTCGGGGACCGGAGCAATTTTCGGATCGAGTCGCTCACCTTCGAGGTGGTGAACTTCACCGGCGCCTACCACGCCATCTTGGACCGGCCATGCTACGCGAAGTTCATGGCTATCCCCAACTATGTCTACCTGAAGCTGAAGATGCCCGAACCAAAGGGCGTCATCACGGTCTCGTCGCACTTCCAACACGCTCTGACGTGTGAGCAGAAAAGCTTCGAGCTAGCCGCCGCGAAATCGGGCCCGGCTCAGCTGGACGAGATCCGCAAAGCAAAGGGGTCGGACCCAACGCTCCACTCCAGACTCGCGTCGTCGGCATCCTTCAAGCCCGCCGACAATTTCAAGGAGGTGGCTCTCGACCCCGCCAACCCCTCCCAGAAGTCCAGGGTCGAGACAGCGCTCTCTAGCGAATAGGAACGCGCGCTCGTCGATTTTCTCACCCGAAATCGGGACGTCTTCGCCTGGGCACCGTCGGACATGCCCGGCATCTCGAGAGAAGTCGCCGAGCACTCCCTCGACATCATCGCGGGCTCTCGGCCTGTCAAACAGTGACTCCAGCGTTTCGACGACGAGAAGCGTCGAGCCATTGGGGAAGAATTGACGAAGCTCCTTGATGCTATGTTTATTCAAGAGGTCTACCACCCCGAGTGGTTAGCCAATCCTGTAATGGTGAAAAAGAAGACCGGGCAATGGAGGATGTGCGTTGACTACACGAGTCTCAACAAGGCCTGCCCGAAGGACTCCTTCCCTCTCCCGCGCATTGATCAAGTGGTGGACTCGACCGTCGGGTGCGAAACCCTGAGCTTCCTCGACGCATACTCTGGGTATTACCAGATTTCCATGCGCGAGTCCGACCGGCCGGCCACGTCCTTCATCACGCCCTTCGGATCCTTCTGCTACATCACAATGCCATTCGGGCTCAAGAACGCCGGCGCCACGTATCCGTGCTGCATGCAGAAATGCTTCCACGACCAGCTGGGTCGGAATCTGGAGGTCTACGTCGACGACATCGTCATCAAGACTCGGCGGACCTCCGACCTCGTCCAGGATCTGGAGGAGACGTTCGCGAATCTCCGGCGCTATCGAATTAAGCTGAACCCCGAAAAATGCGTCTTCAAGGTCCCCTCGGGCAAGCTGCTCGGCTTCGTCATCTCCGAGCGGGGGATCGAAGCGAACCCCGAGAAGATCTCCGCGATCCTCAACCTCGGGCCCGTCAGCAACGTCAAGGGCGTCCAGAAGCTGACCGGATGCTTGGCGGCCCTCAACCGCTTTATCTCATGGCTCGGCGAAAAGGCGATGCCCTTCTACCGGCTGCTACGAAAAGCAGAGCGGTTCACCTGGACCACCGAAGCCCAAGAAGCCTTCGATCGGCTTAAGCTCCAGCTCTCGTCGCCGCCCATCCTCACGTCCCCGATCTCAGGAGAGACCCTCCTCCTCTATATCGCAGCGACCTCGAAAGTCGTCAGTACTGTCCTCGTCGTCGAGCGAAGTGAGGAGGGTCGGACTCTGTCTGTTCAGCGGCCTGTCTACTTCGTCAGTGAGGTGTTGGCCGACGCTAAGACTCGGTACACCCAGGTGGAGAAGCTGATCTACGCCGTCCTCATCACAAGCCGCAAGCTGCGGCACTACTTCACAAGCCACTCCGTCCGCGTCGTCACCAGCTTCCCGCTCGGGGAGATCGTCGGTGGCAAGGACACGGTCGGGCGCATCGCCACGTGGGCCATGGAACTCCTGGGGCTCGACGTTGCTTTCGTCCCTCGGCAGGCCATCAAGTCCCAGGCCCTAGCCGACTTCATCGACGAATGGACCGAGGCTCAGGAACTGCCCGCTCCCGACAGCGTCGAGTACTGGACGATGTACTTCGACGGCTCCTACATGCTCAAAGGCGCGGGGGCTGGGGTCGTTCTGATCTCCCCAAAGGGAGACAAGTTCCGCTACGTGTTGCAATTGCAGTTTCGCGCCTCCAACAACGCGACCGAGTACGAGGCGCTCCTCCATGGCCTGCGAATGGCCACCACCCTCGGCGTTCAGCGCCTCTACGTCAAGGGCGACTCCGAGCTGATCGTCAGTCAAGTCATGAAGACTTCCAGCTGCCGAGACCCGAAGATAGAAGCCTATTGTCAAGAGGTCCGCAAGCTCGAAGACAAGTTCGACGGGCTAGAACTTCATCACGTTCTGCGTCGGGACAACGAAGCCGCCGATGCCCTCGCCAAGATGGGCTCGGAGCGCGGGCCGGTCCCCGACGGCGTCTTCCTCGAAGTCCTCACCCAACCCTCTGTCAGGGTCGCGGAAGGGCCGCCCGTCGAGGGATCGAGCAGCGAGCCGACTCCAAGACCAGGGTCAGAGATCATGGCGCTCGCCTCCGACTGGTCCCACGATATCTTCGTTTACCTTCAAGACGGCACTCTCCCGACCGACGCCGACGGAGCTAGGAAGGTCATGCGACAAGCCAAGGCCTACGTCATCTCGGACGGCGAGCTCTACAAGCGAAGCACGAGTGGTATACTGCAACGTTGCATCCCTCAGGAGCAGGGCATGCACCTGCTCGACGACATCCACTCAGGCATTTGTGGTCATCATGCCGAACCCAGAACCCTCGTCGGCAAAGCCTTTCGACAAGGCTTCTACTGACCGACGGCCGTGGCCGACGCCCAAAAGCTCGTTCGAGCTTGCCAAGGCTGTCAGTTCTACGCCCGGCAGACGCACCTGCCGGCCCAGGAGCTCCAGACGATCCTAATCGCCTGGCCCTTCGCTGTCTGAGGACTCGACATCCTCGGACCATTCAAAAGAGCACCCGGCGGTTTCACCCATCTCTTCGTCGCCGTCGATAAGTTTACCGAGTGGATTGAGGCCGAGCCGGTGCCCAACATCACTTCAACCTGGGCGGTCGGGTTCATCCGTAACATCATTTGCCGGTTCGGGGTCCCGAACACCATAATCACCGACAACGGCGCGCAGTTCCCCGGCCGGCAATTTTGAGAATTTTGCGATGAGTATCACATTCGCCTGGACTTCGCCTCCGTGGCGCACCCAAAGACGAATGGGCAGGTCGAACGGGCCAACGGGATGATACTCTAAGGCCTGAAGCCACGGATTTACGATTCCGTCAGGCAGGCGGCCGGACGATGGGTGAGCGAACTCCCGTCGATCCTCTGGGGTCTGCGAACGACCCCCAACATAACCACCGGGTTCACGCCATTCTTCATGACATTCGGAGCAGAAGCGATGCTGCCGACCGATCTCGACTACGACTCTCCGCGAGTCCGAGCCTACGACGAGGAAAGATCGCAGGTCGAGCTGCAGGACAGCCTCGACCAGCTGCAAGAAGCACGCGAAGTCGCTCTCCTGCGCTCCGCCAAGTACCAGTAGAGTCTACGGCGACTGCACGCTCGGCGGGTCAGAGGTCGGGCGCTAAACGTAGGAAACATTGTGCTGAGAAGGGTGCAAACGAAAGCCGACCAGCACAAGCTGTCGCCCCCCTTGGAGGGACCCTTTGTAATCAAGCGCGTCCTGAGGCCCGGTGCTTACAAGCTAGCAACCGAGGACGGTTGGAAACTCGCAAACGCATGGAATATCGAGAACCTCTGACAGTTCTACACTTAACAAAAACAGCTAAGTTCTCGTGACTTTGCTGTCGTTTTTTCGTTTTGGGCTGCGAGCCGTGCCGTCCCGGCCACACCCCGCACCCGGGGCTACTTACCTCCACCCTCTCGAGCGTCGAAACGATCGACCTCGTTTTTCGGTCATCGGTTATCGATTCTTTACGCCGGGGTGCCGTTCCCCGTCAACTTGTTACATTTTTCTCGCCTTTTTGCTCCCTCGGGGTCGGATCCCCGACCCGCGCCGAGCTCGCGGGTGACCCTCAAATGACAAACTTCGCGCGCGTTTTCGTTCGAAGCCTTCCCGTGGCTATACTATCTACGAATCGAGAGCCGATGACGCTCTACGGCTGTATCGATTCCGACGCCCGACCCTACGAGCTATACTCGGCCCATTCGTTTGATTGACGCCGAAGGGGGTGCGAAAAATAGTCGCAGCAAGCGAAGGAGGGTCGAAAACTCACATTCAAACTCGCAAAGGTTTTTCGAACGATGTTCTTTATTTATACGATGACACTTCTTACATATTCGGACCTATACATAGGGGAACGGGCCGAATCGTTCGGGCAGGAAGTCCTCCGTCTTGAAGTCGGCAACAGCCTTCGCCCCCGGCTCCAGCGTCTCCACCGAGATCACCTCCAGCTGCTCGTCCGAGTAGCTCGACGCGAAGCCTTCAACGACCCTGCCGAAGTCCGCATCCGGGTAATGGGAGCGGACCAGCGCCAAAGCCGTCGAGGACCCGTCCTCCCACGCCCTCATCACGACGCTGGAAACCTCCTCCGGGAGCTGCTGCAGAGCGTGCGCAATGACTCCCGTCGAGACGGAGTCCGGTACTCCGGAGTACAACTTCCCAATGAGGTTCAGACCCGCCGACCTCAGGGTCTGAACCTCGCCCGCCAACCCTGCATTCCAAACCGTCAGCAGAGAATCGAAGACAAAGCTAGAGCAAATAGGGAGGGGCCGACCCTTACCGTCCCTCTCTTTTTCGGCGGCATCGGCGGCCTGCCCCGCCCGGTCGAGGCTCTTTCGAAGGCGCTTGTTCCGGATTTGGGCCGCCGAGAGCTCCTCCTGGACCTTAGCGGCCTCTTCACACGTCCGGCCGAGGTCCGCCGCCGCCTGCTCAACCTCGGACTGGAGCACCACCCGCTCCGACTTCAGGAGGTCGACCTGCTCGAAGGCACGGTCGCGCTCCTCCTTCGTCATGCGGAGCGTCTGCTCCAGGGTCAAGCGGGCCCCGTCGGCGTGCTGGTGGAGGAGCCTGAGGCACCGCATCTCAGTCTCGTGCTCCGCTGCTTGGCGACGAAGCCCTGCAACAGCACGAGTCAGAACCCGACCCCGAGGGTCGGAAGGACACACAACGACTTACCGACGACCGTACGATTGGCCTGCTTGAGGGCCGCCGCGGTTCGGGTGGCCCGAGCCTCAAACGCCGCCGCCTTGGCCCGCGCCTTGTTCGAGGGCGACACAAGCCGACTCCCGCGCAACAAGGAGCTGCAACTTCAAGTCAGCCGCGGCCTCCCCCGACTCGGCCCGCGCCTTCGCCTGCTCCTCCTTAAGGGCCTTGGCCTTCCGCTTCCTGCCGGTCCTCCTCGGCCTTGGCGCCGCCGCGGAACTGGGTTCGGCCCTTCGCTGGGTCGGCACCGCGGCGGAGCTGGTCGCGGCCCTGGTGGCGGTCACGGCCGACGGCGGACCCTGAAAGGCATCGAGGTTAGTCTCGCGCAACGACAAACCACTAGACCAAAATGGAAAACCTACGCTTATCAGCTGACGATGGTCCATGTCGAGAGGACGTGGCCCCCGGTCGAGGCCGCCCTTGGCGTCCTTGAAGACAGCCGAGGTCCGGGCCAGGACTCTCTTGTCGGAGAGAGGTAGGCCGCGGACTTCGCAGATCGCGTCGTCCGGCCCCTCGTACTCCCCGATGTTGTGCACTCGACGGCGCAGCGGCATGATTCGGCGACGCATGGCGACGCCGAAGACCGTCGTCCCAGTCCGCCCCTGCTCCCGGAGGCGCTGAATCGCCTCCAGGTGAGGTCGGATCGTCTCGACCTCGGCCGCCGAGAGCTTCGACTTTCAGGACCCCGTCGCTCGGGGCACCAAGTCTTCGAAAGGCGGGAGCTGAGGGTCGGCATTCTCGATATAGAACTACGACCTCCGCCAGCCCTTCAGCGAGGTCTTCAGGTCGACCTCGATGTACTCCTGGGACTCCCGAGTCCAGAGCATGATGCTGACGCCGTCGACGCGTCTGCTGACCCTAGTCTCCTTCGACGTCTGAAGGCTGGCGAGGAAAAAGTACCTCCACAGCAAGAGGCTCGGCCGAATTCCCAAGTACGCTTCGCAGAGCATGACGAAGACGGCGGCATGGAGGATCCCGTTCGACGCTAGCTGGTGAAGCCGGGCGCCGTACTGATTGAGGACCCCACGGAAGAAACTGGAGACGGGGAGCCCCAGCCCGCTCTCGTGGTACGCCAGAAAGCGAACGATCTTCCCTGACGGCGGCGCGGGCGCGACGTGGCCGAAGCCGGCCACCCAGCCCGTCGACTCCTTCGGCGAGACCATCCCAACGACGCTCCACCTATCGAGCAGAGCGTCGTCGACGCACGAAGGCTCCCACTCGGACATTTTGCGGGTAGCGACAAGCATAGCGAGAACGCGAAGGGAAGCTACGGCGATCGTCGGACCTAACGGCGCTACGGCGGAAAGGTCGAAGACGAAGCAAGTAAGCAGGGTGAAAATGCGGAGTTACCGCACCCCTCTTTTTAAAGGGCCCGGGCAATTACTGCGCCTCCCACGATTGGCCGAGGAGTAACTGCTCGATCGTAGAGTCGCGCCCCGAAGCGCACCCTAGCAGTCCGCGCCCGACCCGCTGACGAATGGGCCCAGGCCGCACCTCGCCGCCTCCGTCGCGGACAGGACGGTAGCAATTACTCCGACGAGACGGTTGCCAGAGCATGACTGGCAGGCGACGTGATGCGGGCGCGCGAACCGCCGCGTCCTCGCGACCGTTCGATCGAATTCAAATCAACCGCTCGGATCGACCGGCGGTTCAAATTCCCGAACGGTCCGATTGCCCTCCACGAGGAGGCATGGAAGCCGCCTAATCCCCGTAACCATCATGGCGGATTCGAATAAAGGGCGGCAAGCGAACGAAGCCCGCCACGACCGGCTGACCGACAGCCGGGGCCATCGGGCCAATCCGAACGTTCGGGCGTTGATCATGGATAATCCTAGGCACGACGCTGATCATGGGCAGGAACCGCATCGAACCGGTCCGACCTAGGCGTCTCACCGAACGAAAGACCGAGAACGACCTCGGCCCGACCTCGATGGTCGAAACGACGCGTGCACGCAAAACAAAACCCCCAACGATCGGCTGATCGACATCCGAGGCCACCTTGCCACTGCAAACGATCGGGCGCTGATCATAGCTTTGTCCTAGGCGCGACGCTGATCACGGACAGGGATCGCGTCGAAACCGGCCCTTCCCAGGCGTCTTACCGAATAGAAAAAACCGAGACCGATCTCGGTCCGACCTCGACCGTCGGGCAACGCTCAGCCGGCCCCCCGGATCGCCTCTGGGCTCAGGGGCTAGGCCTACGGAGCGAATCCGATATGATCAACCATCAACAAATGATGGTCCGAGCGACGTTTCAGCCCACGACCGACCCTCCGGATCGCTCGAGGGCTCGGGGGTTACGCCTTACGGGCGCGCTCGCTCGCCCCCCATAGGATCAACCATCGACGAATGATGGTCCGAGCGATGTTTCTGCCCACGACCGACCCTTCGGATCGCTCAAGGGCTCGGGGGCTACGCCCTACGGGCGCGCTCTCGTGCCCCCGTAGGATCAACCATCGACGAATGATGGTCCGCGCAACGTTTCAGCTCATGACCGACCCTTCGGATTGCTCGAGGGCTCGAGGGCTACACCCGACGAGCGCACTTGCGCGCCCCCGTAGGATCAACCATCGACGAATGATGGTCCGCGCAACGTTTCAACCCACAACCGACCCTCCGCCGCCACGCGCCCCGAAGCCGCCTGGCTCGCAGCACGCCCTGTGGGCGCCGCGCA
>BCLF01000050.1:419660-453627 GCA_001602275.1 Zoysia japonica | reverse complement strand
CCGCCTGGCTCGCAGCACGCCCTGTTGGCGCCGCGCAGTCGCCTGCCCATCGCGCCCTGTGGCCGCCGCACGCCATGCTTGCGCGCAGCTCTAGGCGAAGAATGGGAGAGAAGCCCCGCCGCCGCCTTCCTCGTGAGCCGCACGGGTTGTTCCGGCGACTCACTCCGACAGCGGTGCGGCGGGAGGGTGGGGAAGAGGGTGATGGCGGCTAGGGTTTGAGGGGCGCAGCCCAAGCTGCCCAGGAGAGCGACGCGGGGCTCTGAAGAAATTTTTTGAATCAAACAAGTGGTCAAAATTAATATTTAAAGTCAACGATTTAAAATCAATGGTGATATCAATTTAAAAACAGAGAGAGCATCAGTAGTTTAGGACACTCGTCGCCCCTCGGGGAAAAAAGGAAACATGTTCAGAACTTCCGTCCAAGACGTCGAATCGAACTTAGCAATTCTCCCCTTTTTCATGTCACTTTCCGATTTCGACGAAAAGCGTTGTTAACCCTTTTTGTCCAGCGGCAAACTAAGCATTTTTCTCACGTGTGCTGTCCTTTCTGTGCAGCTAGTATGCTCTACTCCACGCCCACCGGCCGGCGAGGAGAAGGCAACTTCCCTAGCTCAACTACGGTACGTGAGGCCTCCGCCTGAACCTGACCGAAGTTCAAATGAAAACAAATCAGCGGGACAATCATATTACTGCTGTGTGCTGTCTCCTTCGGCTCCGCTGGCCGCGCGTTCAAACAAAACCAGAGGGATAATCATATTACACGAAGACGACGTGTCTCGACAGGCCGCTGCAAATGGCCGCGGAGAGCTGCCGCGGCGCCCCTGTTTCTCGAGGAAGCAAAGCGCGGCACTCTACGTCGGAACCGGGGAGCCCGCTGGCGCTCGGCGGCCGCCGCGGCCATGATTGACGACTGCCGAACCGATGGGTGGTCACTTCGCTCTCGAGCCGTCGGTTCAGGGATCTGATCTGCGAATCTTTCGCGACGGCCTCGCCGAGACCCGGCCAAAAGCTAGGCTCCGAGACCGCGTCTGTGCACGCAAACAGTCGCCGTCGCGCTTGCGGGTAGATAGATCACGCTTACCTTGTCGAATCAATATTTAATCCGGATGTAGAAGTTCACAGCCTGTAATGATAAAACGACGCGCGGGGTCGCTCACCGAATGCGGCGGTCGTTTCTACTCCGGAGTAAAGAGGGACTCGGGCGCAGATCAAGAGCGCGCGGGCGCGTGTGGACAACGAGCATGCGCGTGCAGATAACGTCCGTGCGTGGCAGTAAGATACTCCGGAGATGGCATCGGTCGTGCGCGACAGCAACACAGCGTCGAGTTCCCGTTTTGACGAACCTGGCCCGTCCCGGCCTCGAGAGCTCGGCCTTTCGGTGTCGGAACAGGCGCTGAATTTTCAAGGGACGCGTAACCGAAATTGCACTAAACCGGCCTTTCGGTCTTTAGTTTACGTTGTTGTATACTTACGCCTGTATTAGTACCAACTAGGCATCTAGTTTCTGATCGAAGCTCACTAAACATCTTAACCGGAAAGAACAAAAACACAAAAAAGAATTTCTTGTGTGCCCGTTTGCCCGCCGCTGCAGCGGGTTATTGGCCACCTTGACAACGACGCTACGATGCAATGGTGTACGGACTCAATCTAGCTCCAAGAATTCTACACGGAACAGTACTCGTACAGCCGTACCGGAGAATTTTCTTCTCGTGACGATAAGCGCGCTGCTGTTTGCTGATCGATCAAGTGCTGCACACTGGGCGCGCGCCGCCGTGTTTGACGACGGGATTTACAGGCGCGTTGCGTTCGGGATGCGGCGCCCGCGGTCCCCGGCTGGCGAGCTGTACAGATCGTCTTCGTGTGGTACGATCGTGCGCGTTTCGCTAGCTGCAGCTTTCAGCGATGCACCGATGATAAGCCGGTAGGGTTTTCGCTTGTCCATATAATTTCCAGCTTTCATCAGTACCGTGTTCACATCGGCGGCAAGGACGACATGGATGTCTCGCTGGGGGACCGATTGTCAACGTGTACAGTGACGCACGACCTGGACGTTTGATATAGCGATGCTGGTTGTCGTGTACCATCGTGTTGTTGTTCTCGTTGACAGAGGTAAGGGACCCCAAGCACATCTAGGTAGTGTTTGGTTGAGCATTGTAAATAGTAAGGGTAATAAAATCAGAACACACCGTAATTGTAAACAATGTATCAAAAAATACAAAGATTGTTTGGTTTTGCAAAGGTAACGTAATAGAGACCACCGTCCTCCAAAATCACACGACGCCTAGCTACTTCGGCATCGTGGACTATCACGACCCACTCTGGGGTCTTGGCGAACCACGAGCTCCAAATCCCCTGCGGCCTGTCCAGCATGAGTGTGTGACCACGGCGCTGGCGTTGCTTGGCGGCCACCTTGGCGGCGTCCTTGCTCTCCCCTACGAGCTTCTCCACCTACGCCATGGGAGCTTCATCTTGAGCGGGAAGGGCATGGAGCCTCTCGAGACGAGGGCGTTGCCGTGGAGCATGGACCTGGGCGCGGAGGCAGGAGCTAGGGAGGAGAGGTCGGAGATGGCTTCGGGCGGGGGCTGTGGTGGCTTTTGGCGCAGGCGACGGCAGCAACATCGTGGGGTGCGCCATCAGGGACGAGGGGCGACGCCCAGGCAGGGATGAGGGGCAGCGGACCGGCGAGGAGGAGGGGCGCGCCGGCAAGGAGGAGGGGCGCACTGGCAGGGAGGACGAGCGGCGCACCGGCGAGGAGGAGGGGCGAGCAGGCAAGGAGGATGGGCAGCGCCTTGCCTGGCGGCGGTGGCGAGGAGCTTGTATTGCGAGAGTCGGACTCCAGGGGATGGGTGTAGATGATACCGGGTGGAGGTGGTCTGTTTCGAAGTTGTGAACTCCAGTGTCGGGTTACTGGGTATCTGAATGTAATAGAGTGGGAAATCGATCGACGTTCGAATGCGTTACAATTTTGTGAAACAAACACCATCTTAGTAGTTTTAACACAGACGTATTCAGAGCCGCGATCACATCGAGAATCTTCAAGCTCAGGTAGCCACGTCATTGTTTTTATGTCAACCGATCGATTTGCAACAGACCGTCGATCTCATTTCTTCTCAATCGGTGCGAGACGAACACCGACACGTCTTCTGTTGCCTTTCGTCTCCGCCGCTTCCTACGGCTGTTTCTTCTTCTCCCTGCGTCCTTCGCCGCAGCCGATCCGCCTGCCCCATCGACTGGGCAGTCGATGCGGATCGGCTACCTTAGAGCATTTTACTACACTCTTTGCAATAAAGCTGCATCCACCATCCATTTTTGCCTTTCTCATCAACGATGCACAAGACTTCTGGCTTCTTTTCGATTCAATCCGGCCCAAACCAACGGTTTGATATGCATTGGACTGAAGATAACACATGCAAAAAACAAAAATAACACACACATGTAGCGACATTCGTAGCATCTGATGCCTCTTCTATTCGTCAGCAAAATTACATGGAGTTCTATAGGTCCAAGCACTTCGCAGCACACTAGAGCAAATGCTCAAAACCATCTGAACTGAATCTACAAACAGTAAACTAGAGCAACCATCTGAACATAATTTTCTCTGACTCCAAGCTCAGTCCATGGGAAAAAAATGTATCCTCGTAACATAGCCAGCTAAATTCATGCTTAGTAAATATATTGAGTTTGTCTCATAGTTTACAAAAGACAAAATATCATCAGTGAGCTAACACCACTCAAAATACATCCATAAGCACAACTCTAGAATATGAGCTTCACTCCAACAGCAGTTCTTCAGCATTAAGATCAGTATTTGAACTCTGCAAAAAACAAAAAAGAACAGGTCAAAACTTGGCACTCAAAAAAAGGTCAACACTCACTATCAAAGCTTAATTAGTAAATATACTAATTGGATTTACCTAACAGTTGTGTAAAGGAACTGATGATATAGTATTCTTCTGAATCCTTCTTGCAGTCCAAAAAAGCGTTGCCGGCGGCTACCTGTGTTTGCACACCATCATTTCCTTCCTCTTTTATCTATTAAGAGAAGAAAGTTAAAAAGATTCAAATTTTGACAGTGAAAAATAACACACGATCTAATTTTTAGTCAGCATCATACCTGTGATTTCTGTATTTGTGGTATAGTTTTACTCTGCACTTTTTTCTTTGCCTTCCGTTTCACCTCAAACCAATTTTTCTGCCGTCTAGAACTTTTGGTTGGAACCTCCTTTTTCTTAAAACGTGCACTACTTAGCACAGTATTTAGTGCAAATTCCTTTTGAATTTGACACAGATTATTGATATCACCAGTGTTTGCATTTTGGGCCTCAACTTGTCTTGAAAGGCTATCAAGTGTGTTTGCCACTAGCATGCAGTTTTCTTCAGAGTTGATTACTTGATCTGCCAAATAAAAAAATTTATAGGACAAGTTCTTGTAACGATGCATAGTATCAAACTTAGGATTTTCAATTATGCTTCTTCCATGTGTGTCTTGTATAGTTCCATGCCTTGCCTCACATATCCAGCGCTTTAGTACATAGTGTGCCGGTAGTAATTTGATATTCATTATGTCAAGAACCTTCAAAGCATGAGCGCACAATATGCCTGTACTACTGAACTGCTCGCAGCTGCATGTAGCAGTTTGCTCAACTGGATTACCAATAACTTTGTACTCATCCTCAAAGACCAGTTCTTCACCAAGACTTGCAACGGCAACCAGATATTCATTATTTCCATCTAACACTTCAGTGCATGCTGCCATGGACCTCTCATACTCACTTTGGAAAGCTTCAAAAATAACAGGTGTGTACAACTTGCCTTCTTGCAACATCATGGGTGTCTTTGCATTGATTCTTGGCTGTTTTCTCCTTGAATCAAACTCTGCAAGCACTTCCTTGTCTCTTTTCCCTTGCACTACTCTTTCAAAATGCCTTAGAAACCGAATGATATCAAAATTTTCTTTCAAATGATTTTTCAAGTCACTATTTAGGCTCTCACTTAATTGTGTGCTTCTCATTCCAAGTGTGAAAATACCCTTCATAAAGCTGATGGCCCATTTTTCTTTTAACTTGTAAATACTATCCAACCAAGTTTGCTTTTGCGCCTTATTCCTCATGATTGAAAATTCAGCTTCAAACTTCTCCTTATCCTCATACTCAAACATGCAAGCACTAAAAACAGACAAAATGCTTGCATCACCATTCTTCTTTTCATTGGACAAATGTTTAATAGCATTCTGCATGATATGAAATGTACACAAGCCATGCCATGATTCAGAGAATACTTCCTCCACAGCTTTTTCCCATTACAAAATCTTGATCTGTAAAGATTGTTTTATGTTTCTTTCTATTATGTGCTTGTACAAAGGTCTCAAATAGCCACTTGAAGGACTCATATGTCTCAGAATATAAAAGAGCAGCACAAAAAATCACAGTTTCTCTAAAATGATTGAATCCAACAAAAACACCAAAAGACCTTGACTCTTTGTTTGTTCCAAAAGTAGCGTCAAAAGTGATAACATCGCCAAAATGCGCATAATCAATTAGCATTTTAGCATCAGCCCAAAATACATTTGCAATTTGTTCTTCACAATCCATTAGCAAAGCATATTGAAATGAATGGTTCTCGGCAATTTTATCTTGAAAGTACTTCAACATACTTTCTGCTTCTCCATATGCCATTTCACGCTCACGCTTTGTCCTCAAATAGTTTTTGAGATCAAGAGGAGTATAGCTCAGATTAAATGATCCACCAACTTGACGACTAGCTAACTCATACACAGCTCTTGGTTCAATTTCTGAATCATCGGCTGTCTCAATTTCAAAAGCTTGTATTTTTGAAATTTTCCTTTGTGAAACCAGTAAGTGAGAGGTTCCTGTCAACTGAAGGAGATGATTATGTTCTAGAACTAGCTTGTACACTACATAGCCCTCTCCATCCATTTTAAGACACATGGTGACTTCACAGTCAGTTCTAGTTTTAGCTCTAGGGCACTTTACTATACGATCTCTTTTGTCCTCTACTCGATGACCTTCATTTGAGCAAACAAATCGACATGATGTAATTTTGCCATCAACTTTTCGTTTATTTTTGTACCTTTGTCTGACTAAAAATCCTACGTCACCTCCATAAGCGACCCAAAACTTCCATGCCTCATCCACATATCTAAATTTCATCCCAACACGAGATACCAGATTAGACACCATATTCTCTCTGAAATAATGAAGTAAAACCCTTTGTAAGTGCAAAAACATGATCAACAATAGTAATCCAACTGCAATTTGAAATCATCTGTTTATTTTACATTGATTTCGAAGTGAAATATGACAACAAATAAATTCGTAGACTCAAATCAATCTAAAATATGTAGACGCAATCACTTATAGGTTGGAACCGCTATGCTGGCCATTTGCTTCATCCAGTACTGAGTGCAGAACGTGATTCTTCGGGGCTCAGACCTTCAATCCATCATCTCTTCTTTTGTGGCTCTAGGCGTTCTTTTTTGCTAGCGATAAAAATGGATTGGTAGGTCGTCGTATTAATTTCTGGCGGTAAAACTAAGCATCGCTGCCTATTTTTTCTCCAAAATCTGTCTGCGTGTTGGCATATCGAGCTGTTGATTTGGGCCGGATTGAACCGAAAAGAAGCCAGAAGCCTGGTGCATTATTGGATGAGGAAGGCAAAAATGAAAGATGGACGCAGCTTTACTGTAACGAGTGCAGTAAAATGGTCAAGGTAGCCGATCCGCGCCGGAAAAGGATCGGCTGACTTAGCAGCCGGTGCCTTAAACTGTGACTTCAACGAATCTCGGCCGTCGGATGGCGAACGAACGTTTCGGATTAAAGGCTACAGTGCAGGAAAACTAAAAATACTATTGAAAACTGTAATTGTAAACAGTAATCGCTGTGATTAATACAAATTTACTGTAGCATCTGACTGCTTACACTGTGCAAACAATGACTGGCAGCCTTAATCTGATTAAGGTAGCCGATCCGCGCCCGCATCCGCGCCCCCATCCCCCGCGCCTCACCTCCCCGCCCGCCTGCCTCCCCCGTCGCCTCATCTCCCCGCCAGTTTGCCTCCCCCGCCCTCTCTCCCTCACGGCCCCACCCACTTCCCTACCCCCTCGCGTCTTCTCCCAGGCTGCCTCCCTCCCTGTCGTCTACCAGCCGGCTGCCCCTCCTCCCGCTCAGCCAATGGGGAAAGAAAGAGCAGCAGGAGGAGAGTGGATCACCGGACCGCCAAATCGCCTACTCGCAACAACAGAGAAGAGAACCTTGAAGACTGCAAAGATGGCGGCATCCTTCAGTATGTGCTTGGCCAGGTATCTATTTCCATTGGTTTTTGCTGTTGTGTCGTCTTACAAGAATTTTAGTACCTATACTGGAGATATTTCTCTACAAGATGCATCTGTTTAAATCCTCTTACATTATCAGGAGGGTTTGCGTCAATCGATCTTGGATGAAGCATACGACCACCAAAACATACCAGAGGTGCCCACTCTAATTATTGCCACGGGGAGAGCAGCACCGGTGTGGCGGCAACTTCTTCAGACGTGGTTGAACAGATTGCCTCTGACTTCTAGTACGACGAGCTGCTTCAATCAGCAAATGGAGGACCTGAGCATCTAAGATGATGGTACCACCTTACTGCTCTTCATCCAATTTTTTACTCTTACCACACAAATAATGTTAAATCCATGATGATTTATTGTTTTTCACTCTATGACAAATAATAGTCATTTATCACAAAAACTGAGCCCAAATTCGGTCTTTCAAAAATTTGTGACGAAAATTACAAGTCGTCATAGATGTAACCTTTCTATGATGATTTCTAAAAATGTCACGCAAAATCCGTCATAGATTCTGGAATGAACCTTTTCTGCTTAGTTGATCCAGAAAAGTGCTGCAAGTCATATTCATTTTTGTAGGTCATTTTCAGTATTATGTTGGGCCTGCTGCCGCAATGGATCAAGCCGAGCTCACCACCGAGCAGGCCAGGAAGGGCATTGTGCACCACCTGGCAATATGTGGTTGAAACCACGAGATACGAACATCAAACAGAACAACGAAGTGGCACCGACGCGGAGTAGGTCGGAGCAGGGGAATGGATGGAGTCATGGAGAGTCAGGTCATCATGCGTTATTTCCTTTAAAAAAAGATCAACTTGTATTCTCTTTCTCTCTCGCTGCAACAGCAGAACCAATCAAGAAAACTCTCACAAGCATCCTCGAAGTCCTGCACGTTGCTAGATCGGCAGATCTACCAAGGGAGGATGCGATTCCACCCACGTGATGTACTAACAATATTGCTGATTCATGAATACCAAATCAAGGTGTGCATCTTATCCAAAGTGCGTCAGGTGAGTCAGTCACTTTTTGCCTCTGAATTTATTGATTTAAATGGAATATTCTCCATTTAGATCCTGAAGAGGATATAGGTGATCGTGTTTTAGTTAGATATTTGTTGCCGTCATTGGTTAAACTATGGGTTGCTTCTCCTTTTTATTCACTGAATTTGAACAGGCAAATCTAGAAGTAATGGATGAATCTGCTGAATGGCAAATGAAATATGTTCATATGGAGTTCAGTAAAAACAAGTAGTTGCAAGATGACCTTTCAAAGGTGTTGTCTACTCATCTGTTATAGATACACATTTTTACTCAGGCACTCCGCCTATAATGCTTGTTTAATGATTTTCTTCACAGGTTAGCGCCGTCGCCCCTGATGGCATTCCCACATCCAAACGCACCTTCGAGCAGGCGCAGTTACTCAGCATCCCACTGTCAAAGTTCGACGGCCACCCCCACATCAACCTCGCCATCGACGATGCGGATGAGGACCATGAGGTCAGCCTTTTGTATCCCTGCTTATTTTTTTCAGTTTGAAAATCAAATCTTGTGTTGATTTTGGAGCTGATGATTATATTCACTTGAATCGATTCCCTGGTCGGTGATAGTGGTGCCTAGAGTGTTAGAACTGCTATGATATAAATGTTTAAATATTGAATGCTTGACTTTATGCATACCTTCTCTTGCTGCTTTTCTTGGATGAAAGAAATTAAACTGGTTGTCAAAAATAAAATCTTACTGATGTTATTAATGGAGGAAATGAAACTGGTTGTCTTAATCTAGGTACTTTTTGTTTCATCAAAAATATGAAGTTTAGGTGATACTTTTTTTTCTATGGTAGTTGTGGGACAGAGTGCCAAAAATGAAACGTCTCCATGATTTTTGCATTTAGCTGCTGGACTTGCTAGGAGCTGATGAAGGAGCTCACGTTTTAGCTCCTGTTATGGAGGGCTGACATTAGAGCCTATCTCAGTTTAGTGATTAGACTCTAAGGATACAATTAGCATAGCCCCTTGAAGCTCATTTTGTTATTCATTGTTTGTACTCACCAATATTGCAAAAACGTGTTCCTCCTTATTTCAATTGTATAGTCCAAGTAAAAGCGGCTTTTTATTCATGAAGGATGAACTGTGGCAATCTGAAGCCAAGCACTTGGTGTTTTGCTTTTGTAAATTTATATATATTAAAATAACATTTATATAAAATAAAATCAGAAGCCAGCACTTGGTGTTGATAGTAACCAAGAAAGAAAATGGAACTTGCAAAATAGCAGCTTTATGATCAATAATTCAATATTAAGCCAATTTTGTCCAGCATTATTTACTATATACTTCTATATTTCTCTTCCATTGTTTTGTTCCTCTCATATTGTGAGATGATCCTTACCTATTCCTTGCTTAATATTGTTCTACTGTTCCTTTACCTTTTTATTATTGTGAGATGGTTCAGCGTTTGTTATTAGTCGTGCAGCTTCTTTTATATTATCGTACATGTTTTATGTTGCTCAATTTTCACTGGGTTTATAAGTTAATTTGCTCTTCTGATATTACAAGGTTAATAGCTCAGAAAAAGCATAAGCTTGCAGGGAAGATCGTTTGTGCCCTGCACCGCATATAGAATATGCCACATACATATGCTACTTTTTTTTAAAAAAAAAATAATGTTTCTTGCTACACCTAGGCTTCCTTTGTAGTTCATTTCAATTTTTTTTTTCGACTGATCCACAAGTAATCTTCCTTCTATTCGTACTAATCAATAGCTCAGGAGGTTTTGATGTCCTTTTCTTGACTATGGCCAGTAACAGAGAAGCTGCATAGGAATTCTTATGATTTTTTTTGGCAGCGAGGAGAAGGCCAAGGACAAGTACAAGCACACCGGCAGCCAGTTCTTCCGTGACGCTCACCCCCAGCAGGTTGCGGATCTCAAGAGTGAGACCCCTTTCGTATGTTCTCTTAAGTTGTAGTGCTTCATGGTCCAGTTTAGTTGGGTGTTGAGGGGTTTAAAATTTGCACAGGTAGGATTAGTATTCTCAATGCTTTAGCTTTGTTTGTAAAATGCTTTTCTTTTAGGGTTGACCAATATTGTCTTTGGACTTAAATGGATGAGGCTACTCGCAATTATAATCTCTGATTAAATTATATTTTAATATCATCATTCAACCATTTATAAATTTTTCGCGGCAACGCGTTGGAGAATCATCTAAGTTGTCCACATGATCCATCCACGCGTGCATCTTCGAAATAGCATCTCATCGTCTCGCGAGAGTTCGGAGGCATATTCCAATGTCAACTGTTCACGTACGTACGTGCTCCTTTCAAAATTTGGAACGTCGGTTGCGTTCGCGCAAACTGCAGGATTCGTTCGTCCTCCGATCTGGTATAACTAGCTCTCCAGATCGCCGAGAGAGACATGCTTGTGGTCCTTCTTGTAAGTGGTCCGTTGTGTGTTCCGGTCGTCCGGTCGATCCACGGCTTTGTTGCGCGTCGATCTTATCCACTCGAACCATCTTATCGCAATTTCCACGCTCATATTTTCCCGCATTTATGTTAGCCGGCAAATCAAACCACTCGCGCACGATTAGTGCCGCGGGAAGACGAAGAGGAGCCGGAACGCTTCTGATCGAGCATTAAGCAACGCGAAACCGTGGGAATCTGGCTGAAAATGCTGATGCTCGGTATCGTCGTTCACAGAGTCACACAGCGTGGCTGCTGCCAGCGACAAATGAAACACCAGGTTTACGGTCCCTGTTGGCTCCGAGTAGCCGGCCATCTTGTTGCCGCATATCACGACGGAGCTACCGGGTACGTACCGACACAGCGGCGACACCGCGACAGCCTGCAGCTAGCGTCGTGTGGTGGTGGCCCGGTCGTACCAGGTTGGTTCTATGGACAGCGTTTCCCTGTGCTGTAGGTTGGTAACCAGTCTCGGTCCGATCCGGGAACGTGTTGCTCGTTTTGTTCATTTGCATGCCGCGTTTGCGTTGTGTCGTTATCATGCAATTCTTTCAGCCAGATCATCGTGCTTGATTACGGTAGCGAAATACTTGTAGAATTTGGCAAGCTGCAAAGTAATTTTCATCCTGGGTACAGAATTGTCACTGTACTACAACTATCTTGATGACAAGGGATCCTAGAGTCTACTAGTGGAGTAGGCGCGCCGTCGCGCGCCCGATGAAAAATAAAAATGTAGAAACATGTTTAAACTGTTAACCGTAATTAAGACATCAATTAGCGCACTTTTTTTTTTAAAGATTTGCCTTTTCTTTTATATGAAAGGCTATGTACCTAACAAGAAAATCTCAGCATGCGATATATCAAAATTCTACTCCGCATTAGGCTATTCTCAAGAGTATTAAGTAGGTACAGAAGAATATGATAAGTACAAGCTAAAGAAATAAATGTACAATAGACTAAGAAGAGTCACTATCAAACGGTTCTAGTACTCACGTCTGGTTGTACAATTTGGTATGCAGGAAAAAAACTGTTGAAGGTATTCATACAGGTTTGTTTGTTAGAAAAGGTAAAAACTTATAGTTGAGCAAAGTTTCAATGCATTCAGCAGCATATATTTAAGGAACAATGGAGTAGGAAAGCAAGGAAATATATACTCCCTCCATACCAATTTATTTAACGTTTTGGAGAAAGGGGAGAAACCAAGACATAGTGAAAATTGTCCCTGCTACCCTTAATGAGTGCAATTACACGGTTGGCATGTGCAAGTAAAAAAAAAGAAGACAAAGTCTCATTAATAGCAACCGACTGATACGTACAGAGCCTAGAAAGCACTAATTCACTTCCAATTTTTACTTGGCGCCATTACAGTTACTCAACGAAACACACACACAGCCAAAATTTGAAACCACCGCCAAACATTTTGCATCTCTTCTCTATAAATAACCTCTGTGCTTATTTGGCAGCTTCTCACCTTCATCTCGTCCTCCTCTCTCCTGCTGCCATGGCGTTTGATCTAAATAACCCACCTGGTTATGTTAAAGGTGACAACGTCCTAGGTGCTAAAGATGGTCTAGCAGTTGCAGCAGCTGGCACTGTACATGGAGCAAAAAGAGGGTCACCTGCATCACGAAGAGTCCATAGGATCAGGTGCACATGATTGTTGCAAATCCTTGTTTGTTTACTGCTACGTCATCCATTTGTGTAGGTGTATTTTTCTAAACTAAAGTGAAATTATCACGACTGGCCATAATACTATCATTTTCTAAACTAAAGTGAAGTTGCCATGTTATTGCCTGCAATATTGTTGTTTTTCCAAACTAAAGTGAAGTTGCCATGTTACTACCTGCAATATTGTTGTTTTTCTAAACTAAAGTGAAATTGCCATTTTACTGCCTGCAATATTGTTATTTTTCTAAACTAAAGTGAATTTACCATGTTACTGGCTGCAATATTGTCATTTTTTTAAACTAAAGTGAAGTTGCCATGTTATTGGCTGCAATATGTCATGTGCTGTAAATTCTTAATGCCATTTTACCAGCAATAGCTTTCTTGTAATGTTCTGAATTTCTGATTGCTGTGGTTACAACATCAGTTTTAACACATTACTTGCGACAGATGTTTACTCTAATGACCATATGTAAAAATGACAATTACTGAACCATAATGTGGTTAGATATATAATATTGTCAGAAAAAATGCTACACAGCCAACGTGGTTATGAGATCTGTCCCTTTAAATGTCTTCCAGAACATATACTGTAACTAGGAGTAGTTAATACAAGAGACATTTTAAGATGGTCATTAATTAGTTCTGGGGTGTTTACAGTTCACTCTGTGAATAGTGTTGATACTGGTGTCTTGTCATGTGGACATGGCAATCGGAAACTAAAATTGCCCCTCTAAATTACTTCATTTAGAACTCTTGT
Organism: Zoysia japonica; assembly: GCA_001602275.1. Classification (NCBI taxonomy): domain Eukaryota; kingdom Viridiplantae; phylum Streptophyta; class Magnoliopsida; order Poales; family Poaceae; genus Zoysia; species Zoysia japonica. The sequence goes on along the minus strand of BCLF01000050.1, from coordinate 440,406 downwards.
TTAATTGGGGGTAAAAGCCATATGTTTGGTTTCGGCTCAAGTTATGAATTCTGATTTGTAATGAACATCTACGTGTGTTCGTCGATACAAAATAATGGAATATTGATACATATTTTATTTTCTAAAAATATATTTTTAATACAAAATACTACACTTTCCTTTTTTTTTAAATGAAAATACTCCCTCCGGCTTTAAAATATTGACACCATTAACTTCTAACATCAACTTTGACTATTCATCTTATTCAAAAAATTTTGTTCAAATGTGTAAAAATTTGTTATTATTTGATTTATTATTAGTAGAATTTAAATTACAATTAATAATTTTATATATGTCGGAATCACGTACCTCGGGTACTTGACAGTCCGTGCTCGAACGCGTAAGGCCCTCGAGTTAGGAGTCGGGCGACCGCGGGATCCGACCCCCCAGGCGGCGATCTACGACAGCCAAGTCTTAGCCGCGCTAAGACACACGGAGACTCTGGCCTCCGAAAGCCGACCCTCGAGGAGCGACCCCTGGGGAGTAGGTGCCGCGTTATGGCACATTTTACTTCGTTGGCTAACTGCCATCCATCCTGATGGGACGGGACGAGATTCACTATGGCGACACTCCAGCAGAAAGCTGCGACGGCTGTTGGACAAGACACGACAGCACTGTAGTCGGCACAGCAGTGCTGGACAGGCGTCACAGTGCCCGCCGCTGCGTGCGACGCGAGGGGCTATGACCACGCCTGAACGGAACGAAATGATGACGACAACAGCGGAAGGGCCCACCTGTCGACGAGACGGCATGATCGCGTAGAACCCACCACTTGTAACCTCGGACCTCCTCTATATAAAGAGGACCCGGAGAGCGATAGACTAACCAACACAGAACAACGAGAACACACTGAAGAACACCACTAGCATTCAGGGTTCTTGCATCCCACCGAGCAAGTACCCACGCCCATCCGCCTCTTTTGACTCGCTCTGGATCCTCTCACGGAGAGACGATCCGATCTTTATATCGTTATCATCGAGATAACTCGCTCTCTGGACGTAGAGTATTACACCGTTCGAGGTGGTCCGAACTAGGTTAAAAATCTTCTTGAGTCTTCTCTAGACTAAGCCACATCGAATCCGAAGGCACACCTCCCCGCGATCGTATATTTACTGTGTCGGTTGTCAGAACGCCGACAATACACTAGAGCAAATTTTTTGAATAAATCAAATAGCCAATGTTGATGTTAAAAATCAACGGCGAATATTTTAAAACGGAATACCGTTTCTACTCGTGCACCATTCTGTACCAGGCTGGAGTTCCAAAGTCATTTGGGCTCTCGACCCGTGTATGTGTACTTTGTTTAACTGTGGCATTATTATGGGCCCAGGTAGGCCCAATAGGCCGTATCACGTGCTGACGTCAGTCCCGAGGCGCACCAGCCGGAGTTCCCACCCTCCCCTCCCCTCCCAGGCCCGTGGGGCCCACCGGAGCGGCGGAGTGTCCGTCTCGTTCGTTGCCGATCTCGCTCGTCTCACCGCCGCGAATCCCTGCCCTCATCTCTTCTGCAGATTGGCGTCGAGGCTGCGCTGATTTCCATGAGATAGAGCTCCGAAACCACGTCCACGTCCCGGTCTGGCGATGCTGCGGAGGGGGGCCGTCGCCTTCCTCGCCTGCGCCGCCCTATACATCGCCTTCGCCGCCTACTCCCGTCGCCAGGTGTGTCTCGCAGTTCTTCGCAAGTTGGAATTTTAGCAGATCTCTCGGTGCCATGGTCGATTTATCATGTAGGATTCGAGTTCTATTAGCGGCTCAGAGCACAATGCAGCATCTGGAGTCTGTGTGCTGTTCTCTTGTCGGTGAGTGTGTCAAACAGTAAAGTTATGCGGCACTATTTCGTTGTTAGTGATTTTATGGAACACTAATAAGTAATGTATGTGCGATGTTGGGCTGGTTTGCTTTGCTGATGTCACTAGCTTTATCGTGAAATGTGAAAACGAAAGTTTAACTAGCAGTCACTGTGAACTTGAGTGGCAGTAGTGAGAGAATAATCTTGGGTGTTAAACTATTAATGCATTGTATATTGGTATTTTGGTGACTACTGAGCTAGTGCACCATGCCAGGCTTTTTGATATTTTAATAGTTTAATTGACTCAACGATCTGTATATCACTATAATCAGGACATGCACTGTGGCTACAACTGTGGTCGGTATTTTGATGAAAATTTCAGGATGAACACAGATTTAACCATTCTTCTTGACTTGTTGCACAGAGCATTGCTAAGGTTCAGTTGCCAGCAGTTACCCACAGGGTCTACCTAGATGTAGAAGTTGATGGACAACATATAGGTATACTGGATTGGTACAACATTGTTCTTATGTTTTGGCAGAAGCGTTTTGGTTACCTACAACAATGTTATTTGCATTGCTACTTGATGTGCTACTCAGCTTTACCAGAACAAGATTATTGTTCTAATGCTCGCTTTGATCATTGCAGGAAGAATCGTTATTGGTCTTTATGGCGAAGTTGTGCCAAAAACAGTTGGTATTCTTATGCTCTTTCTCCTTTTCTGTCATATTCATTTATTACCCTTAACCATATATGTGCCTTTTTACATTGCTGGGGGGAACATATGTTGTGTATTTGTGATATATGGAGAGGTTTTGCTTCTTTAGTTCTATTATATCATGTCGTTCCAAGGAGAAATTTACTCGATGCATATCCATGCCCTCGCAATTTTCTATGCCATTCAGTTATGCTGCGGTGCAAATTTAGGAACTAGGCACACCTACCATTTCCATCATTTTTTCATATCTGGTAGATATTTTTTTTTCTTTGGCTAAGACAAACGTATCTGCTTCAAATTCATAATTATCCTTTAAGAGTAAATTATTTTTTGTGCAAGGAAATAAATATGAAGCCTTCCTGAACTTTTGTAGACACACTAATTTTCTTTGTTATACCTTTTGCAGAAAACTTTAGAGCACTTTGCACAGGTATTGTCTTTCCATGGCTTCATTTGGATTTGGTTACTTCCAAAATCAGTCCTATGTTGATTGTATGCATTTTATCCATCATTTCAGGTGAAAAGGGTATTGGACCCAGTGGCAAGCCGCTTCACTATAAAGGAACACCATTTCATCGTATCATCCCTGGTTTCATGATTCAGGGTGGTGACATAGTAAAAGGTGATGGCAAAGGAAGTGAGTCTATCTATGGAGGCACCTTCCCAGATGAGAACTTCACTGTAAAACATACACATCCAGGTCAGGATGTTCTGCAGTGATTATGTCATGCAATTTTCCCTTTGCCTTCGACATATTTATATGTTTAATTTTAAGGAAAGGCCATAGTACTTTATTTGAATGTTAAGTGTGCAATCATTTGAAGAATTAGTGAACAGCTGCTAAAAGCTTATGGAATAAGAAGGCCATTGATGTGGTTTAGTACCTTAGTGGTACCGTAGCTGAAAAAACTATGTAGCTACACCCACTGAGTTATTTTTAGCATCAAGTGGTACCTTAGTGTTTTTATTTTTGCTCTGGTGTTACTCTCTTTGAAGGACATGTGCAGTGGTTATGTCACCCCACTTCTGCCAAGAAGTCCTGGGTTCAACACAGCCTCTCTGCATTGCACATTGCAGGGTTAAGGCTTGCCTCGAATAATCCTTTACCAGATCCCACCTTGTGTGGGAGCTTCTAACACTGGGTCTGTCCTTTTTTGTTTTGTTACTTTCTTCCACCCAGCCTCCTTTGGCGCTTGCAAAGTTTTCAGCTTGGCTAAGCTGTAGTTATTGTTTTGAGCTTGAGACTTTGTTTTTGAAAAAAAAAACTTTTGATTTTCTGCAGCTGGTCAGGTATAACTTTAATGCTGCCTTGCGATCTTGTAGGCTTAGTTGCTATGTCAAATTCTGGACCTGACTCCAATGGATCCCAATTTTACATAACAACAATTAAGACAGGCTGGTAAGTTCCTTTACACCACATTTCTGCAGTGAATAGTTCCAGATGATGCAAATCCTAAAGTGGTACACTTGTAGGTTGGATGGGGAGCATGTTGTCTTTGGCAGGGTGATTCAGGGAATGGATTATGTGTATGCCGTTGAAGGGGGTGCTGGTACCTACAATGGCAAGCCAAGGAAAAAGGCGCTGATTACTGACTCTGGTGAGATACCAAAGGAGAAATGGGGTGAAGACATGTAGACGGCTTGCGCGCTCTGTTTCTTTTTACCTGTCTTCGTATGCCATAGTTTCAGGCAAGACGTGGAAAATGTTGTAAATTGTAGCCCGTTCATAATCAAATTTGTGACCCAGATCACTGAGTTGACTGGTCCCCTGTGGCTCGTGTACATGCACATCTTCAGATGGTGGTTCAGACAGGCTTTCTTACTTTGATATCTGAATGGCTTAACCTGCGAAGTTGTGTTTGGAACTGTATGCTCATGAGTAGTGTAGTAGCAGTTTTGCTTACTGAATGTACCTCGGTTGATGCAGTTGTTTTGAGTCTATTTTTTCCATGTCATGCTGGTTTGAAGAATTAACAATTTTCTATCAGATAAAAATTATATTTTTTGAATTCAGCATTAAATAAACTTTTGTAAAAAATATATTTTATATTAAAAATTGCGTAATTTTTTAGATATTATTAGTAAAAGTTAAAAAATTTGATTTTATTTAAATCTGTAAATGCTTATATTTTAGCACGGATACACTCCCTCTGTTTTAAAATATAAGCATTTTTAAGTTTAGTTAAAGTCAAATTTTTATTACTTTGACTATAATAATGTTTTATCATATAAAAATTATATTTTTTTGACTTCATCATTAAATAAATTTTTATATTAAATATTAAGTATTTTTTTAAATATTATTAGTAAAAGTTAAAATTTTTTGACTTTATCAAAACTTAAAAATATTTATATTTTAAAACGGAGGTACGGAACGGAGGCATCAGAATTCATCTAAGACCCGTTTGAATCGGATTAAATTGTACGGATAAGATTAAAAAAATTTGGCACTAACCAAATGGGTAGGTTTCTCGAGGATGGATGAAAAATCTTGGCGCTCAAAACTCACAATCTCATAATCCCTTGGAGCTTAGGTTTTTTTAAGATTCTTTTTATCAGCTTCATTGAAAAGACAGTTTTACTCTTATTCTCTTCTCCAACTCAGGTTTAAAAGAAAAAAAGTTTTAAAAGAAAAAAAGAAGGAAGCTCACCTAAGGGTATTTTGGAGAAAAAAATTAAATATCTAAAATCTGTAACTAAAATTTCATAATTCAAACAGTTGAGATTTTAAAACTTTAGGATACTATAATCTCTGTATATTCAAACGCAACCTAAGATGTATGCAGTGAACAGCTCTGTTTTACATTACGACAGTCACAATGAAGACGGTCGTACGTCGCACGATTTTCTTCGCTCTGGCGTCTGTCACGTCCAGAAGCACAAACTCAGAGTCGTAGCTCCTCGCGGTGGATCCGGATCTTCTGCAGTAATGCAGAGGGTTACTGTTGCAATTGATCTGGTTCGTTCGTTTTGAATTCAACGGCTAAGATTTGAGTTAATTTTGTGAACAGTGCGACCTCTGCATTTTGACTCTTCTTGGAGAGGACTTTGATCGCCTCGCGGCTAGTAGCAACCACGGCCGCTGAAGCGCACGTAGCATATTCGTGGCCAAAGCAATGGTTTGTGGTGACATATATATAACACATTCATTCATCTCACTTCAGAGGCCGTGGTGATAGAAATAGTAACTGGGCTTCATTGTGCAGATTCTCCTTCTTTGTGGGCGTAATAGCTTTTTTAGTTTAACATTATATATGCCAAAATGCTCTCCGCAGAAGCTGAAATCATGAATATCATCGTATAACTTGGATGAAATGCTTCATTTGTTGTCATCGCCGCCTCCCTTATTTTCTCTGGCTCCTTCAGGTCCTATAGTCAATTGTAAATATGATTCTTACAAAATATTTCAAAATTTGTATCATGCTATTTTATTTTATGTACTCCCTCCGTTTTCTATTAAAAAATTAGTTCAAATATATAAAATTACTTTAATGATAAATCAAATTATAACAAAATATATGATATTTATTAGATTTTTTTAATAAGACGAATGGTCAAAGTTGATATTAAAAATTAACAGCGACATCAATTTAAAAACGGATGAAGTATCTGTGACATCACACGGTGCAACTTTATCTATGCTGTACTGGTGACAATTTGTATCTGTTGACGTCCTTGATTTGTAACGGAACTGCATGCTTCTAAGATGCTGGAAGTTCCAGTTTTCACAGATTAACCATTGTCATCCCTTGACGAGCATAAACACGACGAGGACATTATGAAGACTGTAACCAACTTGCCTTGGCTTATCAATATATTTAAAATAATCTGTTGACGCTGAAAGGCTCTTGGGCAATACATCGTTCGCACGTTCGTGTGCGGAAACACCGACGTCTCTTTAACGTCAGGTTTAGACAGCACTCAGACAACTCCGTCTCGGAAGTAATCTCATCGGAGGAGAACCCCCTTAGGGGCGATCTGGGCTTGATCAAGCCAGCCGGATCACCTTCGATCGTCATCGGGACGAAGGAAAAATCGTAAAACAGGGGTCGAGTAAGAGAGATTAGGGTTTAAAGAAGAACAAAATGTAAAGGTAAATGATAGGTTCGATTGGGATGCCTCTCAACCGGTCATGAGCCTCTTTTTATAGAGGTGAGATGGTGTTCTCTCAAGTTAGAAAAAGAATTGAAATTAATCTGCTGAAAACCTTTCTAAATCGACACTATCGAAGTGTTCGGTAAAGTGCCGGATACTCCGGTGACCAGAGTCTCCGGTAGAATGTCAGAGTGTCCGTCGTGTAAATCTAAGAACCCGAGAGGGCTCACCGGTCAGTCCGGCATTGTTGCGGACACTTCGGTGGGCTTCATGCCCTAACTTGAGACGGTTTGCCGGACAGTCCGGCATACAGCCAAACACTCTGGTGGGCTAAGTGCTCTAACCCGAGAAGACTTGCCGGATACTCCGGTACTATGCCGGACACTCCGGTGGGCCAGATGCTCCAAACCCGAGAAGGCTTACCGAACACTTCGGTAACGTGCCGGACACTTCGGTAGCCCTGATTTTTGTGTGTCAACATATGCCCCCTGTTTTTTGTTGAAATTCCTGCACCATAAAACATTCTAAGCACCCAAAAACCCCTAAGAGCGATGGTCCTCCTGACTCATCGGTCATCACATCATATTTGGCAACGATACTCTTCTCTTATGCTTCTTGTCATACATTTGGATGATCAAGTATCGAGCATTAAAGGCCGTAGGTAATTATTCTCCTTGAATATCCTCTAATATGTATGCATTTCCGACAACGACTTTTACTACCCTACATGACCCTTCCCAACTAAGAGACTATTTTCTGAACTTATTGCTTTTTGAGCCTACGGGCAGAATAGTATTCCACACTAATTCGCCCACTTGAAAAGTTTTAAATTTCACCTTCTTGTTGTAAGCTCTAGCAACTCTTGGCTTATCTTTCTCAATTTCCTTCAACGCACACAAATGCTTATCGGTGACCTCATCAACAGTGTCTAGCATTAAAGTCCTATACTCATCGGTGGATAAGTCATTTTGTTTAGCTAATCTTAGAGCTCCTAGATTTACCTCGACGGGTAAAACGTCCTCTTGTCCATACAGAAGTTCTTAAGGTGTTATCTTAGTTGCCCCGTGCCTAGGTATCCGATGAGCCCACAAATCATTCGATAAGACTTCAAGCCACCTCTTGGGATGATCTTCTATATTTTTCTTGATGAGTTTGATCAATGTTTTATTACTAGACTCGGCCTGACCACTAGCCCGAGCATAATATGGAGATGAATTGAGCATCATAATCCTGTAGGATTCGGCAAACTATTTAACATGACCAGACGTCAAAGAAGTATCTTGGTCGGTAGTTAAAGTTTGTGATATGTCGAATCTATGAATAATATGATCGATAAAGAACTCAATTACCTCTTTGTGTGTCATGTTCTTGAGAGCCACCGCTTCGGTCTATTTGGTGATGTAATCCGTCGCTACTAACACGAAACAGTGTCCCTTTGAAGATAGAGGATGTATTTGCCCTATGAAGTCCAATCCTCATCCTCGGAATGGCCACAGTTTTATGATGGGGTTCATCATTGCAGCGGGTGTCAATTGAATATTACCAAACTTTTGACATTTTTCACACCCTTTGTAGTAACGATAACAATTGCCAATCATGGTTGAACAATAGAACCCGGCCCTTCTTAGCAACTATTTTATTTTCGGAGCCGTTTGATGCGTACAACAAATGCCTTCATGAACTTTCTCCATAGTCACTTTGGCCTCATCATCACCTAAATATTTCAAGAGCAAATCGTCTCCCGTTCGGCGGTATAAGTCACCATCAATCAATGTATATTTGAAAGCTACATGCCGAATCTTTCTATCCACACTTTGAGTTGGACTACAAATGTATGACACTATGGGTGACCTCTAATCAAGTGATTCAGCACTACCGCGGTTTAACGTGTTAATATCCGAATGGTATAGTTCTAGTACCTCAATCATCAGTTTCTTAATGACTGAAAATTTACCTCTACTAACATTGTAACTCGATGCTTGTTGTGCCAACTCATTAGCTTTACTGTTTTTAGCCTAGGCACATGATGTATATTGAACTCATCCATCCCTATAATGACGTCTAGCATTTGTCCAAGATAGCATTCAACAATCTGTCTAAGCATTGAAAATTTTTAGCAACTTGTTGCACTACTAGTAACGAATCGCCGAATTCCTCTACATGTTTGACCCCCATGGACTCTAATATCTCCAAGCCGAACAATAATGCTTTGTATTTAGCTTGGTTATTGGTGCAATCATACTTTAATCGGTTTGAGAATTCAAAGTGTGCATTATGAGGGGAAACTAATACTACACCAACACCTTGACCCTCTTTGCAAATCGATCCATCAAAATACAACTTGCAAGGGATAAAAGTCACATAATCAACATCCAAATCATGATCTAAATCAATCCGATGTTCAACAATAAAATTAGCAACAATTTGGTCTTTCATGAATTTCAATGATTCATAAGCCAAATCATATTCAATCAATGCATAAGCCCATTTACCAAGCCTACCACTAGAAACCGGTTTATACAACATATGTTTAATCACATCGGTTTAACAAGCAACCACACAAGTACTAGATAGCAAATAATGTCTCAACTTGGTGCAAGCATGATACAAAGAAAAATATAGTTTCTCGATGAGAGTGTACCTTGTTATCGCATTCACCAGCCGTCGGCTCACATATGTGATCACGTACTCCTTCCTTTCAGCTTCTTGCATCAAAACAGCACCAACCACATCGTCTTCCACCGCTATATAGAAACGAAAAGGGACTCCGCCCTTTGACGCCCTAAGAACCGGCGGCGAAGACAAGTACTCTTTAATCTTCTTAAAAGCTTCTTGTTGTTTTGCCCCCAAGTGAATTCGGCTTTATTCTTTAGCCGAAGAATAGGAGTAAACGAATTGATCTTTTCCGACAAGTTAGATATAAACTGCCTTAAGTAATTTATTTTACCTAAGAAGCTTTGCAACTCTCTTTTACATGTAGGCGCTTGCACATTTCTAATATCTTCTATCTTTTTAGGATATATCTCTATACCCTTTTCATGTATTATGAAGCCTAAAAACTTCTCGATCAATGCACCAAAAGCACATTTGAGCGGGTTCATTTTCAAACCGAAATGACGCATTCGGTCCAAAGCGAGTTGCAAATCGGTCAAGTGAGAATTTAAAGCGACCGATTTGATCATCACATCATCTATGTAAACCTCCATGATGACACCAAGCAAATCATGAAAGATAAAGTTCATGGCTATTTGATATATGGCACCCGCATTTTTTAACACAAAAGTCATGAAAACCTACTCAAACAATCCAACGAAACCAGGACATCTAAAAGCAGTTTTAGACATATCCTCTTCGGCCATGAAGATTTGGTTGTATCCCGCATTACCTTTAAGAAAACTAATAACTCTATGGCCAGAAGCATCATTAATAAACATATCGGCTATGGGCATAGGATATTCATCTTTAAGAGTGGCTCTATTCAAATTTTTGAAACAAATGCAAACTTTTATCTTACCGGTATTTTTCTTCTCTACCGACACAATGTTGGATATCCACTCCGCATACCTGCAAGGTCTTATAAACTTCGCATTAAGTAATCAATTAATTTCCTCTTTAATCCGATCATGCATATTCGGTTTGAATCTCCTCATCGGTTGCTTAAAGGGCCTAAAACCAGATTTAATCAGAAGCCGATGCTCAACTAGATCACGGCCTAACCCGAACATTTCATTATAAGACCATGCAAAACAGTTCACGAATTCTTTTAGCAAACCGGTTAGCTTCATCTTGTAATCGGCTTTCAGATTTTTGTTTATAAAAGTTGGCCTAGTATTATCGTCGCTGCCAAGATTTACCTACTCAAGAGGATCGACCGATGTAAATCCTTGTCCTACCTTATCTATGTCCTATATTTTCTCTATAGCTTCGCACATATCATTCATGTTGGACCGATAGTGATCCACTCTTTTTTGCAACCAATCAAGATTAGACTCCATTAAATCACATTATATGATTGAGCCGCTTTTCCATCGGCTTTACATTGACCGGTACAAAACCATCTCTAGTCACACTAAAAAAATCATAATCCATAAAATCTAAATCGGTCAAGCACTTGACGGTGTCATGCGACAAAGAAGATGATTCGGCCATAGCAACACAAGTCGATGCATCCGCATGAACAACCTCTACATCATCACCAACCCATTGTATCAAAAATTGATGTAATATAAAAGGAACACATTTATTGGCATGAATACAATCGCGCTCTAAGATCAAGCTATAAATATCGCGCACATCGGCAACAAAGAAAGCGGTAGCTATAGTCTTGCTCACAACGGTGAGCTCCATAGAAGCGACCCCTTTATCTTCGATAAGGTCTACTCCTCCCACACCATTCAAAGTCATGTTGGTCTGGATGAGCTCATCATCGGTCTTATCTAGCTTTTTAAATAATGAATATGGCATTAGGTTAACAATAGCACCGCCATCTATAAGCATGCGAGAAATCGTTATGTCATTGATATGACCTCTCACATAGAGAGGTCTCAAATGGTTCTTCGATTCCTCGGGCTTCTCGAAGATAGCACTTTTTGGCCCAAAGTCGAATTGTGCCGTGACTTCTTCTTTCTCTACTAAAGAATAATCGGAAAGAGATAAACAAATGGAGTTAATGTCCATACCTTTCCGAGGCGGTATAGGCTCATTGTCCAAGAGGTTGTCGTCGTCGAACTGGGACATATCGACATCTCCCGTGGGCGAAGGTGCTGTAGAGAGGTCTCACAACACAGCGTTGGTCAATCTCAACGGCTTCAGAGTAGCCACCGCTTCCTCTGTCGTCGGTGGAGTGGGGGCATCGGGCTTCTTAACCCTCCACTGCTTACCTTGAGAGACCATCGGCTTGATCTCATTGAAGACCTCGTCCCTCTTCTTCTCCGCCTCCTTCTCTCGAATCTTCTGGAGGCGCTGCTTTTGGAGCTTCCTCTTTTGAGCGTGGGTCAAGCCAGGCGGACACCACCTCGGTTGTTTGTATTTGGAGGAGCTCTTGCTGTTGCTAGCTTCATGATCATGAGAGGCCTTTTCAACCGGATCATCCAACGTGATCGGTCCTGTGAAGACTCCTCGATTTTGACATCGGTTGTGCCGATTTTCACGACACCTCCAGATGTGCTCTCTTGATGCACAAAGGTAGAAGGAGCAGGTTTCTTACCTTGCTTTGGGCGCCATTCTTGTTTAGGCACGGTGGTAGATCCCCCTCATTGTTCCTTGATCGGTCGAGAGTCCGTCTGATCCAGAATAGGGTTAGAGAGCCTTGTGAAGACATCTCCCCTCGGTCCGTTCCACCTCGAATGAAATGGCGGTATGGCATCGGTGAAACTGGCATCGGTGGCATATACATCCACGGTCCCATATATGGATGTCACACCGGGAACAGTGGGCAAGACATAGGGTGGAACTGTGGTGGTGGCACTCCGAATCCATGTGGAGGAAGAGGAGGAGGCACACAAACATCTGCGGTTTACCTCATCTCCTTCCTAGGTGGGCTACCTCCTCTCGGTGGTGATATTGGCCGCTTCATAGACCGATTTTTCGAATCGATCTTTTGGTTCTTGTACATGGCCATAAGACGGTCGAAGACGCTTTTGGGCCTCATCTTCTTATCCATGGCCTTATCTTGGTTCACCTTCCACTTGCCCACCTCTAGGTTATTCGGCTTTATCATCTTGGGCTGTGAAACTTGCCCTCCGAGTCTAGAGCCTTGGATAGTGACCTTAAGAGACTCTTGACCATAGGAGGACTTCTCGAACACCACCTTCCTAGAGGTCCCTTTCTCACTCGAAGAAATAGGCATCTCCTCTCTGATGATCACGTTTTTTTCCTTTGGTTGTATCGGCTTCATGAGGTCGAATCAACACCTTGGGTTGAGCTCTAGAGTGTTGACGGGGAAAGAGTGCTTGTCGATCTGCATCTTTTAAGACTCAATTATCCCTCATTAAGGTCGATTGGACCTGTTGACGAAAAACATTGCAATCGTTAGTAGCACGAGAATAAAAATTATGCCATTTACAATATGCTCTACGCTTAATCTCATCCGCCGGAGGTAAAGTATACACAATCTTAATGTATCCACCTTTGTGTAACTCATCAAATATTTTATCACACTTGGCTACATCAAATGTGTATTTCATATCGTCTTTCTGATTTTTATGAACCGCTTTGAGCGAATCACAAGCAAACGATTTGACCCTAGAGGGCGAAACAAACTCGGCAACCAAAATGTCATTGGAATCATCATCAGAGTTATTCGAATCATATTCCACGACATGCACGCTACGACGGGTCTTATTATCTTGTTTTATTTCTTTGCTTCGGCTTTCTTGAGCTGAGTTGGAGGTGAGTGAATGTAAGGAAATCGTACCCTTTCAACTTCTCTCTAAGATGTGATCGTAAACCACTAAAAGCTAGGTCGACAAAATCTTTTTCAGAAATTGTCAAATTAAAGCATCGGTTCTTTACATCTCTAAACTGCCGAAATAATCAACGACGGGTTCTTCTTTCCCTTACCGAACCAATGTCAAATGTGACAACTTGAATTCGTTGTACCCGAAATAAAAGTGGTCATGAAACTTGTGCTCTAAAGACTCCCATGTGTATATGGACCCCGAGGACAAAGATGAAAACTAAGAGAAAGCGGTTTCGGTTAGTGATAAAGAAAACAACTGTACTTTCAAAGCCTCACTAAAACTTGCTTCTCCTAATTGTGCTACATATTGGCTAATATGTTTTCAAGTGGTTTTGCTATTTTTGCCATTGAATTTGACGAAGTCAGAAACACACCATCCAATGGGATATGGGACCGAATCAAAATACGTGGGGTACGGTTTTTGATAAATTCGATCTATTCTCTTTAGGTCTACCCCTAGCGTCTCACGAAATTATTTGTTTAAGTCCTCTTTAATGCGAGCCATACACTTCTCTATGTTGACAATGGGTGGCCTAGTGGAAGTGCTCGATGGTGGAGGGTGTACACTCGCTTTCATGGCACTAAATAATTCATTAAGGACGTGGTCATGAGGGATACCCGTACCGCTTGATGGGATAGGTGGTGTGTTATATGCGACGGTATGGTAAAGAGGAACAAAATTAGCCAATTCGTTCAATCGGCTTGTAGCCGGATTGAGGATGCTAGTAATTGGCTCTACGCTAGCGGGAGACACTATCAAAGCATTAGTTTATGCATGAAACGAAAAACTAGTTTGTCTACTAAACGAGTCCAATGGCATGCCATATGAAGGTTGTTCTACGCTAGATGTAGTAGGCGCCGATGTACTAGTAGGACCTACATTCGTAACATGAAAAGATGATGCAATACTAGCATTTTTAGATGACTTGGCTAAGTTTTCTTGAATCAGCAATACTAGCATATCATTATTCAAGACCTTTTTTAAATCAGCAAAATAATAGGAAAGGCCTTCAAAAGTAACGAGAGAGTGCATAGATGTTCTCACATTGACAGCACCCATGGCCGCGTCGTCGACGACGGTTGGAAGAACGGGCTCCTTCACTTGAGAGATCGCGGCTTGACGATCCTTTTTAAAACACGCCAAGTACTCCTACAGCTCCCGCTCTTCCCGCACCTTGCGCGCCTCTTCGGAGGCCTTCCAGCGCTCTAGGAACACCTTACGCGCCTCCTCGTGCAACTACTTCAAGAATGGCATGACGATGTTCGTCGTGGAGATTTCGGAGTTTATGGTGAAAAACGATGATTCCGTTTGTGCAACCGGAATCACTCGCTCTCTAGCGGAGTCACCAAAAGTGTGTTGACGCAGAAAGAATCCCGGGCCAACACACCGCTCGCACGTCCGTATGCGAGAATGCCGTCGTCTCTTCAACGCTGGGTTTGGGCAGCACCTAGACAACCCCTCCTTGGGAGAGACCCCGTTGGAGGAGGATCGTCTTAGGGGTGATCCGAGCTCCGTTAGGTCAGCCGGATCACCTTCGATCGTCGTCGGGACGAAGGAAGAACATCAAAACAGGGGTCGAGTGAGAGGATTAGGGTTTAGAGAATAACGAAAATGTAAAGTCAAATGATAGGTTTGATTGGGATGCCCCTCAACCGGCTATGGGCCTCTTTTTATAGAGGTGGGATGGTCTTATCCCGCAGAGCAACAGATCCCCCAAGTTAGGAAAGGAATTGGAATTGATCTGCAGAAAACCTTTCTAAATCGACACTACCGGAGTGTCCAGTAAAGTGCCGGATACTCCGATGACTGAAGTCTCCGGTAGAATGTCGAAGTATCCATCGTGTAAATCCGAGAACCCGAGAGGGCTCACCGGACAGTCCGGCATTGTGCCGGACACTCAGGTGGGCTTCATGCCCCAACCCGAGATGGCTTGTCGGACAGTCCCGTGTGGTGCCAGACACTCCGATGTCGGACAGTTCGGCATACTGCCCAACAATCTGGTGAGCTATGTGCCCCAACTCGAGAGGGCTTACCGGATACTCTGACACTATGCCGGACACTCCGATGGACCAGATGCCCCAAACTCGAGAAGGCTTACCGGACACTCCGGCAGCCCTGATTTTTGTGTGTCAACATATGCCTCCCTGTTTTTTTTTAAAGTTCCTGCGCCATAAAACATGTTAAGCACCTAAAAACCCCTAAGAGCGATGGTCCTCCCGACTCATCGGCCATCATATCATTTTTGACAACGATACTTCATATCTGCTGTTCTCTTCTCTTATGCTTCTTATCATACACTTGGATGATACTTTTTTAAGTATCAGCCATTAAAAACCTTAGGTAATGATTCTCCTTGAATATCCTTCAACATGTATGTATTTTCGACAATGACAGCACAGTCCCCACCCTCTCAAATTCTCGTCTTTCTTGTCCTACATACAGATAGATAGATGGGCCACATCAGAGAAAATCTCAATTAACCCAGAAATCAGTGATGGCCGGTGAAAAGTTGCTATGTTGAAAGTGACCGGCATTTCGTGAATCCTCCACCATTGCTCCCTTTCTTTGAAAGGTATGAACGGAAAAAAAGTTTATTATTTAAAACTTTTTAGGTGCTGGATTTCTTATTTAAAACTTAGAGAGAAAACATGAACATGAAGAAGAATTTGAGCAACTTACGTATAGAGGGGGCGAGGGGGCGGGGGAGATTTGTGGGAAAGGGGTATATTGATGGGAGGGAAAGAGAAGGCGAACGGCGGCGATGGCAGGTGGTGTGATCGCTGACCGATGCAACACAGCCCCCCCCCCCCCCTCCCCTCTCCCTTTCCCTGTGATCCTCTCTCTCCTGGCTCCTGGGAAGAAAATTGGAAGGGGGGGGGGGGGTGCTGAGTCCAGGAGTAGGCCTTTAGCGCCCTTCCCTCCTCTGTGACAAGCATGTGCTCCAGAAATATCCTTCATCCTTTCCTTCCAAATTAACTTTTAAACACTATGTTTAATCATTCGTCTTATTCAAAGAACGTCTTACTCAAAGAATGAGTTGTATATACTCCCTTCGTTCTTTAATTAATATCGCCGTTGACTTTTAAATTTAACTTTAACTATTCTGTCTTATTAAAAAAATCTGATAAATTTCATATATTTTGATATAATTTAATTTATCATTATAGTTATTTCAATCACAACTTTAAATTTTTTACATTTGAGCAAATTTTTTGAATAAAACAAATAATCAAAGTTGAATTTAAAAGTCAACGATGACATCAATTAAAATACGAAGAGTATATAGTAAAAATATTAAAGATAAGAGGGCGGGGTTATATTATCCGTATGTTTCCTTCCCTTCCTTCCGAATTCAACTTCTCCTTGTTCTCATATTTTTTGGGAGGAACCAAATTCCCCTGTTCAATTCGACGCGTGCAACAGATAACAGATTGACCAAGTCCGAATATCATCATCAATTCTGTGACACCCTAGTGTCGTTAACGGCACGATCAAAATTCACTGCTTAGAAGCCTCAGGTTTCAAATTTAGCCTTCAATCGTCTTTGCATGTCAAATATAGATAAAATCAAACCTTACCGATTCTAATCAAGTCACACAAGCGAATTGTCCCTAGAAAAGGGTGGTTCAGCCACAAATTCACATGGCGGGGACTGCTTCCATGAATTTTTCCTTTTTCTTCTTTGCATGCAGTAGCACAATTGCTTGCAGATTCCTAGTGCTGTGCCGGCCTTGTGTGTATTACAACATAAGATAATGCAAGGGCACTCACTAAAAAGAGCACAGTTCAGCATCTCAATTGGTTCAAGGCCGGCAGTTTGTGTGCCCCCATCCCCAGAGAATGGTCATTCCTACCGCAACGGTTATGCTTTTTTAACCTTAAGCATCATGATGCCTGAGTACACGGGAATTACTCTGCCCAGTCCTCATCGCTGTCATCATCCAGAGACTTATCCTGTTATGGCCAGTACAACGAAAGTAAAGTTCACGCATGCAAGTCAGGAGAATGCAAAAATGCACACTATGTGAACCATTGTCAGAGCTGAAACAACGGGTGAAACATGTACCATATTCACCAATTCTTTTACTCTAGTTTCAACATTCTAGTACTTGCAAAGCATGCTTGCATGGTTTTCAGGGTCATACTGTACCAAAATATTTATGTGAATAAGATGAAATAATAACAATACAATTCAGAGTCATACTGCACCTAAAGATTTACAGGAATAAGATGGAATAATAACAATAAAAAGGGTGAAACTGAGATTTCCTCAGATAGATGATTGTTGGGTGATTTAATGAACTCCTACAGAAATATCATGTACTCGTAAACCAGAGAGAAACCTGCTAGAATGATACAAGCAACTAGCAGACATATGCATATTATTTTAGCTGGTGTAAGCAAATAACTGACCGGAGAAGAACCCGAGAGCTCTTCAATTTCACCTTCTTCCACCTACAACAGAAAACAGAAAAAAGGTCAACTAACTCACTTCTGTGATTTAAGCAAGCAACAGTTAACATAATTCAGGTCAGAATCCCTACTGCCAATTGTTAAACCATGCACTACTAAGAGCAACTAAGGTTTAGATTTCACAATGTTACCTTTGGTTTATGCTTCATCCGAGCTCCGCTTGCTGCATTCATGTAAGCAAACATAAGCGACACAGAAGAATAATACGCTAAAGGCTTGCATCCTGTACACAAACAAAGATGGAAAGCTTCTCAAAGAACTCTCCTAGTCCTAGATCCTCCAGCTTTTTCTAAGCCTCACCTCCACAAAGAAATGATTTCAGAAGTTTACACCAAGGTAGTGTTTGGTTCAACATCGGTAATGGTATCGCAATCATAATCAAATACGGGTGTATTCGAAATCAATGTATGTCATTGCGGTCTTTGTTTGGTTCAATTTTGTAACGGTTTCTGATTCCAATACAATGTTTGGTTAAGAGAGAATGTAACGTAATGAAATCAATTAAGCACCAAATGACCATATACCATTTCCCAAGCAAAAAAATTTAGACATTCACGGTTTACAAAATTATCATGATCACAAATCTAATCTTTTTTCAGAACCAACACGTCCTTGAGACATTCAAGTTATATTTTTATTGAGCCATTCCTCAAGTTCCAAATCTAATTCTGCAAATATGTCACGAAATATTAGGAAAAGAACAAAAACAGCAGGGGAGAAACGGCGAATCTTGATGCAACAATCCTTGCTGTGCTCTGATTAAAAAAAAAATCCTTGCTGTGCTCCATAATCATCTTGGTCACCGACCATAGAAAACCAGCAAGAGCTTGCTGTCCCCTTGCCACCTCAATGCGAGCAGTCCCAAGAAATGTGAGGAGAGAAAGGGGAGGAGTACTGAAGCAACAGGGGGCAGGACTGCCTCGTCCCCGCCGCGACTGTCTCCACATCGGTGTCGGGCCCTGCGCCGCTGTGGGAGCCACCCACTCCTGCTTGGGGTGCCGCGGCGAAGAAGGACGTGCCGGCGAGAGGATGAGCTTCGGCGCGTCAACGAGGTAGACGGGTGGCGCTCCGGCGAGGAGGAAGGCCGCGCCTGCGGGGAGGATGGACTGCGCGCCGACGAGGACGAGGGACCGCGTCAACGGGTAGAACGGAGCGCGCGCCGGCAGGGAAGAGGCGCGGCGCGCGCCAGGGGTGAGGACGAGGAGGCAGTTGGCGAAGTAAACGATTCGCTCACCCGCGTGGAAGCTCTTGCCGTGGAGAAGCAGCAAATTGCTCACCGCTGATGGAGCTCACATAAGGAGGACGAGGATTGAACAGAACTGCTCCCCAGCAACGGGAGGTGGATCGGGAGACGAGCGGCAACCGAGTTTCAAGCAGCGGCGATGTATCGTAAAGCCATTACGGTCGTAGATGAGGGGATTCAGTTTTGAATAGGCTGTTACCCGATTACAGGGTAATCGATTTCAGGCTATATCAAAACAAACACATTTAACGGTATTGGATACCAGAAGTAATCTGATTACGTTACAAAATTGTGAAACAAACAGCACCCAAATGCTATCGCACTAAATTCTGCAGAAGGCTGCTTATATAGGAGCATAAGATGCATATGACAACAGTTTATTACCTCTCTTCCCGCTTGGCTGCTTTTTCTTTGGACTTCCTCGCTGCTTCTTAGCAGTTGGCCCTACAGAACAAAAATGTAAACTACAGATTTAATCTAAAGGTTCTTTTGTGATACAATGATTATGATTGATAAGCAACACATAAGGTGGCAGTATAAAGAACCTTTTGTTGCAGGAGAGCTTTCGGACTTCTTAGATCTCTGAAACAGAAATTTATTTGGGATGCTGAGTTAAATTTTCTGATATCGAAGGTAAACCAATAACTTGTAACTCAGGAAAAGACAAGGACCTAAATGGTTTGAAATGGCCGTTTAAACAGGTTTAAACGGTAGACGGACAGTAACCGTTTTAGTCCATTTAATCCTGTTTTAAGCTTTATTAAACCATTTTTAGCAGTCATTTAAACTGAAAAAAACAAACTAAACGATGGGTCACCAGCTAACAACCTCTTACCGCTTAGGATTTCATTGGCCTGTGTCATGTTGAAATTAAAGAAACTGAGGTAAGTAGAAATTGAGCATACATCTCGTTGTATGTTCATAATATTTGTGTCTGCGGAGATCCATAATATACTATAGAGCTATTTACATTACATAGTAACATTAGCCAAAAGTAATGGAAGAAAAGGCACATGTCATATTTTAGTGAAAGAAATTGAAATAAAAATCTATCTAGGTTGTTCTACATTTTCACCTTTTTCTCTTCTGCCTTTTTAAACATGCTAGACAAAGTAGCCTGGACAAGTGGCTCCGTTTTACTAGGGAGAAGCACCCCAGAAGTATCTGCAGGTTTGATGTCTTCGCTTTGGCTTTCATTCTCAACTGCTGGGCTTGCCATCTGCTTCAAAGAAGAGCACAAAATAAGCTACTCTACAAACAAATAGAAAGAGAAATATTGCTAAAATTTGCAAAGAAGGACCAAAGGTAACTAACCAATATTTACAAATCTTAACCTACAATTAGCAAACTGTCAGAAGCTACCTGACCACCCACGTCCTCGGGGATTCCAAAATCATTGTCACTGTGGGACGAATCTCCTCCAGAAGATAACTCTGTGTACCTGTACCAAGAGAGAGGAGAAATTATGCATTTACAGTACCTTTGGGAGCAATCAGTAAATGAACTCTCAGAGTTAGCAGCTGCTGGGGTCTTAGATAATATTGTCAGTCCATTTTTTAGTCATCATGTAAATTAAAGCTAGTATGTCATTTGGCAACACGACGAACCAACTAAAAAGAATGCAAGTTTCTTACTTCATGGTTCTCCCGGCAGTCCTAGCAGACTGTCTGACAGAAGGTGCTTCACTTGTAGTCTGTGTACTATTCTCGTGCTTGTGATCTGAATCCTCAGAAGCATCAGCATCGGATTCAAACTTTGGGGACATGGGTTCTGCAATTTCCTTTCGAGGCTCGTTGCCAGTTGCTTCATCCATGGCAGCACCTGCTCCACCTCTGAAATCGCAATCTTCTGCCGTGGTGTGCTATATTTCGAAATGCATAAGCAAACAAGATACACCACCCCAGGGGGGGGGGGGGGGGGGGGGGGGA
>BCLF01000050.1:376340-415744 GCA_001602275.1 Zoysia japonica | reverse complement strand
AGGTGGTGCCGGCGCGGGGCTCGGGCGGCGGGTGCAGCCGTTGCATGGCAGGTCGCCGTCCGACACATGGCAAGCTTGGGGCAAGCAGCGCGGGGGAGAACGAGACGGTCGATCGAGCTGCCATGGCAGGGCAGTGGCTGGCAGAAGGCATGTCGATGGTCGGCGGGCGGCGGAGGTGGTGCAAGGCGGCTGGCTCACGGCAGGAATAGAAGAGAAATGGAGAAAAACGAACTAACAGGAAATAGAGGGTATATTAGTGTTTTTGACAACTAATAAATTATTAATACATAATTATTATGTTTAACATCACGAACATAAACTGAACTATTATAATGATATTTCTACGAAGCTCAACGTCACAATGCTATTTTTGCTAAGCCCGTTCTTTTAAATGGTATAATATCAAAAATCTCATTAACATTACCATTCAAGCCAGACAAACCGGTCAAAAGCATTGAAACATTATAAATGTAAAAATCAGGTTTTAAAATAAAAGTTGTTGGGTTTTCAGGTTTTTCAAGTGAATTTTTATTTAGAAACTAAATCAGATTGATCGGGGCTTTGGTTGGTTATGTGAAATCCCAGCCCAGCAGAAATGGGCCCAGCACATGGGCACTGTAGTGTGCTGGCTCTTGTAGCAGTGTGATTTAGTTTCACATTGAAAGGGGGAGGGGAGCAAGATCAGTTTAAAAACCCAGCTCATAAATGCAGTAATAATTCGATTTAATTTTTTTACGCGAAGCGAAGACGAAATCGTAAGCAGTTATTCTGCGAGTCGTATTCTGAGACTGAGATGTTACAGGTTTGACCTTTTTTAAATTTTTTCTAAAATGAATACCAGTCGTTTCGTGACACCGTACCGAACCAGCTCCTTCGAAAACCGCAAAGATTGCATTTTTTTCATTTTTGTTAACTCGCTTTTTCACTTCTAGTCTCTTGAGCAGGGAAGCGATTCCCGCGCTTTTTCCCCGGAACTGGTTGGTGGAGGTTTTTGCGTTTCGGGCAGTTTGAAGAAGCCCTCAAACGCTCAAGTAATAAAGCGGAAAAGTATTATTTGACAGATTAAATTATATGCTATCACAATGGACCTAATGCAGGAGTTGAGGACTGCAGGATCCATGTGATGGACACAAGTCATCTTTGGATTGGTCAAAATATACCGAAATGAATTATAGTTACGTTAAAGGAAGGTTTACCTACTTGGTGGTGAGGTCGTGTGAGTAAGGAGTCGGAATCAGATTAGACACCTAAGTGAAATAGGGCATTTCAACATGATTTCTAGAAGGAAATCGGTGATGGACGGTGGGAAGTTTCTCTGCTGAAAGCAGACCGGCGTCCGTGAATCCTCCAACATTGCTCTCTTTCTTTGAAAGGGAAGAAAAAAAGTTTTTTATTTAAAACTTTTTTGCGATGGATTTCTTATTTAAAACTTAGAGAGGGAATAAGAGACAATCGAGCAGATGAGGCTGAGGGTTGGCTGAATCAATAACAGCATGTGGGGAGAAAATAGGAACACCGATACAGAGAGATTAACCGCAGAGCAGCTGGGCAGTAGGGGTGTAAGGATAAAAGACACTGAGAAGGGGTTGAATCGGTGAATTTATATCAATAATTTTGATACGAACTTAAACTATAAGACTCGATCACAACGAAAGCAATTTAAACAATTCTAAGTAGGCCAAGACCTCTAACAATGCTAATAAAAAAATAATAACAACAAGAAAGCACTAGCACGATAGCCACCAAAGGAATCAAAAAACAACCTATCACACTATTCAAACGGTAAGTAAATACGGTAAATAAAGAGAGTGTGATAAAGAATGCTCAGTGATTTTTTCTCGAGGTCTCAGAAGGTAAGTGTCTTTCTCTAATCCTCATTGAACCACTCCCGTCGGAGTCTTGGTTCTTCCCGTCGTTCTTAGAAAGATGCTTACAAGGGTACGCTTCACTCCCGGAGTGAAGTCACCGACGGTTCGGCTGTCGCACATAATACCCAAGTGCTACAGCAAGCCTACAAGGTTCGGGTACTCCCTCTTGGTGTCTCTTTCGAGCGAGAAACTCGAAACCGCGTACAAACTTGGCATCGTCCTACACAATTTTCTCAGAATTTCGTTCATCGACTTCTATCTGTCTAGGCTGCCCAAACCAAGAGTAATATGCAAAAATCACTCTTCTCAAACCCTACAAGCTCTATAAGTGTAGGAATGCTCTCTATCACTTTCCTACTAGCCGCTGCCATCTTCAACTGAGTACGCTGCGACCTCTCATGAAACTCTCTGTCCTGCCGTCTTCTCTCCTCTGCTAACTCTCTCTCCATCCGAAGCTGCTCCTCAATCTGGAGGTGCTCGAGTCGGATCTTCTACTCGAACTCGGCCCTCTCTCTGCGTATCTGCTCATCCTGTTCCTCTCAATACCTCATCTGCTCAGCCTGCTCTACCTGAATAGCATCCAACCTGGC
Organism: Zoysia japonica; assembly: GCA_001602275.1. Lineage (NCBI taxonomy): Eukaryota > Viridiplantae > Streptophyta > Magnoliopsida > Poales > Poaceae > Zoysia > Zoysia japonica. Next base: position 413,286 of record BCLF01000050.1, on the reverse strand, counting down.
AGCAAATGTAGGATCTAGTGTAGCCCGAGAGGTCAGAGTCTCGGCCTGACCTAGAGTCTCAGTGCTCTCAGCTCTCGGCTGTGCTCTCTCTGAAGCCTCAGTCTCAACCTCCTCTGGGGCTGTGGTCTCTACTCCAAGGGTGCTCTGTGAAGCAGAAACTCGAAGAAACTTAGAGTCGGTGGCTCTGCTGGAATGAAAGAAGTGGTAATCTCTGTCAAAGTTGTGTACTTCTCCTCAGTTATCACACCAGCTCTCCTCAGTATCAGGCACATATAGGGGCCAAAAGGTAACTAATGAGCTCTAATCCCCTCATAGATCACATCATCTATCTGAGCAAGCAGCAAATCTGTCAAGTCAAAGTCCTCGTGCCTCAGCAGAAAACATAGCAGCCACTGATGCAGTATGATAATCTGCTCTCGATAACCAACTCGAGACGCTATCGACCTCTCAAGCAACCCTCTCAATACACGAGCCTCGTGTGTCAAGCGCAGAGGGTGCCCCGAGCAGTGCTCCCCATGAAGTGGTGGGATAGCAACACTCATCCTCTCATCACTCGGCTCCATACTTCCAAACGGTCTGAACGGTGGTGAGAAATCCGAATGGGCCAAAGCGTGGATCCGAGTCTCTGAAGATATGAACTCAAGCGTTGACAAGACATCGGTCCTCTGAAATCTGTGTGGCTCCCCTCTATACGTAAACCAGATATATGAGCGGTCTGGGAAGATCTACAGTGAGACGTAAAACTCAAGTGCCATGTCCTCACTAAACTTCAGGGGCTGGGTGACCAACTCTGAAAGCTCTAAAAGATAGGCAATATGCTCCTTCATATCAACCCTAGCTCCTCTGCTCAGTGCCTCAAAATAACAGTGACGGTGAGCTGCAAACACTGTGCTCTTGCCTTTAGTGGAAAGCTATCTCCTGTAGGCCCCATATATCCTCCGCTGGAGAACTGTCCAGAACTGACCAGCATCCGCGTGTCTACTAGCGGGGACCCAAGCAATGAAGTTCACTCTCCTTTTGGCCTTGATGGCCGGGCCCTTCAGCTTCGACAAATCAATCTCGACCTCAGCAATCCTGCCCATGGCCCAGCTTGCTCTCTTGGCTCTAGATGTGCACACCACGCAGACTCCAGTCCTCTGATGAGGGCACCTCTGTGTCCTCTGCAATGAACTCCGCTGGACTGCCTCTCCCTCCACGGTTCTCGACTGACTACTGGCAGGAGCTCTTCGTGGCTGCACCTCTGCAACTAGAGGAGTGGTCGTCACTCTCTGTCGGGTCGACCTCCTTAGCTCCCTCTGGGACTCTTCTACTCCAATGCTCAGCGCACCAGGGCTCCTGTGTGGAGGAACATCCACATCTGCAGCAGCTAAGGCTATGCCCCATTTGGGGTCACCTATCCTCTGCTTCTTCTTCTTCTCAGGACCAACTGACTTGCCCTTCCCTTTCTCCTCTAAACTCGGTCTCTACCTGCCCATACTGTCAACTGTCACTGAAAGCTCAACTGCTAGAACCACTGACCAGCTGACTTAACAAGATAGGATTAAGAGCTTGGCTCTTAACCTGTCTAAGAAAGATCTGGACTGACTGAGACCTCTGAATTGCTGCTGACTCTATCTTGTTCAGACCCACTGTCCAACTGTCACTGCACCACATAAGAATAAAATATAGGTTGTAAGCAAAAAAAAATGAGACCTTTAAGCAATTTATATAATAGCAATGCACCCAAATTATGACACTAGCGACAGGAGACTCAATGCCATATCAAAATATGCAAGAGATGACCTCAATATGGCACTAAGTACATGAATTTGTCAACTAATCACGTTAATTGGCAATAAAAGGTGAGACCTTTAAGCAATTTATACCAATTTTTGCAATTAATTAACAAACAAGGCATGCGGGGTATTTTCGATGAAAAGGACGTGATAGAACACAATACCCCGCAGGAGAAGTGCCGAAAACCATCGAATGTCACGCCGAAGGTCGTCCAAACGACTCAAACTCAAAAACCCTACGAGGGTTTTAGTAAGAGAAACTTGGACCGGGAATTGAGCTAAAGGGGCGTGATCGAGAGCTAGGAGCGATGCGCGTGTGCGAGGCAAAGCAAGGCGGCGAAGAAGCAGGCGACGCGGCGTGACTGCGTCAGGCTAGGGTGGGGCACAGCTAGGGCACGCTAGAACAGCGTGGGCGCACACGTGGCGAGGTGATGGCGCACGGCGGTGAGAGCGGCTCGGACAGCGAACGGGAAGCGACGCGAGAGCAGCGGCGGCGGCCGGAGTTGGCGCAAGGGCGGGTGGCGCTTGGAGGCGACGAGTGGCGGCGATTGTCGATGGTTGGCAGAGAAGACTCGCACGGGGTTTAGAATGAACGAAGAACATGCACGTGCAAATAGATTAAAACAAATCAACGGCCGAATTTGATCACAAAGAAATGGATGGCCGAGATTTTGTTGAAATCGCCAAACACCGGACTGTCCGGTCTTACAGAGATTGTCAGGTGACTATAAAAGTTCAGACTGTCCGGTGTCTAGAGAATTCCGATTCCAGAGAAGCAACCGCTTCACCTTCCAATTACCGGACTGTCCTGTGAACCCGACGGAATGTCTGGTGACTGTCCAAATCTGCAGGTCACTCGGTTCAAGATACAATCACCAGACTGTCTAATGAAGGCTCCAGAATGTCCGGTGACCTCGAAGAATTCCAAAACCAAAGAATTCTTTCTAGACATTAAGTATCCTCACCAAAGAACTAAATAAACATCACACTTATCTAGAAAGAGAACTTTCAAACACTCCTTTGCAAATAGATAACTAACTAAGAGTTTAGCATTTTCGCAAATCTCAATTAAGATCGAACGATAAAAACCAAAGCGAGAAGGAGGCTCCAGAAAAAGAATGTATGAACCCTTAGTTCACGATCCACATAAATAGATGTTAGAGACCATTAAGCACAGGATTCAATGGGCATGAAGCTCAACAATTTGCTTTGGTTACTCTTTGTGGAGTATGTGAATCCATATGGACAATGCAGTCACTTTCTCCATAGAGTAACACGTCTCCTCCGTGGTTTTTATATGCAATGCATGTAAACAAGTTAGTCTAATGCAAGAGAATTTAAAGCATGCCATGTAGATACAAACAAATTAAAGATATTGCATAAAGAAATCTATTTGGTGCCAAGTTTGACCATCTTAAGCTTATTCACTATATGCCCGCCGCTTTACCTTGAGATAGCCAAACCACCTTCTCAAGCTCTTCTTCCATGCATATGAATATCTCAAGGTGGTTAGGCATCGATCTAATTTTTTGTTCTTTTCTTTTATCTTTTTACACATGATACATGATAGTGAAAACATCTAGTCCACGGAGGAGTCCTAACTATCATGCAATGCAAAAAAAAAGAAATACACTCTACTATGTACAAGAATAACCTTCTTGAAGAGTAGATTGGCGTTGTAGCTCGATCGACATGTGGTGGACTTTAAGAATCTTCAATTCGCTTCACGGTCCACCACCTAGGCCCCCTCACTTCTTCTTGGAACCCAAGAGAGTTTAGGATTCCTCTCTCAGTCCACGATCACCTTGAGGACCCATATCTTCTTGATTGTCCTCTTGTTATTTGGCAGTCCGAGCGGTTTGGCTTTCACCTTCCCATCTTTGTCTCTAAAAAGCTTGTAGTGCACATCCTCTTGAAAAAGGTTAACGTTAAACATAATCTTAGGCTCGCTCAACTTGGGGCAATCTTTGGAGCAGTAACCATTAAGGCAACACTTCTCACAAGAATATTCATCCGAGGGACTATCCATTCGGTGATCTCATCTTGGTTGCCAATGATGTTGATAGAGGAAGGATATGATCCTAAGCCCTGGTGGTTGTGGTTGTTGATGAGGTTTTTTCTTAGGATTTTCTTTTGAATTTGTCTTCCTCTAGTAAGACGCTCGAATGCATCCATCACGGCCTCTCTCTCTCCTTCTTGAGCTTCATGCATTCCTTCAAAATAGATTGCAAGAAGTACTCTCCTCGGAGAGGGTTAGATTGCAAGAAGTAGAAGCTTCATTTAAATCCTTAAGAGAGTTAAAGAAAGAGTCAAGATCAAGGGCTTCATCGGAGCGCACCAATGCCTCATGCTTTTCACTTAGCTCTACGTGCTTCTCTTTGATAGCCTCATAAGACTCACGTAGAACACTATGAGAGTGTTTGAGTGCATTGAACTCCCCTCAAGCTCTCGAAATTTGAATACCGCCACTTTCATGCTCTTTGGTCACCACCTCGATCTTCTTGGTCTTTTTATCCTTCTCAAGGAAGAGGACAAGGTCATTGTAGCTCGGTCTATCATCTTCATCATCATAGATCTTCTCTTCCTCTTCAAGGCCATCATTCTCATCCATATAGCCCTCACAACTTCGGGCCATCAAGCATAGTGGAGGTGGTGATAGCTTATTGATAGAGCTTGTCATGACAATACCTGCGAGCTCTTTCTCACCGAAAGATGAAGAGTCTGAATCATCATCGGTGAGCTACTCACCAACAATATAAGCTTTGTGCAGGGACTTCTTCTCTTTGCTCTTGCTCTCTTTCTTGACAAAGAACTTTTTCTTGAATTTCCTCTTTGGCTTGCGTTCTTAGTCATCACTCTCACTAGAGGCTTCTTTATTGCTCTCCTTCTTGGGCTTGAGACACTCCTTAGCAAAATGGGTCTTCTTGCCACAATTGAAGCACCCGGAGTTGCTCTTAAAAGATGAGGGTTTTCCCTTGTGAAATAGCTTCTTCATCAAGAGTGCAAAGTCCTCATTATCACTCTCTTCATCCTCATCTTCTTCCACCTTCTTCTTCTTCTTGTTCTTGCCATTGAGAGATTCTTGATCAACTTGAAGGGCAAGAGGGCAATTGAGAGTCGGTGAAGCTGCCCAACATGTATCCCTCATAGGCAGTGAGCTTGCCGAGCATAACATTAACGGTGAGAGTAGCCAAGTTGGCTTGAAACAGACACATGACGATGAAGTTGTAGCTTGGCGGCAACATCCTCAAGAGCTTCCTCATGATCTCAACATCATCAATTTTGTCCTCGAGGTCCAAGGCGTTAATCTCTTCCATCACTACATGCAAGCGAGAATAAACATCATTAGCCTTTTCATATGGTAGCATGGTGATGGAATCAGATTTGTTCTTAGGAACATAGTAACGCTCTTCCTTGGCCTCGAAGGAGCCCTCATAAATGTTTTGCAATTGCATCCAAATTTCATGCGCGGTAGGTGATGCATTAATTTTAGAAAAGACATTTTTAGAGATGCATCCAAACATAGCATTCTTGACCTTAGCATTGAATTTAATAAAAATAGAATCAAGTCTCTCATTCTCATTCGTAGAATTCTTAGTAACAAGCCACGCTTTTCCATCGATCGACTCTAGGTAGGCTAGCATGTGAGCCCTTCCAATACGAGTAATCGTCCCCATCGAATACGAGCACTTGGCTCTGATACCACTTGTAAGAATCAAAGACACCGAGAAGGGGGGTTGAATCGGTGAACTTATAGCAACAATTTTGTTATGAACTTAAACTATAAGCAATCTAAACAATTCTAGTAGGCCAATACCCCTAACAATGCTAGTGAAAAGATAATAACAACAAGTAAGCACTAGCATAATAGCCACCAAGAAAAATCAAAGAACAACATATCACACTACTCAAATGGTAAGTAAATACGGTAAGTAAAGAGAGTGAGATAAAGAATGCTCAGTAATTTTTTCCTGAGGTCTCGAAAGGTAGGCACCTTCTCCTAATCCTCGTTGAACCACTCCCGTCTGAGTCTTGATTCCTCCTGTCATTCCCGAAACGATGCTCACAAGGGTACGCTTCACTCTCAGAGTGAAGTCACTGGCGGCCCGGCTGTCGCATACAATACCCAATCACTAGAGCAAGTCTCCAAGGCTCGGGTGCTTTCTCTTGGTGTCTCTTTTGAGCGAAGAACCCAAAACCACGTACAAACTTGACGTCATCTTACACAATCTCCTCGAAAGCTCGATCACCGACTCCTAGCCGGTCTAGGCTGCCCACACCAAGAGTAATAGGAAAAGATCACTCCTCTCAAGCCCTACAGGCTCTAGAAGTGTATGAATGCTCCCTATCACTCTCCTACTAGCACCAAAGATCTCCAATCTTGCCATGTGCTCTCTTGATGGTGTCCCTTGGCTTCTCACAAGCTACCTCCAGCAATTCTGATCAAAGGCACACTCGAAAACATCCCTCTCCACGGTTGAAATAGACTCCAAGCCCAGAAACAACTGTTGGGACGTGATGTCATAAAGCTGACTGCTTTATGCAATCATCGGACTGTCCGGTGACTAGACCACCAGACTGTCCGGTGACCCTTCTTCCTCCTCGGCCAGAGAAATACCCTCTCTGGAATCTATTACATAGGACACCGGGCTGTCCGGTGACTGCCACACCGGACTGTCCGGTGTCTTCTCTGCAGCACCTCCAGAGAGCACCTCTCTTTGTACTCTGAAGTCCTGGCTCATCGGACTGTCCAGTGACCTCACCGTACTGTCTGGTGACTCTGTCTTCAACTGAATCTGATCTTCGGTCTTCGTCTTCGCTTCCTCTGCCATCTTTAGTGCTTTCTAAGGGTCTAAGAAGCATTCACACTTTCTAATACTTGTGTGACAGGAGACAAATGACTTACCCTCTTAATAGTACCGGCGTTCCTATGGGCTCTATAGCTAGTCCTTAACTTTGGTTCTCCGATGCCCGAAATATCATCCTCTAGGGTACGTACTTGTCATGCACCGAGGAAGTCTACCATGTTGATGTATAAATAGCGAGGGTACCTACAATCACAACCGTTACTTATAGTGTCCACTCAATAACCAAAATCAATTCATACCTTTTAAGAGACTTCAAAGGTCATGAAGCTAACAGAGGAAAAAGGGGAGATTGATGGGAGGGGAAGAGAAGGCAAACTGCAGTGCCCACAGGCGGTGTCAGTGCTGACATATGTAATGGAACCTCTCTCTCTCTCCCCTACCCTTGGATCCTTTCTCTCATGTTAAGCCCCGTTCGGAACAAAAGAATGAAAAACGCAGGAATAAGAAAAAACGTAGGAACGAAAAAAATTGCAGAAATGAAAAAAGTGGGAAACCACAGGAATAGAAAACAATGGAATGAAAAAATTAAGGTGTTTGAAATGCACGAATAGAAACATAGGAATAAAAATTGTTTGTGGAACTTAAATATATTTTAATAAACTATATTATCATTATTCACAGCACATAAATTAAGTGTGCATTTTTTTCTTTTTGTTAAGCCTCGCCTACTTCATTATTTTAGAATTGTTTTCAAATGGTTAATATTAAAAAAATTAAGTAAGTTCCCACAAATTCTCAATCCCAAAGTTGTTTCGTTAAGTTCCTCATCCAACTCTTTGAGTAGGTGCCCTCCGAGTTATTCTCAAAATTTACCAAAGTTGTTCTGTTAGTTTCCAAAGTTTCCTAAAATGGTTCTATTAGTTCCTAAAATTTTGTATAATTGTTCTGTTAGTTTTCAAAGTTTTCCAAAGTTGTTCCGTTAGGTTTGTTTTTGCCAGCTCCTCTTGCAGAGGCCCTCCGAGTTATTCCTAAAGTTTCCTAAAATTGGTACATTAGTTCCTGAAGTTTCCTAAAATTATTCCGTTAATTCCAAAATTTTAAGTTTCCGAATGAGGAACACGACGACGATCTTCCCTTGTTTGGACTGGATGTTTCATTTCCTACATTTTGTGCAATGGTCATTTCCTTTCCGGAGGAACGGCATCGGATATTCCTTTGTTTCAAACGTTGTATACGCTTCCGTTCCTGAGGAACCACTTCCTACAAAATTCATTTGACGATTCCTTCGTCCCAAATGCGGCCTTAGTTACTGGTAAAATTAGCCAAACAGGCCGTGCCTGGCGGGCCAACCCGAGGCACGATGAAAACAGCCCGGCCTAAACCTAATCAGACATGTGCCGACCCGGCACGAAGCGCCGGCTGTGTTTGGGCCGACACCCACGCACAGTGGGCGGCACGGCCCGGCTCATTTATAGCCTGGCCCGGTAAGGCCCACAGGCGGCACGGCTTGGCACGGCCTGTTCGGCCTATTTATACCCGTTACGACGGAGGCCCAACCCGTTAGGTCGGAAACCCCAGGATGCTAGGTATAAAAAGCGCTCGTCCTCCCTGCTCCCCCTGCACTCCGCCTCTCCTTTCAGCTTTGTCGCCAGCTGCCACCACCTAGATCTACGCCAGCAGAGGCTCATCCGTGCGAGCCTGTTGATGTGGCTTTGGCCGTCCTCTCCTCATTACTCTCCACTTCTGCACTCCGCCCCTCGGCACATCCCTAGATCTGGCTGCCGCTTCTCTAGGCTTTGTGGCCACCACCCAGATTTGACTCTCCGGCAAGCTTGATATCGATCTCAACTCCAAGCAATGAGGTTATGCGTCAGCTCGCAACCTGTTGTTCGGGGACGGGGCTCCGGCCACGTGACGACTAATGTGCCTCCTCCTCCTCCTCCTGTTCCTGCAGCTCCATCTCCGACTCCTACAAATGGTGGCTCGACTACAGGTACTCCTACTGATAGTACTGGAAGGATATCCTTATTTTGTATTACTTTGCATTTATTTTGGATCCTAGAGCTAAATTGAGGGGATTTAGTAATGCTTTGAAGATTCTGTCCAAACTGATTGTTACTGATTACTCTGATTACTTTACCTCTATGCATTCTGATTTATCTACCATCTATGCTAAGTATGAAAGCAAGTATGTGCCGTGCGTTTGCAACGTCCCCTGCAACCGGTAAGCGGCAGAAAGAAAATTGCCTGGGTAAGATTTTTGGTTCTTCTGATGCATCTGAAACTGATTTTTCTGGTACTGTTCCATTGCAATTTACTAGCACCTTTAGGAATGAATCTGAACCATCCATATATCTTGATAGTGATCCAATTAGTGTCTATGATGAAGACTTTGATATTCTTAGCTGGTGGCATGAGCATAAGCAGACCTATCCTATGTTATTTGTGCTTGCTAAAGATGTGCTGATAGAACCTGTTTTAACTATTAATTCGAAATCTGTTTTTAGTCTTTGTGGCAGGATAATTGAGGAGAGACGGCGGCGCTTGACGAGTGACATGGTGGAGATCATAACTTGTTTGAAGGACTGGCAGTTGGGAGAGGAACATGCTCAACACAACATCGAGAGGCATCAGGAGGAACATGAATTGGCTGCCTGGATTTGTACCTCCGACTTTGTCCTCTCTATCACCGGACATAGAAAATGGGTGAAGGTAGGTCTAGCGGTGGGGTGCGTGGTGACGGCGGGGCGACGAGCTAAGCGCCGAGGGCAATGCCGGCCGCGGTGGAGATCGCCTCCGGTGGGTAGTGTGGGGGCGGGGGCGTCTAGTGCCGAATTAGCACGGCGGTGGTGTAGGGCGGCGGCGGGGGGCCATGGGCGGAGCTATATGGTTCCCTGTAAGTGCAGCCGCACCGAAAACTTTAGAAATTTTTAGTGCTATGAGCTGTACGTCCAACACATTTGCACCCCTCCTAGCTCATTATCATGCACCCACAAGGCTAAACATACAAGACCAAGCAACAAAATTAGAGCTCCGCCATTGGTGGGGGCATCACATGCCGGAGCTGGTCAACAGTAGAAGGCGGCGTTGGAGATCGGGCGGCTGGCGCGCAGGGTCGGGCGTGGGCACGAGCGGTTGGGCATGGTCGCGGGTGGGCCAGACCAACCCCGGGTGTAGAATAGTTGTGCCCTGCATGCATTTGAATTGTGAACCAATAATGAATGGATTTTATGCCTGCATGCATGACTTCGTTAGGTAGCAAAATTTGTTTCAAAAAATCATTAGTGATGGTCTCTGAATCTGTGATTGCAAATTTCAATCATCTGTGGTTATAGAAACTGGAATGTGTCAGTGTAAAAAATCAAATTGTTTTGAAATTTCATAATTTTGAATATCTCATTCACTCTCAATATAGTACTCTGAGCGTAAAAAATTGATTCTAGGTGCTTGTTGTGTAGGTCAGCTGAAGCGGTATTTGTGATTGATAAATGCATGTCAAATGACCGGTGCGTTCTGCAATTCCCTTTCAAGGTTTGTTGCAAGTTGCTTCGTCCATGGTGCCACCTGCTCCACCTCTGGAATCCTAATCTTTTGGCGTGACTTGCTATAGTCAAAATGCATAAGCATACATGATATGCAGGGGTAGAGAAAACAAACAAATACACATGTAAAGAACACATACATTTTTAAGTCTTTCGGAAAATCAAGTATCAGTTCTTGAGGATTTTCTTTCTTTGTTCCAACCCACTAATCTTGTAAAAATACAATCTGCCAAATTCAGAATGAAAGACATACTCCTCTGTATGAGCTTTGCACAACAAATGAATGCTACCTGATCAAGTACGTACTAACTTCGTTAAAAATGTAAGCATTTTTTAAGTAAGTCAAAGTCAATCATTTTTAATTTTGACTATCAATAACATAAAATTTACAAAGTTTCATCATATATCAATAGATTCTTCATAAAGCTAACTATCACAATATGTTGATTACATATTTAGTTTTTTTACTTTTTTAGATATTACTAGTTAAATTTTTAAAAAATTAATATTGATCAAACAAAAAAAATTGCTTATATATTGGAATGGAGAGAGTGTTCACTGCCCTCTCGAAGATGTCCTCCGTAGACAACGCCCTTAGCTGACTTGGTCATCTGCAACGTGAGGTAATTGTTTTTGGGTAGATGTGCGTCTTGAACAGCTTCATCCTTCTCTGCAAACAGTAGCAGCAGGTAGGACACAAGAAATCCTATCTTTGTCACATTTTCAAATAGAAAATCTTAGCCTGTACCTTATTAACCTACATGGAGAAACTCCAGATACAACAGTGAGTTCTTAGTCCCTAGATCGGTCAGCTCCCAGATGTGGTCGGTTGAGGCGACAAGCGCGAGGAGGTCAGGGAAAGGGAAGAGGAAGCGGCTCTTTTGCTATACGCTGCAGTGCACGATGTCTCAGCCCTGTAGGCGCGCTACGATGGTCGAGAGCGAGAGTGACATCTGAGGCCACCATCGACTCGTCGCACGGGAGCAGGCCACTTGAGAAGGTGAGGGAACCGAGGCGACGGCGCTCATCGACCTCGGCATCTTTAGGTGCCGCGGAGACTTTTTTCACATGCTACGGTTTTAATATTTATTTTCTCTTATCGAATTTTATAAATTTGAGCTCCGTAAAGAGCACGAAGAACGTGGAAAAACGGAGTACTTATTTAGCTGCCTTCTACGGGAGAACGTATTTTTTTTCTAGTTGATTTGAAAGTAAACTCTTTCTGATGGAAGTGAAAGCTGCATTTGTTCGTGGCAAACGCGACGTCCATTACTCAAGAAAGCTCCTTTTAATTAGATCTCGATCAGACTGACATAATATAATTACAGGTGAGAAAGGAAGAAGAGCAGTAAGCTGATAACCTGGACTAATCGAAATCTTTTTTTATTCATTTCCACAAGGAAAAAAACCACTTTGCGTTGATACTTGGATTAGGACAGCTTCAGGCGGGCGGCGGAATTAGTGCCGGATGCCCTCCGCCTGCAGCCGGCTTCTCCAACGCAAGAGGAAGAGCTCAAGGGCTCGTCCTCCTGCTTCTCCGCGGCGATGGGGTCGAGGCAGAGCGCGGCGGCCCGGGCCCGAAGGAGGAGCTGCCGCTGTGTTAGCAACCGAGGGAAGGAATATCGGGGAAGAAGAACAGAACTCCGGAGGAGAAGAACAGAGGATACTAGATAGGAAGTTTGATATGAAATTTCATATCATATTTCATACCCCTCTTACAAGTCATCCAAGTCCTTTTATACTCCACTGCGAGATGTGCTTAGCTGCTAAGCTCATGACCACTCGCCCACTTGCGCGGATGCTGGATTGCTTTGCGCACGCCCTACGCTGAGTCGGTACCGTCTGTGCCGAGTGCTGAACCGTAGACGTACGCTGCAGCGTCTGTGCTTGGCATGGAGCATGGCCAGTGCTGACATTCCCCCCCATCTTCAGAGCCTGCTTGTCCCCAAACCAAGCAGGTGTGCGTAGGAAGCGACAGCGCAGCGCTTCGGTGTCCTCCCAGGTTGCCAAGGAAGGATCCAAGGCTGACCAACCAACTGTCACTTGATCAATGCGAGAAGAACCATGGGTGATCATACGCCGGTTGAGTACCAGTTCCGCACGAGGTATTGAAGCCTTCAACTGTGAAATGTGGAAAACCGGGTGTTCGCTGCAAGAAGGCGGAAATTCAAATTTGCAAGCAACTTGTCTAATCGTCTTCGGAACACGAAACGGTCCAAAGAACGTGAAAGGCAAATTTTGAGGAGCCACTGATGTTTGAACAAAATGTTGGTCTGAATTTGCAGGCGTTGTTGTGCCCAAGTTAGATGCTGCTGAATTAAAGCGGTCATATATCAGCTCACGTTCCTGTATATGAAGAACCAATCCATACTGCCATCTGTCCAAACAATTCATTGAAGAATTGGTCTCATCTTCCTCTTGTTCTCTAGATAATTCTTGCATCCGCTGCATACTGTCTTGCTGAACAAGACCAGTGAACGAAACATGTGAATCAGAGAGAATGGAGTACATCATATGGCTGAACATTTTGGTGCTTGTCTTCTTTTCTCCACCCAACATCAATACTTTTCTTGATGTGAATAGTTGCTTGCGCACATAAGCCAGGTAGCAGAGCAACAGGAACATCACCAGTTCCATCACCACCAAAACGTTTTGGGTCGCCACTGTTCTGCTGCAACAATAGATGACAGCATAATCTAGATTTGGAGCCCACTGATGCAAGGTCAGCTGATAGTGACACTGGTACAGCCCAATATGATCCCTTGGTATCAACAAATAACCTAGACCAAGAGGCTAGCTTGTAATGTAAGATGCTGATGAGGAAGCTTGTGGTGAAATATTGCTTTGCCTTGATCACCCTTTTTGATATCATACAGTTCCAGCTGCAAAGTAGTGTCTGATGTTGTTAAGATCTCAGGGCCTATGCCTAAAGACATGACAGAATGCAAGTGTTGTGTCAAATCCTTCGACCAGGCCTCTTCCCATCGATGTGTCAACTCCTTTTTCACCACAGACACAAGATTATGGACATAAATTTGCTCCAGTGTGGTAAAAGACCAGTTAACAAGTGGAGGAAGCCAGGGTGGTATTGGCTCTTTAACTCCAAAAAGGAAAGCCGACATGCAAGCCTCAGCGAGTACCAATTCACCAAGCACCCCAAATTCGTACGACATCGAGCAGCGTCTCCGGTGGCGCGGGCTCGTCGGCGATGTCGAAGCGGACGGCGGTGGCGGTGATCCTGGCGGCGGCCATCTATCCCTCTGCCGTCGTGGAAGAACCGATCGAGCTCTGTTTTCTGCTTGCTTGTGGATCTTCCTAAATCCTACTACTACCTTGCTTTAAGTTGCTTTGAGAGAGAGAGAGAGAGAGAGTGAGTGAAGAAACCGAGTGGGAGGAGGAAATGGCGAGGAACCATCCGCAAAGCCGCGGCGGCCGCCGTTGTGCATTGGCGCCATTTCTCATTTCTTCATGTCAAAGGCACAAAGAAGGCGACTTGGAATTGTTGGGACTAGCTACTATGTACGCGTTCCCATGTGTGCGTCCATCACCACGGCTGCTGTCTGGTTGGTTGGCAGGCCGGTTCTGAGAATTTGGTGGCCCGGTGCGAGAAAAAAAATAGAGGCTCCACGTTAATAAAAAATATGATAAGATGATTTTTAAATGCAAGTATTTTACTTTAATCATCATGAAAATTTGTTGCATCTACCAATGGCACATTAATAAGTATGATTATGGCACAAAACTAATATAAAAATTAATACTGATCACTTGAAGCAATTTCTTCGAACACTTCGAGATTACCATTAATAATTGCTCCCTCTAGTTTTAAAATATAGACATGGTTGAGTTCTCCTCTTATTTAAGAATATGATTAATATATTTTATTCTCAGTTCACGTAGGAGTAGTACTGTACTAACTAGGGGTGGGCATGAAAATTGATTCAAAACAGTCAAAACAAAACAAGAATATCAGAGATGAGAGAACATCCCTCACGCTAGTTGCCTGGATGCATGCCTGTTTCCGTGATGCTGTTTGATTTTTCATCCGAGGTTCCGTGCTTGCGTGGCGCGAGTGAGCATGCCGCAATCTGGTGTTGAATGTTGTGGGCTTAGAGTGCTTTTTAGCACGGTTGAAAATGCGAAAGGATTAAATGATTAACAGACTAATGGCCGAGCCTTAATCTAATATGTATGCTGCACATGTACTCAGATCGGGGGCCCCTGACTCATGGAGGCCCAGTGCGGTGGCACCGCCCGCACCTGGCTTTGATTTTAGCAGGGGGGATCGCTTTTAACAGCGTGCGACACATTCTAAGTTGTCTACGGAACCAGGCTTTTTCTTTGGTCTTTCTAATGGGCTTTAGTAATCGAGCCAGAGCGGTTTCGGTGAAAACCAATCGGTTTTCAACGGTTTCATTAGGATATTAGAGACGAGATGCATTAGCAGCAGCAGCTATGAGAGTTGCAGAGACAAACATTAGTACATTTCAGTGAGAAGAGAAATATTGTTCTTTTAGCTGGAATCTGTGCTCTTTGTGCTTGTATTCATGCTTAAATGCACACCAGAAATCAGCTACTAGGTTGCTTCTCAGTATTTTGTATAAGACATACTCCTTAAGTTCTTTAATTGATATCGTCGTTGACTTTTAAATTCAACTTTGATCATTTGTCTTATTTAAATTTTTTTTTGATAAATTTCATATATTTTGATATCATTTAATTTATCTTTAGAGTTATTTCAATCACAACTTAAAATTTTATACATTCAAACAAATTTTTTGAATAAGACAAATAATCAAAATTGATTGTAAAAGTCAATGCCGACATCAATTTAAAAATGGAGGGAGTACTCAAAGTGATGGCTCAACCACCCTTTTTTCCATCTCCTAGCTAGTGGAAACTGAAAACAACCTTCAATCAAAGTGTTTAGGTCACTGCCTAAAACAATCTTGCACAAATTTAGGGCTTTTGGCAAAGACCTACATATCTCAACAGAACCTTTTTGCAGCATCATCTTCATTTCCAGCTCAGAATTTTTTTTTAAAAAAAAATCTTGCATTGAATTCAAAGGGAAGAGATGGTAATGCGGCAGAACTAACTTTCATTCCATCATGGCACTTCGACAGGTTATTTGCACTATAAGTAAAAAAGAAAAAAGGAATTAACACATATAAAACTGAAACCTTGTGCTATTGGTGCATGCTACCTCGGAAGATTCCTTTGGACACTGGTCAAGAGCACTCCAAAGCCGTGCAATCTCCTGGTGGAAAAGAAAATACATGATATATGAGAGTAAGACCAGACCTCATTTCTGCTGTGTTCTCCTAATCCAATCCAAAACAAGAAAACAGTCATCATCGCCAAGGAACATCTTGTTTTCTGAGCGATAGATTTTGAGATCACGGCTTGTGAGGACATAGCTTTCCCTTTTCATTTCATGTAGGGATCTAGTCAGAATGAGATACCATGGCTTCAGCTGATTACTTCCAAAATCAGTCCTATGTTGATTGTCCGTATCCATTTTATCCATCATTTCAGGTGAAAAGGGTATTGGATTTGGGCCCAGTGGCAAGCCACTTCACTATAAAGGAACACCATTTCATCGTATCATCACTGTTTTAATGATTCAGGGTGGTGACATAGTAAAAGGTGATGGGAAAGGAAGCGAGTCTATATGTGGAGGCACCTTCCCGGATGAAAACTTCACTGTAAAACATGCACATCCAGGTCAGGATGTTCTGATGTGATTATGTCACGCATTTTTGCCTTAGACTAAGTTACAAGTTAACATTCAAGGAAAAGCCATACTATTTTATTTAGTGTTAAGTGTGCAATCAATTGAAAAATTAGCGAATAGCTGCTAAAAGCTTGTGGAATAAGAAGGCCGTTTATGTGGTTTTTATAATCACAGGGGTTTGTTTGACTTGCTGCAAAGTTATATCTTAGCTTTTTTTTTTTACTATTACTTTCTTAAAAATAACTCCACTTGTGCCAGGTGGTCCTGGGTTCGGCACAACCTATCTGCATTGCACATTGCAAAGGTAAAGTTTGTCTTGTATAATTCTTCTCTAGACCCCACCTCGTGTGGGAGCTTCCAACACTGTTGGAATAATTGAGTTAAGCGCATAAAGTTGCCAATTAATCCATTGTAATTTCAAGGTCCACTCTAATACCTGAAGTTCTCTACACCATATTTCTCCAGTGAATAAATCCAGATGATGCAAATCCTAAAGTGGTACACTTGTAGGTTGGATGTGGAGCAGGTTGTCTTCGCCATGGTGATTCAGGAATGGATTATGGGTGTTGACGCCGAAATCGGGTTCAGACCAACACACCGCTCGCACGTCCGTGTGCGGGAACGCCGGCGTCTCTTCAACACCGGGTTTGGGCAGCACCTAAACAACCCCGCCTCGGGAGGGACTCCGTCGGAGGAGGATCGTTTTAGGGAAGATCCGGGCTCAGTCAGGCCAGCAGGATCGCACTCGGTCATCGTCGAGACGAAGGAAGAACAGCACGAGGGTCGAGTAAGAGGATTAGGGTTTGGAGAAGAGAAAAAATATAAAGGCAAATGATAGATTCGATTGTGATACCCCTCAACCGGCCATGGGTCTCTGTTTTATAGAGGTGGGAGAGTCTTATCCCGTAGGGCAACGGATCCTCTAAGTTAAGAAACAAATTGGAATTGATCTGCGAAAAACATTCTAAAATCGACACTACCGAAGTGTCCGGTAAAGTGCCGGATACTCTGATGGCCGGAGTCTTAGGTAGAACGCCGGAGTGTCCGTCGTGTAAATCCGAGAACCCGAGAGGGCTCACCAGACTGTCCAGCATTGTGCTGAACACTCCGGTGGACTTCATGCTCTAACCCGAGACGGCTCCGGAGAGTCCGGTGTGGTGCTAGACACTCCAGTGTCGAACAGTCTGGCATATGGCCGGACACTCCGGTGGGCCAGATGTCCCAAAACGGAGAAGGCTTTTCGGACACTCCGACAACATGATGAACACTCCGATGGCTCTGATTTTTGGGTGTCAACATATGTCCCTCTGTTTTTTAGTGGAGTTCCTGCACCATAAAACATTCTAAGCACCCAAAAACCCCTAAGGGCGACGATTCTCCCGACTCATCGGCCATCATATCATTTTTGGCAACGATACTTCATATCGACCGTTCTCTTTTCTTATGCTTCTTGCCATACACTTGGATGATACTTTTTCAAGTATCGGCTGTTAAGGAACCTAGGTAATGATTCTCCTTAAATATCCTCCAACATGTATGTATTTCTGGCAATGACTTTTACTGCTGTATATGGCCCTTCCCAATTAGGAGACCATTTCTTGAACTTATTGATTTTTAAGCCTACGAGCAGAATAGTTTTCCACACTAATTCGTCCACTTGAAAAGTTTTAACTTTCACATTCTTGTTGTAAGCTCTAGCTTATCTTTCTAAATTTCCTTCAAGGCACCCAAACGCTTATCGGTGACCTCATCAACATTGTCTAGCATTAAAGTCCTATACTCATCGGTGTATAAATTATTTTGTTTAGCTAATCTTAGAGCTCTTAAATTTACCTCGACGGGTAAAATGGTCTCTTATCCATACACAAGTTCGTAAGGTGTTACCTTATTTTCCCCATGCCTAGATATCCGATGAGTCTACAAGGCCTCCGATAAGACTTCATGCCACCTCTTGGG
Source organism: Zoysia japonica (assembly GCA_001602275.1). Classification (NCBI taxonomy): domain Eukaryota; kingdom Viridiplantae; phylum Streptophyta; class Magnoliopsida; order Poales; family Poaceae; genus Zoysia; species Zoysia japonica. The sequence goes on along the minus strand of BCLF01000050.1, from coordinate 395,468 downwards.
ATGGTCCTCTATCTTTTTCTTAATGAGTTTGATCAACGTTTTATTACTAGACTCGGTTTGACCATTGGCATGAGCATAATATGAAGATGAATTGAGTATCCTAATCCCGTAGGATTCAGCAAACTCTTTAATATGACAGAACGTAAAGAAAGTACCTTGGTCGGTAGTTAAAGTTTGTGGCATGCCGAATCTATGGATAATATGCTCAGTAAAGAACTCAATTACCTCTTTGTGTATCATGTTCTTGAGAGCCGCCGCTTCGGTCCATTTGGTGAAGTAATCCATCGCTCCTAACACGAAACAGTGTCTCTTCGAAGATGAAGGATGTATTTGCCCTACGAAGTCCAATCTTCATCCTCGGAATGGCCACGGTTTTATGATGGGGCTCATCACGGCAGTGGGTGCCAGTTGAATGTTGCCAAATCATTGGCACTCTTCGCATCTTTTGTAGTAACGATAACAATTGGCAATCATAGTCGGCCAATAGAACTCGGTCCTTTTTAATAACCATTTCATTTTCAGAGCCGACTGAGGCGTATCACAAATGCCCTCATGAACTTTTCCCATAGCCACTTTAGCTTCATCATCACCCAAATATTTCAAGAGCAAATCGCCTCCCGTTCGACAGTATAAGTTACCATCAATCGAAGTATATTTAAAAGCTACATGCCAAACCTTCCTATCCACACTTTGGGTTGGACTACGAATATATGAAACCATAGGTGACCTCCAATCAAGTGATTCGGCACTATCACGGTTCAACGTGTTAGTACCCGAATGGTCATGTTCTAGCACCTCAAACATTGGTTTCTCAATGACCGAAAATTTACCTTTACTAACATTGTAACGTGATGCTTGTTGTGTCAACTTATTAGCTTTGCTGTTTTTTAACCTAGTCACATGATATATATTGAACTCATTTATCTCTCTAAAGATGTCTAGGCATTTTTTCAACATGTCATTCAACAATCCGTTCAAATATTGAAAATTTTTAGCAACTTGTTGCACTACTAATAACGAATCACCGAAAACCTCTACATGATTAACCCCCATGGACTCTAACATCTCCAAGCCAAACAACAATGCTTCATATTCAGCTTGATTATTGGTGCAGTCATACTCTAATCAGTTTGAGAACTCAAAGCGTGCATTATGAGGAGAGACTAATACTGCACCAACATTTTGACCCTCTTTGCAAACTGACCCATCAAAATATAACTTTCAAGGGTAAATGTTGCATAACTAACACCTAGATCATGCTCTAAATCAATCCGATGTTCAACAATAAAATTAGCAACAATTTGGCCTTTCATAGATTTTAAAGATTCATAAGCCAAATCATATTCAATCAATGCATAAGCCCATTTACCAAGCCTACCACTAGAAATCGGCCTATGCAACATATGTTCAAGAGGGTCGGCCGATGTAAATCTTTGTCCAAACTTATCCATGTGCTCTATTTTCTCTATAACTTTGCACATATCGTTCGTATTGGACCGATAATGTTGCACTCTCTTTTGCAACCAATCAAGATTAGAGTCTATTAAATCACATTATATGATTGAGCTGATTTTCCATCGGCTTTACATTGACGGCTACAAAACCATCTTTAGTCACACTAAGAAAATCATAATCTGTCAAGTCTAAACCGGTCAAGTACTTGACGGTGTCATGCCGCAAAAAAGATGATTCGGCCATAGCAACACAAGCCGATACATCCGCATGAACAACCTCTACATCATCACCAACCCATTGTATCAAAAATTGATGCAATATAGAGGGAACACATCTATTGGCATGAATCCAATTCACCCTAAGATCAAGCTATAACTACCGCGCACATCGGTAACAAAGAAAGCGGTAGCCATAGTCTTGCTCCCAATGGTGAGTTCCATAGAAGCGACCCCTTTAGCATCGATAAGGTCTCCTCCTCCCACACCATTCAAAGTCATATTGGTCCGGATAAGCTCGTCATCGGCCTTACCTAACTTGTTAAACAAAGAATATGGCATTAGATTAACAATCGCACTGCCATCTGCAAGCATGCGAGAAATCGGTGTGCCATTAATATGACCTCTCATATAGAGGGGTTTCAAATGATTCTCCAATTCCTCGGGCTTCTCGAAGATAGCACTTTTCGGCCCGAAGTCAAACTATCATAACTCTTCCTCCTCTACCAAAGAATAATCGAAAAGGGATAAGCAAGTAGTATTGATATCCATACCTTCCCGAGGCAGTGTAGGCTTGTAGTCCAAGAGGTCGTCGCCGTCGAACTCAGACATATCGACGTCTTCCGTGGACGAAGGTGCTGTAGAGTATTCTCTCAAGATGGCGTCGGCCAAACCCGATGGCTTCGGAGTTGCCACCGCTTCCTCCATCACCAGTGGAATGGGAGCCTCGGGCTCCTTAACTCTCCACTGCTTACCTGGAGGGACCATCGATTTGATCTCGTTGAAGACTTCGTCCCTCTTCTTCTCCGCCTCCTCTTCTCGGATTTTATAGAGACGCAGCCTTTGAAGCTTTCTCTTTTGAGTGTGGGTCAAGCCAGGCGGACATCACCTCGGTTGTGTGTACTTGGAGGAGCTCTTGCTGCTGCTAACTTCATGATCATAAGAGACCTTTTCAACCGGATCATCCAACATGATCGATCGTGTGAAGACTCCTTCGATTTTAACATCGGTTGTGCCGATTTTCACGACATCTCTAGATACGCTCTCTTGATGAGCAAAATTAGAAGGGGCAGGTTTCTTACCTTGCTTTGGGTGCCATTTTTGTTTAGACATGGTGGTAGATCCCCCTCCTTGTTCTTTAATCGATCGAGACTCCGTTCGATCCGGAATAGGGTTGGAGAGCCTTGTGAAGACATCTCTCCTTGGTCTGTTCCATCCCAGATGAAATGGCGGGTATGACATCGGTGGAACGTGCATCGGTGGTACGGGCATCGGTGGCACGTGCATCCACGGTCCTATATACAGATGTCATACCGAGAACGGTGGGCAAGGCATAGGGTGTAACCATGGTGGTGGCACTCCGAACCCACGTGGAGGAAGAGGAATAGGCACACAAACATCCGCGGTTTGCCTCATCTCTTTTCAAGGTGGGCTGCCACCTCTCAGTGGTGATCTTGACCACTTCATAGACCGATTGTTCAAATCGATCTTTTGGTTCTTGTACTTGACCATAAGATGGTCGAAGGTGTTTTTGGACCCCATCTTCTTATCCATGGTCTTAACTTGGTTCACCTTCCACTTGCCCACCTCCAGGTTCTTCGGCTTTATCATCTTGGGTTGTGGAACTTGCCCCCCGGTCTAGAGCCATGGATGGTGACCTAAAGAAACTTTTGACCATCGGTGGATTCTCGAGCACTACCTTCCAAGAGGCCCCTTTCTCACTCGAAGAAATAGGCATCTCCTCCCCGATGATCACGTTCTTTCTCTTGGTTGTATCGGCTTGATGAAGCTAAATCAACACCTTGGGGTTGAGCTCTAGAGTGTTGACGGGGAAGAGGTGCTTGTCGCTCTTTAAGACTCAATCGTCTCTCATTAAAGGTCGATTGGACCTGTCGACGGAAAACATTGCAATCGTTAGAAGCATGAGAATAAGAATTATGCCATTTACAATATGCTCTACACTTAATGTCATCACCGGAGGTAAAGTGTACGCAATCTTAATGTATCCACCTTTGTGTAACTCATCAAATATTTTATCACACTTAGCTACATCAAAGGTGTATTTCATATTGTCTTTTCGATTCTTATGAACCGGTTTTAGCGAATCACAAGCAAACGATTTGACCTTAGAGAGCCAAACAAACTCAACAGTCAAAATGTCATTGGAATCATCATCTGAGCTATCCGAATCACATTCCACGACGTACACACTACGACAGGTCTTGTAATCATGTTTTATTTCTTTGCTTTGCCTTTCTTGAGCCGAAGCCCTTTGTTGCAGGTGAGTGAGTGTAAGAAAATTGTACCCCTCCAACTTCTCCCTAAGATGCGACTGTAAACCACTAAAAGCTAGGTCGGCTAAATCCTTTTCAGAAATTATCAAATTAAAGCATCGGTTCTTAACATCTCTAAACCGCCGAAGATAATCAACGACGGGTTCTTCTTTCCCTGGCAAAACCGATGTCAAATGTGATTAATTCGTTGTCCCCAGAATAAAAGTGGCCATGAAACTTGCGCTCTAAAGACTTCCACGTGTATATAGACCTCGGGGGCAATGATGAAAACCAAAAGAAATTGGTTCCGGTTAGTGATAAAGAAAACAACCGTATTTTCAAAGCTTCACTAAAACCCGCTTCTCCTAATTGTGCCATATATTGGCTAATGTGTTCCCAAGTGGTTTTGCTATCTTCGCCATTGAATTTAACAAAGTCAGAAACATTCCATCCAACAGGATATGAGACCGAATCAAAATACGTAGGGTAAACTTTTTGATAAATCCAGTCTCTTTCCTTGAGGTCTACCCCTAGCGTCTCACAAAATTGTTTGTTTAAGTCCTCTTTAATGCGAGCCATGCACTTCTCTATGTTGGCAATAGGTGGCCTAGTGAAAATGCTCGATGGTGGAAGGTGTACACTTGTTTTCATGGCACTAAATAATTCATTGGGGATGGGGCTATAAGAGATATCCCGTACCGTTTGGTAGGATAAGTGGTGTGCTATATGCAACGGTACGGTAAGGAAGAACAAAATTAACCAATTCATTCAATCGGCCTGTAGTCGGATTAGGGATGCTAGTGATTGGCTCTACGCTATCGGAAGACACCACCAAAGCATTAGTTTGTGCATGAGACGAAAAACTAGTTTGTCCACTAAACGAGTTTAACGGCATGCCATATGGAGGTTGTTCTACACTAGATGTAGTGGGCGCCGATGTACTAGTAGGAGAACATACATGCGCAACATGAAAAAATGATGCAATACTAGCATTTTTAGATGACTTGGCTAAGTTTTCTTAAATCATGTATTGCATATCATTATTCAAGACCTTTTTAAATTAGCAAAATAATATTGAAGGTCTTCAAAAGTAAAAGGAGGGTGCGAAGATGTTCTCACATTGGCAGCACTCATGGCCGCGTCGTCGACGACGGTCGGAAGAATGGGCTCCTTCACTTGAGAGATGGCGCCTTGACGGTCCTTCTTAAAAAACGCCAAGTACTCCTGCAGCTCCCGCTCTTCCCGTGCCTTGCGCACACCTTCAAAGGCCTTCCGGCGCTCTAGGAACGCCTTGCGCGCCTCCTTGCCAACTCCTCTAAGGATGGCATGACGATGTTTGTCGTGGAGATCTCAAAGCTAATACTGAAAAACAACGATTCAGTTTGTGCAACCGGAATCACTCGTTTCCCAGTGGAGTCACCAAAAAATTGTGTTGACACCGAAATTGGGTCTAGGCTAACACATCGCTCGCAAGTCCGTGTGCGGGAACGCCGACGTCTCTTCAACGTCGGGTTTGGGCAGCACCTAGACAACCCTGCCTCGGGAGAGACCCCGTCGGAGGAGGATCATCTTAGGGAGGATCCGGGCTCGGTCAGGCCAGCTGGATCGCCTTCGGTCGTTGCCAGGACAAAGGAAGAACAGCATGAGGGTCCAGTAAGGGGATTAAGATTTGGAGAAGAACAAAAATGTAAAGGCAAATGATAGGTTCGATTAGGATACCCCTCAACCAGCCATGGGCCTCTGTTTTATAGAGGTGGGATGGTTTATCTCGTAAGGCAACGGATCCTCCAAGTTAGGAAACAAATTGAAATTGATCTACTGAAAACCTTCCACTAAAAACCTTCCAAAATCGACGCCACCGGAGTGTCCCGTAAAGTTCCAAATACTCTGGTGACCGGAGTCTCCGTTAGAATGCGAAAGTGTCCGTCGTGTAAATTCGGGAACCTAAGAGGGCTCACCAGAGTGTCTGACATTGTGTTAGACACTCTGGTGGACTTCATGCCCCACCCAAGACGGCTTGTCAAATAGTCTGGTGTGGACACTCAGGTGCTGGACAGTTCGGCATATGGCCGGACACTCCGGTGGGCTAAGTGCCCCAACCCGAGAGGGTCTACCGAACACTCCGGTACTATGCCGAACACTCCGGTGGGCCAGATGCCTCAAACTCGAGAAGGGTTGCCGGACACTACGGCAACGTGTGGGACACTTCGATGGCCCTGATTTTTGGGTGTCAACAATCGGTATGCCACTGAAGGGGTTGCTGGTACCTACAACGGCACAATCCATGGAAAAAGGCCCTGATTACTGATTCTGGTGAGATATCATAGGAGAAATGGGGTGAAGACATGTAGATGGCCTGCACGCTTTGTTTCTTTTTATCTGTCTTTGTATGCCACAGTTTCAGGCAAGACGTAGAAAATGTTGTATATTGTAGCCCATTTAAAGTCAAATTTGTTTACCCAGATGTTAGGATCGTTGATCCTCCGACGGCTGCGTAGGTTGTAGGGAAGAGAGAGAGAGAAAGAAAGAGTTGGCGCCGTCGTGCTCACGACGCCCGAAAGGTAGGAGGCGCAGGGGGAGCCCCACAACAGACTTCTTCTGTTGTATTGCTTACTTTCTTCAATGTATGTTTACACTTATTTATAGACTCCATTTCTAACTATAGATCCTATATTAAAGGATCCTCTCAACTTCCTAACTAGAGATCCTATCTTAAAGGATTTTCTCAAACTACCTAACTCCAGATCCTAATCTTATAGTGACCTAACAAACTATGGTAGCTAGTAGCTGCTTATCTCCTAATAGCTAGCGGTGGACATAACATCTGACATCTATCCCCGCCTCGACAAACAGCTCGCCCTCGGGATGAATACTCGGTAATTAAAAGATTCATCATTCTGGAGTTGTGGATAGTGGTCGTGGCTGATTACTATCGGTGCGGATGGAGTCCTTGGCAATTGTCGTAGCCATGAATCCCTCATCCTCCTCGAGCTTCTTGAAGGCGCTCTCAGTTCCGATCACAAAGCGCTCGAGGTGGCCACCAGGGGCGAGGTCAAGAAGGTGAGGTGCTCGACTTTGGCAACATCAACATGAGGGAGGGTGAGGAAGACATTGAGGATCTTGGATCCTTCAGGGCCGCAGACAATGAGCGAGTCCATGCGGTTGATGTAGCGGCGGCCGGTTCCCCAGTGCTTCGCCGAGGTTTGTGGCCGACGTGGCAAGAGATGGCGTAGGGCTGACGCTTGTTGCACGACAGCAACTTGTGGACAACCCTGGTCTAATCAGGCCAGATTGACGCCCGAAAGACATCAGTCAGTGGCAGGACGGGCGAGTCTGTGGCCATGTTGCCCTCCAGGGCCTTGACGGAGACAAGGGGCCTGCTTGCGGCGACCATGGCGACAGCGGCGGCGTCTGCTGTTAGGGTTTTGGGGCGGCTCAGCGCGCTTGACGGCAGACCCGTCGTGCCGTAGTCCTGCATCTCATAGGGAAGCACCGGTGAAAGGGTGACCGCGGGCGATGGTGGCGGCATCTGCTGATTTTCCAATTTGGAGAGGCAAATGGAGATGTTAGCAACGCTGCGAGTCAAGTCCAGTGTTTAGGTTATCGTTTGAGCTGGGAAAACCGCAGCTCAGCGGTTTGGTCGGTGTTCGCGAAAACAGGAAAAACCGCTAGAGTAAACCACAAAAACAGGACCAATCCGAAAACCAAATTTTTGAGAGAAAACCGGCCATTTTTTTTGGTTTACCGACCGGTTTTTCCGGTTTACCGTATTCAAATTTGAAATCAAATCGGTTCGAGCGGTTTTTCACCGGTTTTGCCAGTAAACCGGTCGATTTGACTGGTTTTTGAATTTTCAATTTTTTTATTTTATTAAACCGAAAACCGGTGAACCGTCCAAACCGGGCCGGTTTTCGTGAAAACCGGTCAAACCGGTCCGGCTCGTTTGGGCGGTTTTGTAGACGTTGATCAGGTTGTCGACCACCTTGGCCATGGCGTCATGCGTCAGGGCGGCGACCATGGGCGCCGTCCGCGCCCAAGTGGGGGGTCGGCGGCAGCGTGGTGGTGGAAGGAGAACCTGACATCGCTGATACCAGATTGTTTGGATAGTTGTTCCTCCGACGGCTACGTAGGTTGTAGGGAAGAGAGAGAGTTGGCGCAGTGGTGCTCATGGCACCCAAAGGGCAGGAGGCGTAGGGTGAAGCCTTACAAGAGACTTTTTCTGTTATATTGCTTACTTTCTTCAATCCATATTTATACTTATTTATAGCCTCCACTGCTAACTGTAGATCCTATATTAAAGGTAGGCCTGAGCCGGGGGGGGAGGGTGCGGCCTGTGCAAGTGAACAGGTCTCCCACTTTCCAATGCCCCCCAAATTTTCATCTGTTCATTTTTCATCTTGCCTCAGGTGTTCTAAGATTTTTAAATTAAAGCCATCTTCTGTACAAATGGATCTATAAAATAGGTTTTCGGTAGAAAAAATATTATGCTTTGTGTTGATAAGTAATCCTCCCTCCGTCCTGTCCCATTTATAAGTTGTTTTGAGTTTGGACACGTGAACTAAAAAAGTGAAAAAGGTGGTATTTCTGAAAATGAGGAGAAGAAAGATAGATATGGAGAGGTATTGGAAAGAGAGAATTGTGTTGATAAGTAATCCTCTCTCCGTCCCATTTATAATTAAGTTGTTTCGGGTTTGGACACGTGAATTAAAAAGAGTGAAAAAAGTGGTATTTTTGAAAATGAGGAGGATAAAGATAGAGATGGAGAGATATTGTAAAGAGAGAAAGGTGTATCGAGAATTGAAAACAACTTATAATTTAAGAAAACTTAAGTAGACTATAGTGACTTATAATTTGGAAAAAAAAAATTAAGTAGGCTAGAATGAGTACATTATACCAGACTACTTTATATCATAGTTTTTTTTAACCTTGCAGAGTTCCTGTAAAATTTTGATTGATTACTGTAAAATCCCTATATGATTTATATGAAATTCTTATTTTTTTTAAAAAATAACTAGCTCCACTTTAGAGTTTTGTACAAGCCCCCATTTATGTCGGCTCGGCCCTGATTAAAGGATCATCTCAACTTCTTAACTAGAGATCCTATCTTAAGGCTTCTCTCAAATTGCCTGACTCCATATCCTAATCTTATGATGATCTAACAAACTATGACAGGTAGAGGCTACTTATCTTCTAATAGCTAGCAGTGGACATAACACAAGATCACTGAGGTTTTTTAATGGTACCCTGTGAATGGTGCACATGCACATCTTCTGATGCTTCAGATCTTACCATGAGACCTGAATGGCTTAGGCCCCGTCAGGAACGCTGGAATTTCATAGGAATTTCGTAGAAATCTCACAGAAATCAGTTCAATTTTACAGAAAAAACAGAGAAATTAAAAAAAAATTATCCGTTCCAAACGGCGCTTAGCCTGCGAAGTTGTGTTTGGAACTGTACTGCTCATGAGTAGTACTAGTAGCAGTTTTGCTTACGGAATTTGCCTCGGTTGATGCAGTTTGTGTCAGTTTTGATGTCGCGTTGTGTTGGTATTTGTTTTTTGTGAACGTGCTGGTTGTCTGCATCTCCAAACGGCTCAACAAAACTATGCACTACGATATCAGTGACGAGCATGGAACGGGGCATCAGAATTCATCGAGATGCATGCAGTGAATGCCACTGTGCCACATGATGACATCATGACAGTCCCAGTGAAGACGGTAGTGCGCCGCACGATTTTGTTCGCTCTGGCGTCCGTCACGTCCAGAAGAACAAACTCAGCGTCATTAGCTACGCGCGGCTAGTAGCAACCATAGCCAGATGGTTTGTGGTGACACATATAAAACACATTCATTAATCTCACATTCTCACTTAGCATACGCATTACAACTGCACACATAAGACACGCCGTCTGATGATGACAGTAACATTAGAGATTTAGTCACCGATAGCAATAGGCACGTTGCTCTCGGTCTGGTCGAACGGACAACGGAGTAAATCTTCTTCTTCATCTTCCTCGTGACGTACGGTTATATCTTATCCCGGGCCCGTACACTAACACCTAGGCCCTGGTGGCTCGTTCCGCTTGATTCAGATCATGGTTTCAGTCGGCAGCCGGATCCTGGCATCGAAGACGGCGGCGGAGGTGGTGTTGAGCATCCAGCTGTAGAAGGGGTGGAAGACGACCTGGTCGGGGCAATTGAGCCCGGGCGGCAGCTTGGGGCACTCGATGAAGGTCTTGGCGTCCGTGTCCACGCACAGGTAGACCTCGTACAGCTGCTTCTTCCCGAACGGCCCGTCGCGGCACTGCACCCCGGGCGCCACGCCCAGCTGCTGCTTCACCGCCCACTTGATCTTCTCCGTGCTGTACAGCTTGTAGTCCGGCTTGACGCCCTGCTCGGCGAGCGCGGAGAGCACGTCCGCCTGCTTCCGGAGGTTCAGGCCGGCCCTGAAGTAGTCCAGCTGCTTGAGGCCCGAGCACACGCCGTAGCTGTTCCACGCGCTCTTCCACGAGTTCACGCCGTCGGTGGCCGGGCACTTGATGCTGCTCCAGTAGTGGTTCAGGTTGTTCTCGATCTTGTCGAGCTGTTCGTCGACCGATAGATAATCAAGTTCCAGCATGAAGTGTTACACGTATTATCATCGCGAATAATCCGTGCCTTATCTAACCTTGTTAATGTCAAAGGGGCTGCCGTTCTTGCACCTGACGGCGGCCTTGTTAGTCGCCAAGTCGAATGTTATGAAGCTCTTGACGAAGAAATCCTCCGCGGGGTAGCCGTAGGGGGGCACGCAGCAGCCGTTATCGCTGTCCTCGCAGTACGCTCCAGGCCACTGCACACAAGAGCGCATCCATTAATGATTTACTTAGCTAGGAGATCACGTCAACGATTTTCATTACTGCCCTGATAAGGAGATCACGTCAACGATTTTCATTACTGCCCTGATAAGGTCTATATTTTGTGTAAATTCGTTTCAGTCGTCTAGGAAAGTGTTCTTCCGCATATGTATGTATTACCTCTATTCTAAAATATAAGCATTTCTAAATTTGGATACGGTCAAATTTTTTTAATTTTTACTAATAATATCTAGATACATAATTTATAATACAAAATATATTTTTTTATGAAAGTTTATTTCATGATGAATTCAAAAAATATAATTTTTATATGATAAAATATTATTAATTAATTATATATTATTAATGATCAAAATGATAAAAGTTTAACTTTGATTAAATCTACAAATACTTATATTTTGAAACTGGGGGAGTAATCCAGTTGTTCGAGGTAACATTTGACACAATGGGAAGTGACACTTACAATGGTCCTCAACGTTCCTAGTACGAGTGGAGTGAGTCAATAATTGAGAAGGCCTGATCAAATTTTCAAAGCATATTTGCCTAAGGATTTTGCTGAAATGAACGTTATTCTTGTGGCTACGTTCATGTAGTCTTGCACATATGCTTGCTTTTGTTTTTTTTTTACAACGTACATGGTCATTGTTCGTTTTGTGTTCAGATGTTTAATATGCATTTCTGCGTGTCTAATGATGTGTGCATGTGTGCATCTTAACATCACTTTGTAGGTAGGGGTGATAAAAGGGCTGGGACTATCGATCTTTTCACAAATTAAATCGGTACTTATTAAATTTTAGTTCAAAAATGAATAAAAATTTGGTCCGATCCGGTTCTCACTATTTTTAGTTCATATTCTTTGACCCGTTTTCGCCCCTATCTGTAACGAACTGATGATATTGCATCTAAAAGATTTAATAAGGAATATATGACTAAATAAGTATTATGTCAAGACTGTCAACAAAAATGCATCGAATAAGATAATTTATCCGTGGAGCATATGTATATATATATAGTGTAAATCATACCGTACTTAGCAAGGCAAGTAAATGAAATTAAGGTATTTTAATATGAAAGCAGATTCATACCATGAGAATAAGGTAATAGAAATCAAAGGGCACCGCGTTGGCCGCTGCCAGCAAGCCAAGGAATAGGCTCAACAAAAGTGTTCTACCTGCCATTTCTGCTCTGCTAATTTTGCAACGGCGAGAGGCTGTTTGCTGCTGGCTGGCTGTCCGAGAAGTGATCGGGTAGGTGGTATTTATAGCCACAGCTCGACTGTTTGAGTACAAGGGACAGAGCGCGAGGTACGTTCTCCGTAAATGTCCATCTCACAAATGGCCCATACGAAAACAAGTGAGTGTATCAACCTTCTCATAAACCTTTTTAAAAATTTAAGTATTCCTCTGTTAAATTGGCAGATGAGATCTTCAAGGTTTCGTTTCCTTATGCATATGGCCGATTTTTTTATTAAAAAATATCTATAACGGTTTTAGTATTTGTGAAACATATGAAGACATTCACCTTCACTTGGAAGCATTCATCCTATGACCACAAAGACACATTATCTAAGTACGTCCACGAGAGACGAGAGCAAAACAAATACTGGGAATAATGAAGTTATCACAAGCGTCTCGCACTCTCATTGTCAATGTGTGCACGCTGCTACTAATAGAATATCCATACCGCTATATTTTTTTTGTATTTATGAATATATTATGAGTTTGCTACAGTTGGAAAACAATATGCATTTACATTATTGGATACCATTTTGTTCTATATTTTGAATCTTGAAAATTGCATCTTGCAATCCTAGTTCAACATTTCAAAAGGGAAAAAAATATTTCTACAGATATATGTAAGTTATTTCTCCTCTAATGATCATCGGCCAGATCCACATACCTATCAAATTTTCTTAAAGATTTGTTGAGACAGGTATATATGTTGGACCATCAAGTAGCAATGATATAAAAAGTTTAGTTTGGAGGCCATTTGTGTGATGGTAGGAGGCCAAACATACTCTCTAGATTCCGATCAAGATTCAGGATAAGAATTCTACATGCATAGACACATAAACCATTTATACATACCCTCAACAATTGCAAATCTCAGAAGAGAGGAATACGGGTTCTAGACTGGATTTTGCTTGTGATGCTACAGAGACCTCAATGCGGAGCGGCCATGATTGTAACAAGTGTGCGGGCGCGGTGATGGAGAGCTTGAACCAAATATCCGGCTACGGCCATAACAAAGCTCCACCATTTTTTGTGGAGAAGTAAAGTGTGACGACATTGTTCATTGGAGTATAGTACAGGATTATGCCGAAGAAGTTTGTCGTGACCATGAGTGATTGAGATGTACTCCATCCGATTTTATAATATTTTATGATAATTTGTTGTATTATTAGTGATATTATAAGATGAATGGTTTGATGTTAAAAGTCAATTGTGTCAATATTATAAAACTAGAAGGAGCATAATAAGAACTATATATCGCACGTAATGGAGAGAGAGTGAGAGGGTATACTATCTCTTAACTATATACTACCGCTGGATTTTAATTGTTGACGCTGGTTAGTGTAATTTTACGCTGACAAATGTCAATAACTAAAATATAGATGGAGTAGATGGTTGCTCTTTGTTACGACACTATCTTAGCATTCTACAAGATGTTGGATACCGCGGGTGAAGCAAATAAAACTTTTTCAAAATATGCAACATCGATCACATATAAATCCAAGGGCCTTTTTGGCCTACTCATCAATCGGAGCACGTGTCCGATCCGGACCTTCATACGATCTCGCCAAATAATTCTGAAGGCGAACCGAAAGGTACCTGCTGCTAGCGCTGGAGAGAAGCTGTGGTCCAGCTCTCACGAGGTTACCATTTGTGTGATGGTAGGAGGCCAAACATACTCTCTAGATCCCGATCAAGATTCAGGATAAGAATTCTACATGCATAGACACATAAACCATTTATACATACCCTCAACATTTGCAAATCTCAGAAGAGAGGAATACGGGTTCTAGACTGGATTTTGTTTGTGATGCTACAGAGACCTCAATGCGGAGCGGCCATGGTTGATAACAAGTGTGCGGGCGCATCAGGACCATAGAAAGGTGATGGAGAGCTTGAACCAAATATCCGGCTACGGCCATAACAAAGCTCCGCCATTTTTTGTGGAGAAGTAAAGTGTGACGACATTGTTCATTGGAGTATAGTACAGGATTATGACGAAGAAGTTTGTCGTGACCATGAGTGATTGAGATGTACTCAATCCGATTTTATAATATTTTATGATAATTTGTTGTATTATTAGTGATATTATAAGATGAATGATCAGATTTGATGTTAAAAGTTAATTGTGTCAATATTATAAAACTAGAAAGAGCATAATAAGAACTATATATGGCACGTAATGGAGAGAGATTGAGATGGTATACTATCTCTTAACTATATACTACCGCTGGATTTTAATTGTTGACGCTGGTTAGTGTAATTTTATGCTGACAAACGTCAATAACTAAAATATAGATGGAATAGATGGTTGCTCTTTGTTACGACACTATCTTAGCATTCTACAAGATGTTGGATACCGCGGGTGCAGCAAATAAAACTTTTTCAAAATATGCAACATCGATCACGTATAAATCCAAGGGCCTTTTGGCCTACTCATCAATCGGAGCACGTGTCCGATCCGGACCTTCATAGGATCTCGCCAAATAATTCTGAAGGCGAACCGAAAGGTACCTGCTGCTAGTGCTGAAGCGAAGCTGTGGTCCACCTCTCACGAGGTTACTGTCTCGTCTCTTTCATAGGAACAAGCTTACAAGCGGCCGGGGCTAGCTATAGGTACTAGTCCGCGTAGCAAGGCCCGACGCGCGAGCCGGTGTCTGCCTGCGACAAGCCGACCCGACGACGTGCACGCATGGACGCATTCCAGGCTCTTCAATCATCGACGTACTCGTTGTAGACGTTTTGTAACCATATCACCTGAAGATGTTGTGCTACCATATCACCAACTTGTGGCCGATGATGATTCGTGCCTCTCCGCCACCTGCCGGGCGTTACCTAGCTAGCCGTTGGCCTGCATCGTGAAAGCTGCGTCGAAGCACGAGGCCGGCGCGCGCGTCGCTGCGTGCGCATCGACCCTAGCTCCGACGTATCAACCAGCTGCATCTGGCGGAAGGGACCGGCGAACCGGCCGGAGAATGATCCGAGCTCTGTGTTTGGGACGGCCGCGCAGCGCCCACGACGACACAGCGTGCCCATCAATCATCAGGTCAGGTACTAGTAGTACTCTACTCTTTCCATAAAAAAAATAGTAGCATTTGAAACTCTATGGCTAGAAACTTTAAATGCAACAACCTTCGACTCAATAGATTTATTTAAAAACCTAGTTTTTCTATTTTTAACTTTATTAAAAAGAATACTTTCATAACATATATATATTTTATATTATTAAAATTAATTAAATTTATTGAAATCATTGATTAAAATTGTAGTCAACAAAAATTAAAAATAAACTTTTATTAAAACAGAAATAATACTATTTTTGAACGAAAAAGTGCGTCGGAGGGTCTCGACTCTCGAGGATATTCGGAGGGCTGTTCGTCTGGATTCCAGTTCCAGCCAGGACCAGGACTCGTCCACAAGAGCCGCCGGCAAGCTTGCTGTGCTGCTAAAAACCCGTGCATTGCGTCCCGGCCACAGCGACCGTGCCGTCCAGTGCCGTAGCTAGCTAGAGTAGCTTGTGAGAATGGGCTGTCAAGCGAAAGTAACAAGCTAAACAGTTTTAAATGGTACTTCTTTTATCTTAAAATAAGTGTTATTTTAAATTTTTAAACATCTTTTTTTACCATTCGTCTTATTAAAAAAATTATTTATTTTATTGTGAAATAATTCATTATTAGAAGTACTTTAAGCTTGACTTTATTTTTGCATTTTTGTAAATTTTTTGAGATTTCAAAAAATCAAACACGTCACTTATTTTTTACGGAGGAATAAACAATATACTGCTAAAGTGCTTAAATAAATTGTTTTTCACCATCCCAGAGTGGGCCGGAGTCCACGCGGCCATCCGGCCGGCTAGCTCCACCACAGGTGCCGTCAGCACTACATACCAGCGAGTCGAAAGATCTCCTCCTTGCTGTGTTTGGTTTGAGAAAAGAAGTCCTTCCTGATACACAATCCTATTTTGTTATTTGTTTTTATTGCAGTTTATAGATTTGCTAGATTTGGAGTGCAACAATTTCAGGCTCTTTTGAGGACCTTTAGCACTAAAACTAGATCTATGTACAATGATATTGACGCCGTATATTTGAGGAGCAAATCACTTATTTCCCCCTCTATTTTAGGAAGCTATCTCTTATTTGTCACTAAAAGTTTCTACTTCCCATATATAGCTGAATTCTAAAACTCTATCCTTTTTATCCCTCTTTTTCAAATTTTTTGAATTTGTGCACAATTTTACTCTCAACAAGCTATCTCTTATTTATCACCAAATTAAATAAATAAAGAAAAAGTCATTTATATTTCTTTTTAGATTAATAATTAATCAAAAGTCAAGATAATATGAATAATATAAGAACAAGTACGCAACAACACTAATTTTACACATTATAGAAAATAACTTAACACATTCATAATATCTTTCGAAATAATATAATAATATGTAAAATTAGTGTTGTTGCGTACTCATGTTTTTATATTATTATATTATTCATAATATCCTAGCTCTTGATTAATTAGGAATTTGAAAAGAAAAACATAAATAACTTTTTTGTTCATTTATTCAATTTGAAGATAAATAAAGGATAGCTTGTTAAGGATAAAATTGTCCACATACTCAAAATATGGAAAAGGGGGATAAAAGGGATAGAGTTATAGAATTTAGGTATACAAGGGAAGTACAAACTTTTAAGGACAAATAAAGGATAGCTTCTCAAAATAGGGGAAAAATAAGTAATTTGCTCATATTTGAGATGTTTTTATCCATAATGGCAGTGATGGGCAAATTAATTATGAACATGCATGAGCTAATATTACTGGCCTTTTCCCATTCAGGTACTATGACGGGCCAATATCTGGTCTGAGAACGGTTCTTATTTTATCCCCATTCCGGAGCACACAGTGGTTTTCAGAATAAGAAGGAAGACAATCTAATATATACTAGTACCTCAAGAAATTTTAGTACTCGAATAGTCAGGAAGGCAGGTAAACATTTCACTCATTGAAGTACACATGAAGGAGCTTATTTCCATGCATGGAAAAGGGAAACAAACGAGGGTACACATGCACTGAATACTACTCCTCTGTATCTAAATTATTATCGTTAAGAAAATAATTTTAGTTTATTTTAACGATAATAATTTAGAAACGGAGGGATACAGACGATAGATACTGCATGCACTGCTAGCTTTGGACCGCGCTTATTTATTCACCGAAACACAAACTCACGACACAAGCAGGACGATCGTATGCATGAAGGATGCAGCTGATGATCAGTATTCCACGGCGACGCCGGGCAGCTCGAAGGGATCGGCGGCCTCGTTAGCGGTCTTCTTGAGCATCCACTTCTTGAAGGGGTGGAAGAGGATCTCGCTGGAGCAGGTGTACTTGGGCGGCTCGGGGCAGTCGATGAACGTCTTGTCTCCCGCACTCACGCAGACGAAGATCTGGTAGAGCTGGAACTTGTCGAACGGGCCCTTGCTGCATTGGATCACCGGTGTCACGCCGATTTGCTTCCTGATCACCGTCTTGATCCCCTTCACGCTGTACAGACTGAAGTCCGGCTTGATCCCTGCAGCGCATCATAGATCAGCACATATATATGACAGATACTCCCTCAAATACTCAAGGTGTAACTTATCAGTGGCTTGGCACGTACCATTGGCGGTGAGGCGAACAAGGGGGTTGAATCTGCTGCGGAGGGAGAGAGCGGTCTTGAAGTAGGACCTCTCGTCGTAGCCGGAGCAGACGCCGGACGTCTTCCAGGCGTTCTTCCAGCTGTTCTGGCCGTTGTTGCTGGGGCACTTGATGTTGCTCCAGTACTTGTTCAAACCTTCGATGTTGATAATCTGTCAACACGTTCGTGTAGCGTTCGTTACACGTGGCCTTAGATCATTAGAACTCTCCTATATATAACAAGAATATACTATGACAAGAAATCCATAGCTTGATCAGATGAGAACTCAAGTCATAATTTGGTTACATAATTTGTTCGTACCTCGTTAAGGTCGAAAGGATCCTTGCTGCACTTCGTCTTTGGTTCATTGGTCGTTGAATTGTAGACTGTAAAACTCGAGACGAAGAAATCGGCGGCCGGCACGACGTCGGTCGCCGGCATGCAGCATCCGCCGCGGGTCTGCGCGCAGTACGCTCCCGGCCACTGCGTAAAATCAACATAGCACACAGAAGCACACGAATAGTTTAGGGAAATGACCAATTCGTATCTCAGCACATACATCCATGAACGCATGTTAGTACTAACGATTGACGAGCAATTAGTTTGTTAATTGATTTATTAACCCATGAAATGACAACACTCCTTTCCGCAACACAAAAAAATTGTCGTTCTCATCGAGGGAAACCCTCCTGCGTTCATATCTGTGGCCAGTGGGACAAGATCAGAGCCATAGATTTTCTCGAACCAAAATTCTGGACAAACCCTGCTGGTACGTGGTCCGTAACACGACGTGTAGACGTACTCAATATCGTTATCTGTCTACATCTCTTGAGTTGTTCATGTCAGTTTTATTGCTATTACAGACCCACATATATAGAGTATATGTTTCGTCTTCCTAGCTATGAAGAAATGATGCATTTAATTCAAAGAAGCATGCATGCATGCGCTCGTAACTTTTATAACAAAGCGCATAATATATGTTAGGACACTTCTTACGTTAGTCTAAAAGTATTTAGTCAGTGGAGTAGTTGAGCAGCTCTATGTGTACATACAACGAATGAAATGTATATAGCTACATGCATATTGTATGTGTCCATACCATAAACCCGATCTGGTAGTAGATACCATAATCATCGTCGGCAACCGCAGTTGAAGCCACTAGCAAACCAGCAAGGAGGCATAGAAATGCTAATTTCGTGGCTGCCATGTGTATGTCTACTGACCTACGTACACCAATCGAGAGGAATGGGCTGGCGATTTCCCAAGTCGCCTCCTCTGATGACGAATGACACTTGAGCACGGCTTTGGTGGTATTTATAGGCGCACGAACGAGGCTACGAAGCCTAAGTGTACGATGCACCGTGCGCACAAATACCGATTATATATATATATCTGTCTCTGTGTGTGTGTGGGGGGGGGGGGGGGGGGG
>BCLF01000050.1:362633-376019 GCA_001602275.1 Zoysia japonica | reverse complement strand
GGTCTATATAAGGATTTATAAAATGAGCTCACACTCATCGTCAAGCATGTATATCAAGAATACATCGGCTCTTATTGATGAAAAAGAATATCAATCTTTTTCTATGTGACCCAATAATGCTGAAACGGTGGCGACCTCGTTGGAAGCATGCATGGCATGGTGTGTGCAGCATGTCCACCTGCGCCAACGTCCGCCCTGCCGACGTTGTTGCGCACTGGAGTACGACGAGACGCGCCACCCACCGTCCGTCCGTGACCTCTCGAAAACGTGCGCCGCGGTCCCCGGAACCCGACGTGTTGGCTTCATCTGCCGGCGCGCGCGTCCGGGTCGTCGTCGTGGTCGTGGATGCTCTCGCCGTGACGCCGTCTCGACTCGAGAGCGACGCGCTCTTCTCCGGCATCGGCTCACCCAGGGCCGGGCGAAAGCAGCCCATGGATATTGGCCTGCCAGGTTGGGCCGACCCATGCATCATATATGAATGACTTGGATCGGAGCCAGTGCCATCAAGACAAATGGGCTTTTGGCCCAAGGGGAGAGCCCAACTAGAAACAGAGACCCTCTTCCCGGAAACACTTCGACGAAAAACAACTTCACAGTCCAGCAGTGAGAGGCGCAACCACCCCCGCCGGCCGGGAACGGGGAACCCCTTGGCCGGAACCCTAAGCCGCCGGCGACGCTAGCAGGATGGCCCGTTACGACCGCGCGATCACCGTCTTCTCCCCCGACGGCCACCTCTTCCAGGTGGAGTACGCGCTCGAGGCCGTCCGCAAGGGCAACGCCGCCGTCGGCGTGCGCGGCACCGACACCGTCGTGCTCGGCGTCGAGAAGAAGTCCACCCCCAAGCTCCAGGACTCCAGGTAGGTTTCCGGATCCCACCCACCGTCGTTCTGTACACCAGATCTCGTGGCTAACACCTCAGACCCCTTCGAATTTGTCTGCTCCTCCTCCCCAGGTCTGTGCGCAAGATCGCGAGGCTGGACACCCACATCGCGCTGGCGTGCGCGGGGCTCAAGGCCGACGCGCGCGTGCTCATCAACCGCGCGCGGGTAGAGTGCCAGAGCCACCGCCTCACCGTCGAGGACCCTGTCACCGTCGAGTACATCACCCGGTACATTGCCGGCTTGCAGCAGAAGTACACGCAGAGTGGTGGAGTCCGCCCCTTCGGCCTCTCGACCCTCATCGTCGGCTTCGACCCCTACACGGACAAGCCGGCCCTGTACCAGACCGACCCCTCCGGTACCTTCTCCGCGTGGAAGGCCAACGCCACGGGGAGGAACTCCAACTCCATGCGCGAGTTCCTGGAGAAGAACTACAAGGATACTTCGGGCAAGGAAACTGTCAAGCTCGCTATTCGTGCACTCCTAGAGGTAAATTTCTACTGTCTTTGCATACTGTTCAATTCATTATCAAGCAGACTTAGATATGATGTTGTCAAGGTTATGACAAATGTTTGATACATTGTAAACATTGCATATTTTCCTGTTAACTATGACTACAATAGGACCTTGTAGAGCACAATTGGCATGATCAGGAAATAACCAATGTTTTTATTTATCCTCCTGCGACTAGAGCTAACCGGATACGTTATAATGGCAAACTTGTCCTTCATTCTATCTTTTCTCGTCTCCTGCCTGATGGTGCCATTTACACCCACATTGATAATGACTGGTGCTGAATCATAGTAAGCACAAGGAGCAGTAGTTTGCCCAGTGAATTTTGTTTTTATTTACTGACTTGAGATATCTCTTAAGCACAAGTTACTTGAGCTTCATCTTGAATTTATCGGTCTATAAACATTGAATCAGGCCTTTTAGAAAGTATTTTGGTATGTCAAGAGTTTCTTTTCTTAATTTTCCGTTTCTGGAGTAGTCATCAAATTATCTTTTCATCACTATCTCCATGCTCAAGATTATGTTTTTGATCTATGTTTTTAAGGCGGTAAGGCGAGACGCGGCGTTTCACCCCCTTCCAGCCGCCTAGGCACTTAAGGCGTGCGGCGAGGCGACGCCTTATCACACATCCTATGGCGGAATTGCACCAAAAATTATGTAGAAACTTATGTACTTATTGCCGATTCTTTGAATAGACCAATAGAGCAGTTAGGTTTTTAAGGCAGAGATGATGAAATCAAGAAGAGAGGAGGTGGAATTGAGAGGCAACAACATAATAGAGCGATTTACTAACAAATTTAGCTTGGACTTAGCCAAAATCGAGCAGGTGCATTATGCTCGTAAGGCGATAAGGCGACGCCTTTCTCCCGTGGCGACTCAGTTGCGCCTTATCGCCTAGGCGACGTCTTAAAAACATAGTTTTTGATAAGGTTGTGCAAAGGCTAACATAATACGAAACTACAATCATATCAACTACTCCCTCTGTTCACAAATATAAGTCATTCTAGTATTCAAAATTTGTTCCTCACTATATGTCATTCTCACTTCCCAATACACATTTCTCTCTTTCCAATACACTTTCTCTCTTCCCAATAAATTTCTATATGTATCTCTTTCCTCCTCGTTTTCTGCGTACCATACTTTTTCACTTTTCCTTAATTCCCGTGTCTATAGGTAGAATGACTTATAAAAATGAACGGAGGGAGTACCAACTCCTTTCAGTAACCTAGTTAGCATAAATGAAGGCACTGAAAAAATGCTGCACCAAATTTGTCTGACGCCTTTTTATACTATATATAACTCAAGATGTTTTCTAAACATGCATTGCTACTGCTGAACCATTTCATTTTTAATTTTCCAACCAAAGAAATCTGAATACATTTTCAGCTCTTGTTTTGATTTTTGGCCTTCTTTTGACTTAATACAATAAACCACTGGTCATTCACTGAGGCTTATACCTTGCACTTACAATTTACAAGCAAATTAAGCTGCCTACCTTCCGGAAGAATTTTGTAGAATCTGTTGAATGTTTTATTACTTAATTGTTCCACTAGGACTAACACTATTTTAGCTTTGATTGGAAAATTGGAAATCTTCCTTGGCTAGACAGAATGAATTATTACTTAATTGTTTACTCGTTTGCATGGTGAATGAAAACCTCATTCAGAACCCTTACCAAAATACCTGAATTACCTTTTTACGCCACATCTCTCGCACATAAAGAAGAGCCCTAAATATTCAGAATGCAATATTCTCAGCCAATGTTGACACTTGACACATAGAT
Source organism: Zoysia japonica (assembly GCA_001602275.1). Taxonomy (NCBI): domain Eukaryota; kingdom Viridiplantae; phylum Streptophyta; class Magnoliopsida; order Poales; family Poaceae; genus Zoysia; species Zoysia japonica. Next base: position 372,845 of record BCLF01000050.1, on the reverse strand, counting down.
AAAGTCATATTGGTTGGTTTATGTTGAGTTGTATGGACTTAAATCCTCCCTGCAAAATAAGGGGAAGGCTAGGAGGATAGATAGTGTTCAGAATTTACAATACCTATCAAAATTTTCACTGAATTAAAAAACAGTTGACTAAGAAGGAGATGGCAAGGTGTAACGATGACTGAGAAACTTGCAAAGCTAAGGGCACGAGGCATACCAGTAGACATTGATTTTGCTCGACAACTTTTTGATAGGCACAGTACTATGGGGTCAGGTCACTGTTTCTATCATTCAAAAGGCTCCTCGTGGGGTCATGAAGCGTGGAGATACGGACCATAGCCCTTAGAGGACATATCTGCAATGTGGAATTTCTTGGGGGATAAATTTCTTGACGAAGCCAATTTTTAAGACATTCCATGTTTCAGATATTGCGCCATGGAGTTCATCGTCCGTGTCTCTCCACTTCATGACCCTAAAAAGGAGCCTCATATCCAATACAAACTGTGACATCACTTTTTATAATAAACTAATATACCTAGCATAATATTGTCGAGCAAAAGTGAATGTCTTTTGGTAACCCTATTGCCCTTAGCTTTCAAAAATTTTCATTGATGGCTACACCTTGCCCTCTTCTTGCTGGTTTCAGCCTAATTCGGTGGTTACGGGAAATTTTGCTACACAACATTCTTTTTCTTCTCTAGGTACATATACATGCATGAGATCTAATGCTACACAGCCCAACACTCCCTTTAAGGATGGGTGGAGATATGTATCATCCCCAGCCTGTTACAAAGTAACCAACATTCTTTTTTAACACTAAACCTTTGGTAAACAATCTGACACTTGTTTTGCAGAAATTATGACTGAACACTGCAATACAATCTATTTTTATACATGAAGGAAACCTTTTGTTAAGGTTAATTGGGTCATTGTGGATGATGATAAATGATAACCGACTCATTAGGGTTTTTTTTTTTTTTGGGCAATGGAAAAGCCCAAAAGTTTGGGTGAAGAATATCTGCAGACCATAAGGGAGAATAAGAACTTGTGTAATGGGATTAAAAAAAAAACTTACTGATAACTCAGATCATCAATCAAAAGGAATGCTGCTGATTGTGTTTAGTACAGCTTCATTGGCTGCACCCATTTCTCTCTTATCTTTTGTTGGATTGCATTCCTCTTCAGTGTCTAAAATGCAAATGGAGATCATTTGATCCTGCTTCAATATTTGTTAAGCAGTCCTGTGCCATTAAGCAGTGACATTATCTTCATGTGGTTCATTTCCTCAATTCAATTTCTGTTCAGCATTCATTGACAGACTACTCTTTTTAGGTTGTTGAAAGTGGTGGTAAGAACATTGAGATTGCGGTGATGACAAAGGAGGATGGTCTTCGTGAACTTGAAGAGTCTGAGATTGATGAATATGTTGCTGAGATTGAGGCAGAGAAGGCTGCAGCGGAAGCTGCAAAGAAGGGTGCCCCGAAGGACGCATAGTTTCTTGGCTTGCGTTATGCCTTCCTTCCGTCAACACTTCTACTGTGTCTCTTTCTATGTTCCAAAGCACTGTTTTAACTGCTTTAGATGAAAGGATAGATTGTTAAGTGAAACTGCATGCTTCAACATCTGTGAAATGTGCTCATCTCCTTGCCTTTGCACTGCTTCAGTTTCATTTATTTTATTCGCTGGAAGGTTCAAGTTGTTTTAGTATGACGGCATGCTTGGTATGGCTTTGTTGTTAAGAGTCTGTGATAAGGTTTCATAACTTGCAGACGAAAAGGTAGCCCCTGCATTATCCTTATCTCGTGGCCTGGGGGTTTCCTTGTTGACTTTTCAACAGAGCTGTTACTCCACTATTTTGAATTGTAGCGGGTTTATTCTGCTGAGCCACTGCGCATCTTGCAAATATTTATACAGGCTGACACAGCATGGTTCTCTCTAGTCGTGTTGAGTATGTCATTTCGATAAGGTGGTGCTTTCTTGGTAGGTCACTTTGCGCTCAAGATTTTGAACCGATAATGGTGCTGCTTTCTATCTGTCGCATTTGCTCGGAAGAGCCAATGTACAAGTTGCTAACTGCATAGCCTCTTGCTGTTCTCATAGCACGATGCCGAGACCTGGTAAAATAAGTTTATGGCTAATTTTTCTGCAAAACGTCACAGATCACCGTTTTTCTTGTAGCTTACATCATTATTGATTCCAGAGGCTAAATTTGCAGGTCTTTGCTCTGCTGGTCATATAGCAGGAACAGAACTAGATCGAGAGAATTTGCTGCTAATTTATGGAGTAGCTAACAACACGTCACGGAAACTGGTTCTTCTCCTGCTGTTGGTTGCCATGCTTCGTCCAGCAATGGAGCTTTTATTATATCCACGTCAGGTAATCCAGCAACATCACCTGCCGACTTATTTTCTAGCGCCGTCAAATATGGCCGGTTATATTGAAAATAAGAATGGCTTGACGTGCCGAAATAGTTACATGAGCATTGACGTGCCGAAATAGTTACATGAGCAGCGAGCTAACAACTTTGACGAAACCAGCGTATACGTGCCCATATAATGCACACGAAGCGTGCACACAAACACTAGCAGAACGTCAGCCATTCACCGGTCGATGCACGCATGATTCTACGCGACCTCGTTTCTGTGGGTTGGGGTTGGCCCTCACACGTTTCAAGGTGCACCTGCTCATCCAGCTCCGAGTTCCTCCTGCTGACCGAGATGAACACTTCAGAAAGACTGGAACTCTTTGACGTGCTGCTCTACTCAACAAAATAATCAAATAGTACTAATTAAACAACTAGTTCATCCCCTGAACCGGCACTGCACCATTTGATATCTGAGCTCAGTTTCTGAAGCCATGACGCCTGATGATGAGGCCAGATCAACAACACGATCGAGCACGATACGTCTTGTTGGCGAGGTTGAGGCGTAGCTTTCTGCCGGGGGCATTCGGGCTTTACACCACCGATCGATCGTATCGTCGACATGACCGGCACCGCCGGCTCCTCCAGCACGCACTATGGACGGATGGATCTATGTGTGACCACCTACTCACCATGCACGATTTCACCCCCCCCTCCACTTTTTCTAGAAACCCATGAGCAAATATCAGCGCCGATTGGACATCTCGATCGGCGGCACTTTTTCGGCGTCACGCACACAACATTCTTAGCCTGGCCAATCGGGCTCAAAAGGCAATTGGGGGGGCAAAAGTGCATTACTCTAACAACAGCCTTCCAACGTTGGCGCCAACTACAGTTGACCAGTTGCGATGGATGGAACTTGAAGTAGTGGGGAAGGAGGTGTGCCCCATTAGTACGCCTCGTGCAGGTAGGCGCCCCTGTTTTTTTTTATTAAAAAAATATTATAAAAAGCTTAAAGTTAATCCAGTTGTTAGCGATTGACAGTTTTGCCAAATCAGGAAGAGGTGGGCGGAGCTGAGCTCGTTGTTTCGGATAAGACCGAGGACCTGGAGGAGGCATGGCATGGCGACCCAACCAACCGCCGCCGTCACGCGGGCCCGCTGCTAGGGCCGGGAACAGGACAAGGACAGATAGGGAAAGTTGCGGGCGGCAGTACCGAGTAGTACCACCAACCACTTCATTTAGGCTCCTCCAATGGCGCTTTGCGATCGCCTACCTGGAGAAGACAGTGACGTGATGTGGGTGGTTACACTCGCCAACAAATCCGGCGAACGCCGCTAGCTGCGGCCACACTGGGACTGGGCTGGTTTAATTAGATCACGGACGCTACGTACGCCTCTTGTAGCTTTGGTTTCAGGACATACTACGAATCGCAATATGTGTGGTTGCACGGACATAGTAGTACACTATGTTATGTTCCACTACTGCAGATGCAAGTTGAAAAATGAAAAGAGGGAAAAAGCGCAGTGCCCATCCAATCAGAACGCACGGGTTTCCTTGCCGGTCGCACTCCAAGCATGCTCATCTGCTGGATCGCTCTCACGACGCAATTGGTCATTGGTCAAGGCTGTTACCACCCTGCTTGGTAGGGCGAGAAACCCAAAAGCAGGAAATCAAAACGAGCTGGGCGCTAATTATTACGTGCGCCCCAGGCAAACATCTCCACGATCTTATCAAGATTCGCCACGGCCAAGCCGGTCGCCACCCCGCAGTCAGGTCGTTTGCTGCTGGATCCCGGGCGAATCATTGCTCAGTGCTCGGATGAAGCAAAAAAAAACGGGTGGAAGCACGGGGTGACAGCGATCACACGGCCGGGCGCCTTTATACGGCCGTGACGTGATGGGTAGGCAGGCAGGCACGGCCCGTCTGAGTCTCAGATCGGCAAGAGCGGCGGCGGCATACGCGGAGGTCGATAGATAAGCTTCGGTCTCGTTGCGGCCGCGGCCGTGACGAGTCGTTTTCCGCCGGCCCCGGTCGTTCCATGCAGAATGGATAAGGGCACGCAGCTCCGATGATAGTCTGGGCAGAGGTGGAACTACTGCTGCTGATGCATGCTTATTGTGGTGTCACAAAGATTTTTAAGTTGCTGAAGGTCTCCTGTCTCCCTTAAGAGGGCGCCATGCAAAGCTTCGGCTTTCTCTCTACGCGGATGATGCGGTCCTCTTCATCAATCCAGATTGTAAAGACGTCGAGGCGACCAATGCGCATTTTACACCACTTCGGTGAGGCTACGGGCTTGAAGATTAATCTGGCGAAAAGCTCTGTAGCTCCTATCCGATGTTCTGATTTGGATTTGGACACCACCTTGGCAAGTTTTAGCGGCGTGTATCCTTTCCGATCACCTACATCGGTTTACCGATGACTCTAGGCCGTCTCCGTCGATTCAAGACCGTGCTCTCTCCAAGCTTGCGGGATGGCAAGGAAAGCTTCTGAATCTCGGTGGGCGACGCGAGCTAGTTCGTTCGGTATTGAGCTCACTGCCGACTTACATGTTGACTGCTCTCCAGCCACCGAAGAAGTTCCTGAGAGACCTGAACAAGATTAGGAGACGTTTTCTCTGGGCCGGCGATCAGCAAATGCAAGGAGGCAAGTGCAAAATCAGTTGGGCGCATGTGCAACGTCCAATTCAGTAAGGTGGCCTTGGGATCGTTGATCTCGAGAGGTTTGGCCGTGCTCTACGGCTCCGATGGCTCTGGTTTATTTGGAAAAACCCTGACAAACCGTGGGTTGGAATGGAACTCTCTGTGAACAACACTGATGAAGCTCTGTTCGCAGCGGCCACCAGAGTCACCATGCGTAGGTCAGCCAGCGTCCTTCTGGAAGTGAAGTTGGGTACAGGGCTTGCTCCTTCAGCGATGTTCCCAGCTCTCTTTCTTCATAGCAAGCGAAAGAACAGGACAGTTGCAGTGGCCCTGCACAATGATACTTGGATCCAAGACATCAGTCACAACTTGACGGCAGCGCTTTTGGATGAATTCATTTAGCTTTGGACTGTAATTCAGGCGGAGCACTTCAACCCAAGTGTGACAGGGCCAGATGAGATCGCCTCGACCAGGTCATCGTCTGGAGACTATTCAGCAAGGTCAGCTTATTTGATGCAATTCAATGGCAGCCTAGCGTCCTTCTTCCCAGACACCGTTTGGCGCGTTTGGGCACCACCGCGCATCAAATTCTTCTTATGGTTGCTCCTCCAAGATCGAGTTTGGACCGCTGATCGGCTACAGCGCAGACAATGGCCCAATGAATACTTTTGCCAGTTCTGTTACCGAAATTTGGAAACGGCGATGCACCTCTTCTCTGAATGTCCGGTCACTCAACAGCTCTGGTCTGCTGCAGCTCACTGGGTTCAAACGGCGTGCCTTCTCCCCAAGCAATGGGACCCTACAGAAATCTTGCCTCCTGGTTCCTGGGCATGTCGGCTGGCTCGGCGAAGGGCTTGCACTCATTGATCATCCTTGTCTTCTGGCTGATATGGCGGGAGAGAAATGCCAGAGTGTTTGATCGGCAGTCGAAGACGGTTCAGCGCCTTGTCTCTGATATGAAAGATGAAGCTACCCTCTGGTGCAAGGCGGGTGCGAGGCACCTGGCCGTAGTGATCGGTTTCAACTTCAGCGAGTAGTCTTTTTTTACGCTCGATTCTAATTTTTGCTCTTAGGATTGAGCTTTGTTGTTCTCGCCAGTTAGGATGACAAAACTCTATTTCTTCTTTTATATATATATATAGCCGGTTTTTATCGGGTCTTTTGAAAAAAAAAAGTTGCTGTGGACGCTTTGCCGAGCAAGCACGAATAAACCGAGTGCCACACGGACGTCTCCGGCGAACTTTTCCTCGGCGGAGACGGGCATATAGATATTTCCCACTCTTCCGAGCCGGGTGTCTTATCCACCCACTGGTTGACAGTTCTTCTCCCTGTTCTGCTGCAGCATCGTGCGCGCTTTGCACGTCGCATTCGTGATGCGGATTTGTACCGGAAACTTGCTGCAGCTGGTGGATACTATTTCCTGCTGACGCTGCAATGTTTCGATCAACGACGAGACTGATGAACATGGAGGCGATGTTCTTTGCGACTACGGCGAAGACTGTTAGCCTCGTTGAATTTCAGAACGGCTGTCAAGATCGGCCTGAGAGACTAGCAAACAGTAGATATACGCGTCGCGCTTTTCTAACCATCGCAAACGATCGCGTGCACGGTGACCTGGCATCCCAACTGCTAGTACAGTTACTCAAGAAATCAGTGTGAATGTGTCAAAGATTCTACTATCAGCATCCCAAGTTCCAAGGAACATGTCATTCAGCACATGCCTAGCTTGCTCATCGATCAGCCTGTCCCCCGAGCCAGCACCAGCAGGGAAAGAAAATCAACGGATTGGTGAATGATTGGCAAAGAAGAAACCCAACCCCGTCTTCTTCGCGCGCAGGGAGCGGATCTGCCGAGTCCAGGCACGCATGCTGCATCCGTCTCCACTCTCCACCGCGTCACGCTCGCTCTCATGCGTACGTAGCTCAGTGGCAGGAACAGTGCTGCGCTGTGACAAAAGGGCAGCGAGAATGTCCTTGTCCCCTCCCCTCGCGAAGAGAATGAAAACTGAAGGCCATGTGACCTCGAGTAAGTCATGAACTTTCAAGTTCATTGAACAGTTTGCATCCGTGGCCATGGCCCCCCATCCGATTCCACCTCCCTATCCGTTTCCGATTGGACGGATCCACCCTGAAACATTTTTTAAATGCAACAGTTGGCTGCACCCTTGTTATGTCACTTCAGTTTATGGTTGGTGTACTGTCCCACTGCTAATTAACACTTTGGTATTTGTTCTTGCCTCTCTCTAAAAATATAAGTATTTTTGAGTTTAATCAAAGTCAAACTACTTTAACTTTAGATTATTAATAATAAAAAATTAATAATGTTTTATTATATATAGATCATGTTACTAGACTTTCATAACATCTAACTCTTTATATTAGAAATTATTTAAATTTGTAGATATAATTAATCAATGTTGAGACAAAAATATTTATATTTTAGAATAGAGAGAGTGGTATTTTACTAAACCCATTGTTCATCATGCAAATGTTCGATGGTTAGCTCAAGATGCAGATGTTCGATGGTTAGCAGGAACCGAACGTACATGTCGGTTGGCTGATTGTTAACATCCTGAACAGTCTTGAAACTGAGCGTGATCGCTACTTGCACCGGCAGTGGCCAGAGATCGAGCTGATAGGAAAATAGGAATACTGTTACGCCTTCTTTGAAACACGAGAATATTTTCTATTTTCTGCATTTTTTTATAAAATTGAACTGATTTATATGAGATTTCTATGAAAATTATACGTTCTAAAGAAGGCCTTAATATCAAGGAATAAATCCAGCGACGGCTGCAACAAACATCAAATACCAAGCACAGCAATAAATCCAAACGGTCCTCTAACAGTTGAGAGAGCTTCATTGACGCTCACGCCTACTCCTACCAAAGGAGGAATCAAGAAGGCACGGTGTCGCCATCCTCACGCTTGCTCACAGGTCATCAGGCGAACGATTATTGTTGGGATTGCAACCACCAAAATATATGCAGGAGTATAATGCATGCACGCTTCATCACAGGGATGTGGTATAGCGAAACAGAATAATATCCTTTAAATCAATAATGACCCTGCTAAGTAATTCAATTTGTTTTAGTAGTAGCAGTAGTAGTACTGCTTGACACGAAGGCGGACATGAATGCTTCATTATTATTTCACTGTTATGTCATGACATCGATTCTGACGGCTATGAGAAATTTTATAAATATATACGGAGTATTATATCTTTGTTACAGCTGTCCATGTAGTTTCATACGGATAAACTACCAGCGATACCTTGACGGATGTGTACATGTATTTTAGTCTCGGCGCCTCCATTGGAAAATTTTACAACAATAAAAGTAAAGAAGTAACCGATCGATTGAGTATTGAAAAGAACGCAGGCCAACGTGGGGGTTGCCTTGACCTGCTACCTACCGAAATCTTGCCCAGAAATTGGCGACTTGCAGTGATGTATTGGTAGGTGGCTCCAGGAAATGACTGTCGCTTGTACATTTTCTTTCTACTCCTCCATGCATCCAGCTTCAATCCAATATATTTTGTTGGTGCGAATGCTAGCTATATAATACAGTATTCCCTTTGTTTACGAGTGGGAACACTACATGTCATTTGACAAGGTGTATCTTTTCATTCAACCAGATACGTATCTCTTACCGAAGTATATACTTAGTATATACGGGTGAAATTAATATAGGTGGATGGATGGGATAACTAAGCAACTATTGGATAGTAGCATATACCATATTACTATACAGCAACATGCACCATGATCTGTTTCCGTTGGATCTGCTCGGCAATCAAAGACCATGAACACGTTTTACAAATCCCAAGAATATGATACTCCATTGGAGGTTCAAAGTACTCAATGAATATTCTCGATTAAAGAAAATCTAAGTGCAATACGATTGCGTGGAGGTCCCTTAGACCAATAGGCAACAACTTGAATCAAGAAAAATAGAAACACGAAAATATGACTGATCAAGCCCTGCCTTTCAAAGATCAGTCTCCCTTATATTGTTTTACGTCCACTTTGCATATTTTGAACAATTCAGGATTTATATTGTAAGTCAAACCAATAGAGCAATGGTTAGCTCCGCAGCTAATCCTTCCAGATGGAAAAATACTACTCCTAGAATTTAGTACTCCCTCCGATTCACAAAGAAGTCATTTTTTTTAAACAACACGGTCTTCAAAACATAACTTTGATTTTTATTTTCTATAAAAATATTTTTAAAAGTAATATATTTATACTTTTATGAAAGTACTTTGTAAGATAAATCTAATCATATAATTTTCATAATCATAAACTTTATATGTTAAAAATAATTTTTTTAAACGATTTTCTTTGTGAACCGGAGAGAGTATTTGCCGGAATATCAATGACAAGGTATGGATCAAACAAATGACCCGACATCACACTCACAAAAAAAATGTTATGATCAAATTACACAACCTAAGAACGGTTTTGCAAATTGTGAAATAGTTGGTCTACTCTGCAATCACTTTCAATGTTGAGAAAATATTGCAACTACAGTATGAATATTGCTACTGTATTCCCTTCCACTTGTACAGAACATATCAACAAATGAGTGGATTCATCCACTGTTCCAGGTCATACCTAATAGGATCATATTTTGACGCAGAAGAATATTGGCATCAAACTAATTCTGTTGGATATGGCCGCAAAAGTGCAAATATTGCGATGACTTCTTGAATGTACTATCAAGAACTATTTTATAGCATGCATGCTATAAAGAAAATTTCACATCCCTACATAAGACAGGAACTAGCAGCAATAATGGCTCATAAAATGGGTCATCTTTTTTTTAGTATGCAATAGGTCTTTGTTGAAGAGGATTGTTCTGTGAATTTACAGTTCAGTTTTTTTTTTTTAAAAAAAAAGGCCAGCCAGAGCAGGTTAATTCATTTATAAACAGTATACCGTTATAAAGGAGAGAACACCTACCATCAACTGACCAAAACCATGATGGTGGGGAGCTGCCCACTTGCTGGTTCTCATCAACCCTGAGGTCCCCAAGTGGAGTCCTTGTTTAATGGAAGAACTAAACTAACCTAATTCTCATAAAGACTGTCCCCCAGCCTTACAGCTCAGGATACTAACCAACTGATTAGTGCAAACGGGATCATGGTGCCCCTGTCCTCTCCTCGCCAGGAGGATGCATCCATGTCGGCAGTTAATAAAAGGGGGGGGGGGGGGGGGGGG
>BCLF01000050.1:324188-362627 GCA_001602275.1 Zoysia japonica | reverse complement strand
GATTGGCTACATACCCACAGCTCTGCTCTGCTCTGATCTCTCCGGCCATTGCATTCAACCTTGCCAAATGCCAATCAACAGTACGTCCGGTCCACAGCGCCATGTCGCTGCAGCAGTTCATTCCTGTGGCTCACCCGCCTGCTTTTGATCGAACAGAAGATGATGCCCGTCATGTGACTAGGTTTGGTCTGTATGTCTGGATGTGTTGACACTTTGCCTACGCGGTGCTGTCGGATGAGTCACCTCCTCGTTGTGCTGATGTGTTGGATTTTGCTCTGCAGCATGCTAATCACAGGATTAGTTTTTCCTCGTAACATCAACTGGAGTACAAAACTTGAATCAGGGATGGCTCTACATAGACATATCTGAACCAGCTATGCCGTCGTTTATCTTTGACAGTGCCTACGATGGACTAAGCCGGTTGATACTGAGATCATGAAGTCACTGTAGTAAGTGTTTTACGACTCTGATAATGAAGTGTAGATTCGGAACCCAGAGTTAACCCTCGGGTAGGCATTGGCGGTTTGCTTTCGGTGTGAAGCGATAGCGATTTGATGCTAGCTAGCGTCGACAGATAAGGAAAGGTGGGGGGAGATCGATTCCTCGATTTGTTTTTACCTGCGGTAACTTCGTCTGCTCAGACAATGATGCTTCGTGGAAAATAACTTGTTCTAAGAATCCGACAAAACCGCTGTCGTTTTATACCTCAGTGTTGAGCAAATAGATGCCGCGGTAATTCTATTCTACACAGTGACACGAACGTTTTAAACAAAACAAATGCCATCGAGGAGACATCCTTGCGTGGGATCCTAGGTGAGGGTTGGACCTTCCTGCACGGCTTTCACACAAGAGGCTGGATCATAGCAGGCGGTGGCATTTTGAAACCCAGCGGAATTGAAGAAGCAGTCGCGCCGCACTATCGATCTCAGCATGTGTCGATCGCTCTTCCTCGACGTAGCGATCCAACTGTTAAAAGTAATGGACGATGCGCGAGGCTAAGCTACTGGAAAAACCTTATTTATCACTCCGACGGTTTTGTCGCCGGCGACGGCAGGGTTCCGATCGACGGCTGGTATTGTCTCCGCGGTGTCTATCTCGACGTCACAGTCCCGTTCGCCGTCAGGGGAAGAAAACCGAGCTGAGGCATCAGCAGCAGCAGCAACCGGCCGGCGGCGGACCCGCGTCACCCAATCGCTAGTTCTTTCGTCGCGGCGACCCAAACCCAACCCGCCCAACCGAGCGACGCTGCTGCCGCTGCCGAGCCGCGCGGAACCCGTCAAAACCCGCTGCTTTCTACGTGCGCAGGCCACGACACTGCTTGCCGCCTCGCCTCGCGGGGGGTGCTCCTCGGAAAGGCGCTGCTGCCGCTTACCTAACAGGCCGCATAAACAAATGCTTTTCCGTGCGCTTTCTGTGAGCTAGCCGCTGCTGCCTCCCTTCTACGCTTCGTTACCCGTCCATTACCACCGGTGGAAAATTTCACTTTTAGCGAAGAAGATAAGAAGCAGCAAGGAAAGCATCACTCGTCACTTTTTAAATTTTAAATTACTTTTTCTCTCGTTTGTGGGTGAGTCGAACAGGAACAGTGTGTATATACCGGTAGAAAGATGCAACAGGATTAATACACCTATGACCTGTCCTCTTGTGCTGTGATAAAGCGACAGGGTCAGATTAGAAAAAGGCGCGGTCTAACTCACGAGGCGCGCTTTATCGAGACCGCTGGATTAGGCGAAGGTCACATGCGGGGTTTAGTGGTTTAGTAAACGTAGATCTGGCTCAGCTGCACGGACGCGCGAGCTTGACACCGGAGAACCATGCCACGTACTAGCCGTAGTTTCCTGGAAATGGAACTGTTTCGAGTTACAGAGGCCTAGCAGTAAAAGTCTTATTGTAGCCCATGCATGATCAGTTCTGTTGTTGACTTGGTTGTGGTAATTACGGAGAGACAAAACGGAGCAACAAGAGATATACTCACTGCTATTTCACCTACAGGCTAATCAAAGTCATCAGAAAAAGGGTAAAAGGAAAGATGGCATGCTCATTTCATTTCGAGGCTTCTGAAGTCGAGCATGGCGGTCCTGAGCCCCAGGAAGCGGCTGCACTTGCAGTCCGTGCTCTTGGGGAGCCCTAGGCTGCAGCTGAAGCAGAGGAGGCCGGCCTCCCTCTTCACCGGCTTCATGGGCTCCTCCTGCTGGCACGGCGGGCTGATGCAGAGGTCCAGGTTGAGGTCGGGGCACTTGTGCGGCTTCCCCTGGCCCCAGTCGTCGTGGCAGGCGATCGGCGCCACCTTCGGCTCGTCGCGCCGGAACACGGCGGCCTTGTCGTCCCTCGCCGCCTCGAAGGATATGGTTATGTTGGACGCGTGCTCGTTGATCGGACGGTGCGTCACCGGGTCGATCCCTCGGCTCAGCAGCTTCCTCCGGATGTGCGTGTTCCAGTAGTTCTTGATCTCGTTGTCCGTCCTTCCAGGGAGCCTCCCGGCTATCAGGGACCATCTGCAACGATCGGCGAAGCCAGTGAGCATCTAGGCGTTTAATTAATATACTAATAACGATGATGTAAATGGTGTTTGTTGCCGATGAATAATGATGAGAGACGTAGTACTTGTTGCCGAGCAGGCTGTGCAGCTTGATGATGAGCTCGTCCTCGTCCTCCGTGAAGTTGCCGCGCTTGAGGTCCGGCCGGAGGTAGTTGATCCACCGCAGGCGGCAGCTCTTGCCGCAGCGGAGCAGGCCGGCGGCCTTGGGCAGCGAGCGCCAGCACCCCTCGCCGTGCGCCTTGATGTACGCGACGAGGCGGTCGTCCTCTTCCTTGGTCCAGGCGCCCTTGTTGGTGTGCGCCTTCTCGCAGCACGGCGACCTCCCCATCACGATACTACTGCACGGCCGATGATAGATGATTCCTCGATCCTTTTTGCCGCCGCCGCTTTCTTTCCTTCTCGGTGGGTCGCGCAGCAAAGCAAAGCAGAGCAGGGCAGGACAGGGGAGGGCAGTGGAGGTTGTTGCTGCCTTGCTGTGGTGTTGTTGCGATGCGAGCGAGCGGTGGGTGAAGCGCAGGACGGATTTTATAGACGCTTGACTGAGATCGGGGGAGGCCTTCTAGAGGGGCTGAGTTGGTGGGAAAAAGGGTTAGGCTGGTAGGCCTCCCTCTTCCCCAGGCCTCATGACCTCATCACTGTCACTGGCTTACCACTCCTACTACCCGTTTTGTTTTGCCAACGCAAAGCGAAAGCCGTCGCCGCAACAAGGCCACAGAGCCACGGCTAGACCGTGGAACGGAACCTCAGGTAGGTGTAAAGTGAGGTAAGCCATCGACGCGCGCGCCAACTGTGTGCGGACTCGCCATGGCTCGTGGTGCTCATGGACGGATGGATGGGTGGGTGCCTACCTCCGCTTGGCGCGCGCGGTTTTAACAGCCAAATAACTAACCGCACCTCCACCACCGCCGATGCAAACCTGTTGGTTATGGGGGTGGATTAGGTTCACCTCCCTTTTCCTGTTGCTGATGCTGATCCGCCTGGCTCCCACCCCGTGAATCGAAACATTATGCCCTGCACAGGGGGTAACTCTCAGGAATCAGAGGGGTCAGCCACTGATCTTCGAACCAGATTCAGAGCAATTTGATTTACGCCGTATACTAATTACTCCCTCTATTTTAAAATATCAATAGGTTAACTTCTAACATAAAGTTCAATTGTTTATATTATTTTAAAAAGTATGATAACTATAATTTATTCTGTTATAATTTATTGTATCATTAGTGGTATTTAAAATGAGATTAATAATTTTACACATTTGAACAACTTTTTTAAATAAGATGAATGATCAAAGTTGATGTTAGAAATTAACGGTGGTCAATATTTTAAAACCGAAGTATGGCAGAGTAGTAGTTGTATACGAGTCATTCTTCTACTTAAAAAAAAGGGCCTGATCTCACCAGCTCTACTCATCGAAGACAGCCCTTTATTTAACGAGACCGATGTTTTTGGTGTAACCACAAACCCACACGCTGATTGTTGCACTAAACAAACAGATCAGGGTCCAAAACAATGTAAGCATAGCTCATAGACTTTTCCTAGTTTATAATCCTGAATAAAATAGGGTGGACCAGAATTGGCATTTGGCACCTCCTGAATGAATATTATTGGCCAACCACCATATTGTTTTTTGATTAACTTGTCTAGAATTGTTCTCTCTCCAAAATGATAGATATCGCACACTTCTAGCAACCTACTATCGTGTGAGCAGCCGTTTTTATACTCTAAGATATTGGTTAGTTCATATGTTTGGTCAACCATAAATTAAAAATTCACCAAACGCATTACTCCTGCAGCTGCGTCCTTTGTCTTTCCTTAATAGGGCAGATCATGTGGATATCATATTTTTATCAGCAAATCAACATGGCAATAGTTAAACATATAAGTGATCCTTAATAAGATATAAACAATGATTAGGGACTTTCACTTATGCAAAATGTATGTATTTGAATTGGTCATAGATGAAAAAAAAATACAAATATTGAATTTACCAGAATGCAAAATTTTCTACCGAAATTTGATCAACTCTGAACTAGTAAAAGACTTCAGGCATCACATTGTTTTGGGCGGGAAGCAGAATGAAATTATGACTTGGAGAGGTGGACTATTAATGGTTACCTGTTAAGAGGAAGTTGCATATCAACGGCAAAATCCAGACTGGCTTACATAATTTTTTTCCTACCTAATATATTCATTTTGGGATGGCTACCAAATTATGGACCAGAGTTGGTTGGGTGTAAGGAAAGGAGATATCCAAACTATTAGCTTCGGTTGGGGCCAGAATGATTGGGACTCCACACTCCATTATGGTCCTCCATATGGACTGTTTAAGTTTCTGGTGTTTCTCCCTCGTTTCTTTCTAGTTGTCTTTAGTAATCATACCTCCAGCCCTAACTCTAATTTTTATTTAGTGGATAAGTAGGCAAATGACATAGGACAGGGGGTTACAGTCTAAAATTAATGAATGATCACTTCACAACAGACTGATGTTCCATTTATATTGTTCAGTTGTACAAAGATACATAAATCTATTAAAAGAGAGATATTTGGAAACAAGCATTTCAATAGTGTATAATTTACTAAATATGGAATTGTGAGCATGTTAGACACCAAACTGCTTTACTGCATAGCTAAATTATATTAATAACTAGTCTTAGTTGTTATTTCAAACTAGAATTAAGCTATTTAGCCAAAAAAAAAGAGCTTAGAGCCTAGTCAGTCTGTTACAAACTGATATGATACACTTCAAATACACAAACCATTTTGGCTCTACCCTAATAACAACCTTCACTAGAAAAGGAGTAAAGTCACTGAACAAAACTCATCATCATATCTTTTAAGTAGTTAAATGGTAGGCACTAGTTCTAGAATGCATGAAGTCAGGAAAGAGGGTAGGAAAATGGTTTGTTGCTAAGCTGTGGTGTCAGTTTTGTGCATTAGTTCTACCTTCCACTTCCTAGCCCCACACTTGTGGTGCAATATTCCTTGTTCAAGTTGGTATGTTTCAGGTTAGGGGAAAGGAAAGAAGGTAGGCAAGGAGGGAGGTAGGTCAATGCCGCTCTTTTGTTGTCATCTTTTCAAGGGCAAATTCGCCATCACAACAACATGGCACAAACATGAACATAATTTGTCCATAACTCCTCTGCCACAACTCCCCCTTTGTTCCCCAGCCTACATGCCCCATATAGGCCTACATAAAGCTCCAAACTGCCCGCGGCATCATCCTTTTGTCCCGTAAATCATCAACCTACAGTCCTCGCGTCGCATTCTTCCATGCCATTGCCTATTATTGGGTTAGGTGCAGTGTTGGTCTCCAAGATTTCAACCCAAATTTCGGGCCCATTTGGGACGCAAGAATTTCACAATATAGGAAAAAACTTAGAAATGGTAAAAAATTCCACATTCCAAATGGGGCCTCAACTGCTGAAAATTTCCATTTGCTGACCATGAGTTCAATTCTTATCAAGTACAACATGCCTTCAGAATAATGTAAATACAATAATAGCAAAATGCAAGAAATGGATCTAGTGGTACAAATTTATGAATTAAAAAACCCCCACCTTTATGTTTAACCAAAGAATCATCAAACTCGTGTGTTCTAGCTTCCAAAAAAAAAAGGAAAAAAGAAATTTCAGTCTTCATGCTGATTCTAGGCCACTTAATCTACTAGAAGATTGTCAGCAACATTATGTGTTCTGACAACCAGATACTTTGACTGCTGAACAGCATCAGGTAAAATAGATATCCTAGACATATGTTAATTCCGCACAAAGTTCAATCAGAAGGCAGTACACACAATATAGACTGTCGCTGGAATGAAGCTATGAAGACAAAGGAAAGCTCCATGAACTTAAACTAGTATAGAAACTATGAATGTTTTACAAACCTGACTTTTTGTCCATGGACAAAAATAAAAACTTGACCTACGGTGGCTAAAACCGCCCCTGCGACATTGCATTAAGAAGAAAACTTTCTCATACATGTCGAGAAAACCCCCCGAACTAAGCCCACCCTTCACAGTGGCACCATAACACAGCACCCTCATCCTAAAATTCACTCCCATAGGGAGCCAAACACAGGATCATGGGGGTTGCTATTGAGGCTCTTAACCACTAGGCTAATTTTATCCACAAACACAAAAGAGAATTACAAAACGAAGATGTCTTTTATAAAATTGACTTTTAGTAACCTAATTTTAAGGCTTTTAAAATAAACCTCTAATTTATTTCTCAAAAAAGCTTAACTTCTTCAACGAAGAATTCTTTTCATACTTCAGCTGTTACTATATGTATTAATTAGCAAGTTAGATGTGAACAAGAAAAAAGAGGTAATATCATTCTTAATGTGTCTCAGTTCCTTTTTCCAGTGTTTTCATCATAAAGATAGTTTTTTTTTTTTGAGAAACCATCATAAAGATAATATAGAAAGCTTTCATATGTTCTTTTAATAGTCTGAATCATATAGTTTCTGCAAGAAACAAATAGTCAAAGTCCATTGTGCAACCTAATTACATATTTCATAACAAAATAAGAAACAATGATTCTTCCCAATCAAGACATTTTTATCTTATGCGGGATGTAGTTCCCTATCAAGAAGTGCATATTTAAATGATCAAATATACAATTGACTATAAAGCCTAATATTCACATGAGAAAAAATTAGAAAAAAAAATTCCATAGGACTCATAATATATGCCACAATCATATAGTAAAAAATATCCTCTCATAGAATTGTGGTCAACCAATGATTTGACTACATAACAGCAAGACGGACAGGTAATGAGATGTGTTAATGAATGCATTCCTGAATAAACTCACCTAAAGTTTTGGGCTTTATAATAATCTACCTAAATCTCAAGGTTAATGAGATATGTTCGGCTACAGCTAGCCTAGAGCCTTTATAATCCGAATTTTTTGTTCTTGCTTTAGGCTTGTCTAATATCCTACCTATGAATAGGAGGTGAAAGGTGGTCATTTAAACAACTGAACCCATATCTGTCTACCTAGGCATAAAGGTCTGCACAATAGCACTTGCGGAACATAAGAGAGCAAATCAGCAACGGATATAAGTGCTGCTTTTAAAATTTTTGCTGAAACTCTTGGTTAACCATCTAGAAATGCAAAGAATATGTACCTGGAAGGCTGCAACGCACATGAAAGCAGCATAGAAACTAGTACATCTCTGATAGAAGGAGGGATTTAGCTTCACTTAGACTTCAATTTGGACCACCTACTCACAATGTTGTGAACCAAATTGCCTTTGTGCCGGTG
Organism: Zoysia japonica; assembly: GCA_001602275.1. Taxonomy (NCBI): domain Eukaryota; kingdom Viridiplantae; phylum Streptophyta; class Magnoliopsida; order Poales; family Poaceae; genus Zoysia; species Zoysia japonica. The sequence goes on along the minus strand of BCLF01000050.1, from coordinate 354,821 downwards.
TCTCTTTTATTTTTCTTTTACTGACCATCCTTGTTCAGGTAAAGCATAGCTTCACTTGGACTTGAATTTGGATCACATATAATGCTGTGAACCAATTTGCCTTCATGTCGGTCCCTGATCATTTTTAACTGCCCGTCCTTGTTCTGACAATTCCCATATGATCTCAATACTGGAATTGTAGCATCTAAAGAGGCATTAATAAATCTGAAATATCTTCCAGATTTCAAATTTTTCCATTTGAACCATACTGCGATAGCAAACCTGAGAGTCGGATATGGTATTGATATGAGTAACAAGAGAAAAAAGAAAAAAAGGAAAATTTCTAAACATAGAAGGAAAGCGATATATAAAATAGAATACAAAAAACAAAACTTCATTGTTCTCATGCTTACTCAATGATGAACTTAATTTTAGAATAAGCAGGTAACAATGTTCAATGAAGGCACAATAACAACATGCTTGCATCATGACCATTTTACAAGACTTTTACTGTTTAGTCATGAAATATCTAGATTTATTTAGCATAGATTTAGAGTTGTCAACAATTAGATGATTAAAATTGACATATAGGTGCAAGAAAACCACAATACATGCCACTTGCTCAGAACTTTGGTTCACACAGATGTGACTCTAGAACTACCATTGTAGTATCATACAAGAGTATAGAATAGTGACATTTTTGTCTCTTGTATAGTAGGACAACAGATTATAACTCTAGTGCATTTTATCGACAAGCGAATGTCAACCAACATAATGCAGGCTTCCAAAGACAGCCACACTTCATCCGATCTGACAAGTTGGAAACAAGAAATCAACCTAAGAACTACATATCTGATGAAACGAGGAATGCAAACATCAATGGGATTTTAATTTGGATCACTTACAATGCTGTGAAACGAAAGACCTCATGTCAGTGCATTTTCAAACAACACTAGAGCAATGCTTCATCCGATCTGACAAGTTCAAAACATACAGAAAACCAGCCTAAGAACTACATATCTGATGAAACAAGGAATGCATACATCAATGGGATATGAATTTGGACCACTTAAAATACTATGAAATAAAAGACTTCATGTCATTGCCTTTTCAAAAACTATGCCCATTCTCATTTTGAACAGAATGCATAAGCAACCCCCTTTGTAGTTTGGAGTCTTCGGACGGCACCAAATTCCATCTGATGGAGCATTCTTAACATGGAACTGTGCATTGTGAGTGGATCAGCGTACTACAAGATCCTCAATCAGTTCGCCCCTCAGCTATTCAACATTTCGTCGAACACCATATGGACCACCGCCTCACCTCTCACGCAGCTACGTGGCCATGCTTGTCATGACCCTGATCACCGCTGGCTGTAGGATGTGGAATGAACGGCTTGGATAAGCTTCTACCGAGAATGCCTTTAATTACTTTTACTTTATGTGTTATTATCATAACTTCATTTGGATAAAGCTGGTATGCCAGCTCGGATTGTACCGTAAGAACTACTTAAGCTAAGGGAGAGTGAAGGGAAAAGTATGCTGAATCAAACCCCTTAAAACCTAGTTTAGAATTAACCTTAATCATGTATCAGTGGAATCTATCTCTGTAATATCAAGGTTCCTCTGTTCGGGCTATCTTCGGTGTGATCTTGTTTCCAGTCCAGAACTCGGCTTGGACACAGGCGTTCTGCCGTATCCTAGCTCCTCTGTCATCCACCGTCCCAGATTTTCATCGTTGATTGCTCGTGAATACGAGTGAGTCCTTGTGTCTGTGCTGGTTTTTCGCTTGACTCGTTCCTTGGTTCGTTGGACACAGCCGATTCTCTCAGATCCGCGTGTCTTGCTGGTTTTTCACTCGATCTGTTCTTTCCGACTCAAAACTGCCTGTGATTGTTCTCCGTTCATCACAAATGGTATCAGATTCATCGATCCTTGGCTTTTATCATTGTCACGCAAATAATCTTCGGTTGCAAGCCAGGTGCTTGTGTAAAATCCCCAACCTTGCTTGACAACGAGGAGGTGTTGGAGTTGAACAGAAACTGATTCAGGTTGCAGAGTTTATCTCTGTGTGAAATCCCGAGATCAGTTTCTGTTCTAGGCGGCGATAGATCCCTTAGATGAGGCGAACTGGTTAGGACTCTGTGAACTGTCCTGGTTTAACTTGAGTTTTCAGTTGCTCTTAATCTTCACTGATGACTCAAGGGAATAAAGCGGTGGAGGCGTCGGCGGCGGTAGAAGCACTTAAGGCTGAGGTAGTAGCTACGCAGCAATGATTGCAGCACTTAGAGGTGACTGGAAAGGAAATCAAATCACTCATGGGACAGATGGATAGTACTGTTCGCTCTATGTATACTATGATGCTGCAGTGGAGTTCTCCTGATGAAAAGAACAGTACTGAAAAGGGTGCTCGGCCATCATCTTCACAGTTGATTCCTCCTCCACAGACGACTTCACAATCACAACCAGCTCCTACCTTGCTCACTGCTGAAGAATTGGCTTATCTGAAGAAGAAAGAAGCTGAAGGCAAAATTAAACTTCACAGTGACCCTTCTCAGTTTCCACCTCATATTGAGCAACAACCTTCGGGCCCAGGTACCAAAACCATGATTCACTCCTCACTGTATCCTAAGAATGCACCTTCTACTTTCACTGCCAAGGACCCTAGTAAAATGGATACTCATGCTTCTGCACATATTGATGTTGATCAGTGGTACCATACACAACAGAACACATTTAGTTTATCCATTGCTAGGCCAAATATGGACTTTCCCAAATTCTGTGGTGATAACCCTGATGGATGGATTTGGCAGTGTGAAAAGTATTTCCTCTTAGCAAATGTTCCATTGGATGTGTGGGTACCATTAGCTACATTATATTGTTCTGATCCTGCTGAATAGTGGTGGAGAGGTCTCAGATTTTCAACCAAGCAGCTCTCTTGGTCTGATTTTTATCACCTGGTCCTCAACAGATTTGCTACTCATAGTTCATACAGCACTATTGAACAGTTTCACTTACTTAAAAAGGTGTCATCTGTCAGTGATTACATTATCAGATTTGAAGAGATTATGGCTATGGTGCAAAGAGAACACCCTGAACTAGGAGAGTATTACTATGTCAAAGCATTCATTGCTGGCCTCAAAGATAGCATCAAACATTACTTCATCCCTCATAGTTCATGCACATTATGTGATTGCTACTGGAAAGCAAAGGAACTTGAAAAGGCTTATTTTGCAAGGAAATCAGTGGTGCAACCTGTACCATATATTGGGAGACCATACAACAGCACCGCTCCTGTACCTGCCCTGATAGCAAAGCCCACCCCAAACTTACAACTGCCACAGCAACAGCAAACACAACCTAAAAAGGATCCAAACAAATGTTGGGCTTGTGGTGAATTGTGGAATCCTCATCATAGAGCTGTATGCAAGTTCAAGAAAGCTGTTAATGCCATGTATTTGGCAAATGAATCAGGGTCTATGCAAGAAGGAATTGTTGAAGATGATGCAGTATGGGAAGATGATGTAGGGGAACCTATGCAAGATACACTACTTATGATGTTGTCAGTTCAAGCTGCTCAGGGAACCAAATCTGTTGCTACTTTTTCAGTGCTCATCCATATTGGAGGAAAACAGGCTGTTGCATTTGTTGATAGTGGCAGTACTAGTACATTCATGGACACTGATTTTGCTAGCAAATGCAACTGTAAGATTACCAATTCGATACCCCAGAAGGTAAAAGTAGCTGGAGGTGGATTCTTGGAGACAGCAACTTGTTTGCTTCAGTGCAAATATACAATACATTCCGAAAAATTCAGCAATGACTTTCAGATACTCAAGTTGAAAGGCTTTGATATAATTCTAGGCTGTGACTGGATTCTGCAGCACAGTCCTTTGAGCATTGACCTTCATAAAAGAACTATATCAATCTTGAAGGATGGAATTCAATTGGTCAACTTCCTTGATCACAATATTCCTAATCCTGATGCAGTGGTCACTACCTACCAGTTACAAACAATTCCTATAAAGGATTTTCAAGGATTCTTGGTACAAATCAATTCTATCTCCACAGATAAGACTGGGCCTCTGTCTGATATTCCTCCAGAAATTGCCATGATTCTTCAGAAATTTACTGATGTATTTTTAGAACCTAGTTCTTTACCTCCTATAAGGGACCATGATCATAGAATACCAATGAAACCTGACAGTAAACCTCCCACTATCAGGCCTTATCGAGTACCACATGCACAAAAAGCTGAAGTAGAAAAGTTAATCACTGAATTACTTCAAGCAAACTTTATAAAACCCAGTCACAGTCCATACTCTTCTCCAGCGATTCTTGTAAATAAAAAAGATAGCACTTGGAGGGTTTGTATTGACTATAGATGGCTGAATGAGCAGACAGTGAAAAACAAATACCCTATCCTAGTAATTGAAGTCTTTTAGATGAACTTCATGGAGCTTCTGTTTTCACAAAGCTGGATTTGAGATCTGGTTACTATCAAATCAGAATGCATCCAAATGATATTCATAAGACAACATTCACAACCTATTTAGGCCATTATGAGTTTGTAGTCATGCCTTTTGGTCTTACCAATGCCCCAGCAACTTTTCAGGCTCTAATGAACAAAATTTTCACTCCTTACTTGAGGAAGTTTGTTCTTGTCTTCTTTGATGATATATTGATTTATAGCAGCTCTTTAGCTTCACATCAAACACATTTGAGATTGGTATTGCAGCTACTCAGAGAGAACAGTCTTGCTGTCAAAATGAGTAAATGCAGTTTTGCTACTTCACAAGTTGATTACTTGGGCTATGTTATCAGTGCAGCTGGAGTTGCTACAGACAAGTCTAAAATATCTGCTATTGTTGGTTGGCCATTGCCCAAAAACATTACTGCACTGAGAGGATTTCTTGGTCTGTGTGGGTATTACAGACATTTTATTAAAGATTTTGGTGTCATTTGCAGACCATTACATGACTTGCTTTGAAAGGATTCATTCTTATGGACAGATAAACAGACTGTAGCTTTTAACAAGCTTAAAGCTAGTCTGACAGAAGCACCTGTCCTAGCACTACCAAACTTCAAACTACCATTCACATTAGAAACAGATGCTTTAGGGAATGGTATTGGAGCTGTTCTTATGCAGAATGGTAGACCACTTGCTTATTTTATTCAATCATTGGGTTCTAAAGCAGCAGCTTAGTCAGTCTACCATAAGGAAGCTTTGACAATTTTGGAAGCATTGAAGAAATGGAGACATTACTTTCTTGGGAATGAACTCATTATCAAAACAGACCACCAAAGCCTCAAATACATGATGGATCAAAGATTGAATGAGGGCATACAACATAAACTCATGCTCAAGCTATTGGAGTTCAACTACAAGATAGAATACAAGAAGGGCAAAGAAAATAGTGGCAGATGCACTATCAAGAACAACTACAAACTGTAATGCTCTCACATTGGTTTCTCCTACTTGGATGCAAGAAGTTGAAGCTAGTTACATTGGTGATAATCACTGCCAAAGTCTTCTGACTCAGCTAGCAATCTCTCCTACTGGTCTAAGTGACTACACTTTACATGCTGGCATTCTGAGATACAAAGAAAGAATTTACATTGGTTCCAATCCTGCACTTAAAAGCAAGATACTGTCATCTTTACATTCCTCTGCAGTAGGGGGTCACTCTGGTATTGTGGTAACATATCATAGAGTCAAAAGGATCTTCTACTGGCCACATATGAAAAAAGATGTAGAATCTTTCATTATACAATGTCCTATATGCCAGAGAGCAAAATCAGAGCACTGTCATTACCCTGGACTCTTAGAACCTCTTCCTATCCCTGAGATGGCTTGGAGCTTCATATCAATGGACTTCATTGAAGGATTGCCTACTTCTAGTGGTAAAAATGTCATACTGGTTGTGGTGGATAGACTTACTAAATATGCTCATTTCATAGCTCTATATCATCCCTACTCTATTCAGCAAATTGCAGCCTTGTTTATCGATAATATTGTCAAGCTTCATGGATTGCCTAATGCCATAGTCACTGACAGAGATAGAATTTTCACAAGTGACTTCTGGAAACAGTTGTTCAAAGCATTCAAGGTTGATCTTCACTTCAGTTCAGCTCACCATCCACAAACTGATGGCCAAATTGAACGTGTAAATCAATGTCTAGAAGCTTATTTGCGTTGCATGGCCTTTCAAGAACCAAACAAATGGAAAAACTGGTTACCTTAGGCAGAATGGTGGTATAACACTTGTTACCACACATCTTTGAAGTGTACTCCATTTCAAGCTCTTTATGGATATCCACCACCCCTGATCAGTGAAGTCATGATACCTGGTCCTGAATCACCAGCATTGCAATTTCTGACTGAAAAACAGTCTATGATAGCTAAACTTAAAGAAAACCTCACAAAAGCCCAAGCCAGAATTAAAAAGTATGCTGACAAGAATAGGACAGAAAGATCTTTCTCTGAAGGTGACCTAGTTTATCTCAAGTTTCAACCTTACAGACAAGCAGCTTTTGGTATAAGAAAGAATCTCAAGGTAGCAACTAAATATTATGGACCCTACAACATACTCAAGAAGATTGGTAAAGCAGCTTACAAATTGCATCTCCCTGCTTCAGCCCAGATTCACCCGGTCTTTCATGTGAGCCGACTTAAGAAACACATTGGTCCAAAAGCTGTCCCTTGTCCTTCACTGCCATTGGTCACTCCTGCTGGATACATCAAAGCAGCACCAGAATCAGTTCTGCAAACTAGAGTGGTTCCTCGTGATAATATTCCTATTCCTCAATGGCTTGTTAAATGGCTCAACCTGGCTGAAACTGATGCTTCATGGGAAGACACTTCCTTCATCCAAAGCACATTCCCCGAGTTCTATCAATCGACAATTCAGTCCTGGTTTCTAGAACATCATCCTTGAGGACAAGGATGTTCTCATCGGGGAGGGATTGTCATGACCCTGATCACCGTTGGCTGTAGGATGTGAAATGAACGGCTTGGATAAGCTTCTACTGAGAATGCCCTTAATTACTTTTACTTTATGTGTTATTATCGTAACTTCATTTGGATAAAGCTGGTATGCCAGCTCGGGTTGTACCGTAAGGACTACTTAAGCTAAGGGAGAGTGGAGGGGAAAGTATGCTGAATCAAACCCCTTAAACTCTAGTTTAGAATTAGCCTTAATCATGTATCAGTGGAATCTATCTCAGTAATATCAAGGTTCCTCTGTTCGGGCTATCTTCGGTGTGATCTTGTTTTCAGTCCAGAACTCGGCTTGGACACAGGCGTTCTGCAGTGTCACAGCTCCTCTGTCATCCATCATCCCAGATTTTCGTCGTTGATTGCTCGCCTGTGATTTTGCTCGTGGATTTGAGCGAGTCCTTGTGTCTGTGATAGTTTTTCGCTTGACTCGTTCTTTGGTTCATTGGACACAGCCAGTTCTCTCAGATCCGTATATCTTTGGTTTTTTCACTCCAGTTGTTCTTTTCGACTCAAAACTGCCTGTGATTGATCTCCGTTCATCACAATGCTGACCGGGAGTAAGAACACCGTCCGCTCACCCGCACCCATCACTGCATACTAGCAACGATTTTCCTTTCCTTCTCCGTGCAGACAAGGCGCCACTGCCACGAGGAAGTGACGACGACGCGAGCTTGAGACAGCGATGTGGGCGCCGTCTCACTGATCGAATAAATAAATTGCTGGGTTACGCCTACCCGATCGATCTCTTCGCATCTGAATGGGCTGCATCATCTTGTAGGAGTATCGATAAAGTAACTAGGCCCAACACTTGCCATTTCAGTCAATGAGCCCAAGGCTACTTCTCAAGTGACTACCTCCTCCAAAGGTCGGACCCTCTCCGAAACGATTCATTTATCTCTCGCGGAATCCGATGCCTATCGTCTACTCCAGCCATTCCTTCGCCGTCACCTGCTCCGCTCCGTTCTTGATCCACTCGACTCACAAGGGAGGAGGAGGAGTACTGGTTAAGGGGCCATGATGCAGCCTCATGAGTCGTGGAACCCAACTGGTCTGGGGCTCTGGCCCACCACGTCGGCACCCTGCTCGCCCATTATGCCGGCGCTAGCTTCCATGCTTTGGACCAACTCGTGCTCCTTCCACGCCACAAGGCAGGGTTTACAAAAACCAGTCAAAATTAGCTAGTTTTTGTAGTTTTCGGTGAATCCACTCTAGGTCGATTTTATCGGACGATCGATTTTCGATTTAAAAATTTTAAAAATACAAAAAAATTAAAAATTCAAAAACCTATCAAACCTAACGGTAAAAAAAACCGGTGAAAAATCACTCAAAACGATTTGGTTTCAAATTAAAAATATTAAACTAGAAAAACCGATGGATAAGCCGGAAAAATCGAGCGGTAAACCATTAAAACCGAGCAGTTTTCGCTTAAAATTTTTATTTTCGAATTTGTCTGGCAGTGGTTTTTTGGTTTTTGTAAAAACCAGCCAAACTAGTACCTCCGGTTTTCAAAAGCCAAATGGTTTCCAAAACTCTGCCTCAAGGTGCCCAGCGACTACAAGCTGTATGTCTGTGTGAGAGAATAAGATTGGTGGAATGAATAATTGTATTGAGGTTTAGGGGCCGATATATATAAGAGTACATAACTTGGATCTTAAGTAACCTGAAGAGAGTAAGTATAGAAACTAATCTAACCTATATAATAGACTGGATCTTTATCTAATCCTACCGTAAAATACCTTATTGTTATCTAATCCTATCATATACTGTTCGTCATGATGGCAATATCCAAAAACTGGTCAAACCGATCGATAAACCAGTCAAATCGGCCAGTAAACCTGGAAACCGGTGGAAAACCGCTTGTGCCGATTTGATTTCAAATTAAAAACGGTAAACCAAAAAAAAAACCAGCCGGTTTTCTCTAAAAAATTTGATTTTTAAATTTGCCCGATTTTCGCGATTTAATGTATTAATTTTTTCGGTTTTCGTGAAAACCAACCAAACCCGCTAAACCGCAGTTTTCAGCACATTTCTGAAACCTTGGTTCCCTGTAGCTGGCCAATGGGCGGGGCTAGGTTGGCACGGCACTGGTCGGCTCTGAAGCGGCCCCAGCACGGTTCGGCTAATTGATCGGGCCACGTTGTGCCAACACACGGCGTCTCCTCCTTAGGTTCAGGGCATGGTTCGTGTGGCTTATCTAGATGAATCGGTTTGAAACTTGAAAGAAAAAACTTCACATTTAATTTAGAGAAATTATAAAAATTAATTATATAATATTCAAAATCTTAAATTTTAAATATAAATAAGTCAAATTTTATATATTTAATGTTAAATTTCAAATAAAAATCCTATGAAACTACTGGGTTACACGGATCAGGCATTGTGCTTAGTCGAGCCACCCTAAACGGGTCATGCTCAGACCAGCCTAGCGGGTCTGCGCCTAGGCTCAGGTATGACCGGTGTTGTGCCGAGTCAAAAATGACCAAGCCTCGTGCCGGCACTTTGCTAGGTATAGCATTGCCTTCTATGGCAAGCGCAGCAAGACAGCAGCGAGGTCAGAGGGCCGCAAGTTCCAGTTCACCCTGGAGCAAGAAGCCACCAGGCTCCTTGTAAGTGCGCACATTTTATGTACTTCCTTGTCGATTAAAGATTTCAACTCGTCTTTTTTAATTTTGTAAATGCTCTAATTTCTCGGATTTTTTTGTCGATTAAAGGTTTCAATTCATCTCCTGTTCAACTCAATTACTTTTATCCAATCTTGTAGCGCAACCTGGGATGGGCGCTAATGCAGAAAGAGAACTACACAGAGGCAGAGGGGGTGTACCGTCGCGCGCTGCGCATCAGGCTGACAACAACAAGCGGTGCAACCTGGGCGTCTGCCTCATGAAGCAGGGTCGCGTGCTCGAGGCCAAGGACGTGCTAAAGCAGGTGCGGCCCGTGGGGGTCGATGGCCTGCGCGGCGCCGACTCGCACCTCAAAGCTTACGAGCGCGTGAAGGAGATGCTGTGGGACATCGAGGCCAAGCTCGTCGGCCACCCTTGCGCCGACCAGCTCGATACAAGCTGGCAGTTTGACGCGCTGTTGCTGGCTTCCTCCTCAAGCATCTGGCAGCCGCAGACCTGCATTGAACACATGCTGCCTCCCCTGGTCCCAGCTCCAGCGCCGCGCGATCACTTCGCCGACGAGAACACCGGTGTGAGCAAGAAGATATCAGCGTGGCAGGCAAACATGTTCAATGTGGACGGGCAGACGTTCTACTCTATGCGGATACCACCAATTGCAACGAAACTTCAAAACATGCTGCCTCTCATCAATAGCAACAGCAGAAGCCGGCTCCGGTGCATGACACCATGGGCAACGTGAAGAGGACACGGTCTGGCACTGCCATGGACAAGGCAGGAACCATGGACAAGACAGGAATTGTGGAGAAGGATCAGTTCACTGACATGAACAGAGGCAGGAGGAAGTCACTCTCTGAAGAGGACAGGTGGCCAGAGCTGCCTTACCGCAGTGCCTTTGATGAAACCCTTGTTGCTGCAGTTCTTGCCCCTGTGCCCTCGACGATGAATCGATAGGCACCAATAAGAATGCCTACATGAGCAAGCATCCGGCGAGCTGTTACATGAGCCCGGCGGTGAAGGAGAAGATGGCTGAGGGTTTTCCAGGACATCGCACAAAACAGTCAGCACATTCTGATTCGATTCGGTTTTCTTTTGTTTCCTACTCACAACAGGCAGGTTGAGGTTGGCGACACCTGACGGAGATAGGCTTGTTCTCCTAGAGGCTCTTGCCGAGCGACTAAGTTGATTATAGATTCGACTCGATTTGATTTGGATTTTTAATTCAACTTAACACACCCAAATAACGGCTGTTTTTTTTTCTTTTTTTGGCTCACATCCTCTTCTTACACTTCAGCAAGAATGTTGTTTCCTGCTTCTTTGCCAGAAGGCCACTTCGTAATAGAAGTGGATTGCATCTTGTTATAAATTTATTTGGTTTTAAACACTTAGTTTTTGTTTATCCACTCGCTCAAAAACTGGCTTGTTTACGTCCTTTATGCAAAAAAAACAAAAAAGTTCACAGTCACACACAGTGACAAAGCTAGTGTTGTGAAGATTTGAGTGCCACGAAGTGCACATGGTTAGATTTAGGTGGTGCATATGTGGTCAAAAATCAGAGGCCCTGTTAATTTTTTCCGCGGTGACGGTGCACTCGGGATCCTTGAGGTAGGTTCGCCCCTGGTCACCCACCATGTTTACTCTTTTTCAAACTAAAGTAAACGTGCAAGGCATAAGGCACGATCTTGAAACAAAAATAGAGTTGTTCAAATGCTGGGGAAACGAAAATCTTCTGAGTTCCACACCAAATTAGAGCTGCTCAAATGGTGGGGACATCAGTATGGAGCGCATCGTCGAACTGGAAATTGCAGGAGCCTTCAAAATCTGCCCAATATCTGATGCCATGGTATAGTAGTAGTTACTCGGCCAGAAAAACTCGCAATGGATGCTTGCATCACGCAGAGTACAACGGGCTACGGCATAGGTGTAGTAGTTACTCGGCCTCCACCAGGAGTGCGTCCTTGACACGGATGGAGCAAGGCGTGCGCGGGAAGAGAAAATTCAGGAGTCTGGACGTCAGCAAGCAATGCAGCATACTGCACAGCTTGGCAGCATCGGCGATCTACAGCTACAGCCTGAAACGGAGCCAGCCTGCGACTGTAAAGGGTCACTTAATTTAATTGGTGAGATCAATTACTTTATTAAACAGAAATTTTTTATTGATTTAGCCGAAAGTCATCGGGTCAAGTGACCCCGACGCTTCAACGGTGGCTCCGCCCCTGGCTGCAGCCTTACAGGTTGATCTCGAGTTCGAATCGTCTGCAGTATCGCAGGGCTACAGCCTTGTGTTTCTAATCCGATGGCTCTGATTGCATCCACATGCATAGCACTGAGGATGTGGATCGGTTGATCTCTGCATGGGCTTTTTGTATCATCGCTGCGGCCCAACCGAACAAGCAGGGTCTTTATTTAGGGGAGCGAATTGCTGGTCCGAACAAAAATCATATTGTGTGGGCCTATCATCTTTTAGAACGAACTAGCTTTCGCATGAAGAGAGGCGAGGCGAGGCGACGCGTTGAGTTTCGTGATGGGCGTTTTATTGATGTGCGTTTTATTGATGTGAAAAAACTTCGCGGCTCACAATTACTACTCCGTCTAAAGTCGGTGGACATTCACGTACAATCCGTGCTTTCGCGTGATAGCTCGGCGATCCATTCACGTCGTTAGTTCTGTGCTCAACAACCTGAACTGTACTGTGTCTGCACTGTAGGAGTACGCGCTACGAGCGGAGAAAATTGAACTCAAGGAGTTTTGAACGACGGAACACGCTCTCCGATCCCACACCAGTCAGAGACATGCAAATAATAGCAGCATTCATCAACCAGTGAAAAGAGCAGGAGTAAAAAACAAGCCAGGCAGGCACCTACACGGCGTACACCCAGAGTTTTACAAACCGCTAAAAATCGATCGATTTTTGACCAAATCGATTCGGTTCAGTATAAAATTGGGTTCGATTTTCGGTCGAAAACTAGATCCGTAGTAAGACCAGCTAACCAGTCGATTTTGTCGATTAGCTGGCCGATTTTTTATCAAACCCAAAACCAGACCGGAGCCGGTTTCATAGTTTTTGATCAAACCAATTTGGCTCAGTATAAGATTGAGTTCGATTTTTCAACAGTAAGTTCGGTTAACCAGCTAATTTTACCGGTTAACTGACCAATTTTTTTTCAAACCAAAAGTCAGATCAGAACCGGTTTCTAAAACCATATGTGCACCATGGCGAGCCGACGCATTGACTCTGCTCCCAAAAATCGTCCGGCCAGATCGGCACCCGATCGCGGGCGGCCAATCATCATCATACTAACAGCAACAGGCAGCACCAGTGGAGCGGACGCATGCCGTGGCCACACCAAGGTTCACAAAACCAGTTTGGCCGGTTCATCGGTTTTTGTTTTGAATTTTTTTTAATTTTGAAAATTTGATAGATTTTGAAATAAAAATATGTAAAAAAAACTAGATGAAAAATCAAAATTTTTGATGGAATCCGTTTTTAAAAATTCAAAAAAGTAAATATGAAAAAATAAAAAAATTACCTTATCTTCCTCTGCACTCAAGAACCTCTCAATCGCGTATGTGAGTACTCCCTGCTCTCCGTCTGCGAGTTTGCGCGTCGCCTCCGCCGATTCGGCCGCCGTCCGCCCCTTCGCCGTCGAAAACCGTCGCCCGAGCGCGGCTAGCCGGCCGATATCGCCGGTAAGCCGAGCGGCTCAGTGCGAGCAGCAGTGGAGCGGTAAGCTGGGCGGCTCGAGCGGCTAGCCGCTCGACTCCAACGGAAAGCCGAGCTCCCGTGCATACGTGTGACGGTGAAGCCGGGCCAGCGGCTAGCCGACTGGCTAGAGCGGTTAGCCGCTCGATATTGGCGGTAAGCCACCCGATCTACGGTGATTTCAGCCAGAGAAGGTGAGATAGTGACTTTGTTCATTTTTTTTCAAATGTTGGGTGATTTGCTTAGTTCCATTGTTTTCTTCAATGTAGTATGGCGGATCAATCAGATTCGGTTTGGGAACACGGGGAGAACTTGTACTTTGAGTTTCGTTGCAAGAACTGCAAGAGTGTGAAGAGAGGGGGTGGTGCCACGAGATTCAATCAACATGTGACACATCGAGGCAGCAATGTGGTGGGTTGTGCTCACGTTCCAGCCGAGGTGCGGGCCTATTTTCGTCGGGAGCTTGATAGGACCGTCGAGCGGAGGAAGAACCGAGTTAGACAGGCCCTGAGACAGCAGGATGTTGCAGGTGAGGACAATGTGAATGTAGAGGATGATGAGGACCTGCAGGCTGCCATAGCGGCTATCTAGAGGGGAGGAGGAATTTCGACAGCGACAGCGTATGTATGGTGATCAGTTCGAGCAATGTTTGGTGGTTCGTCGAATGCAGAAGGTGCAGGTGGTTCCTCAGGTGCAGATGGTTCCTCTCAAGGTGCAGGTGCTTCCTCTCAAGATGGTGGTGAGGGATTGTTTGACATGATGAAAAAGTCAATATCACAGAAGTCAAGTTGCAGGGAACAGGTTCAAATCAGGATAGATACTGGTCCATGGACGACAAAGAGCAAGCTAGCAAAATCAGCAATTGAAAAGGCGTGGTCCAAATTCTTTTACACAGAAGCCATCGTTGGTAAGAAGACGGATAATCTGTACTTCATTAGCACAATCAAAGAGACACAGAGATGGGGTACGCTATTTTCATTTCCTTCATTATGTTCACAGTACGTTTGCACATATTTAGGTCACGATTCATTATGTTTATAGGTGAGGGCATTTCTAGTCCAACTGGCAGGAAAATAGATGGAACATATTTTGATCAAAATGAAGAAGATAGTCAGAAAGAATTCGAGAAATTCAAGCTAAAGTGGCCGACGCATAATGTAACTATCATATGCGACTTTTGGACTGAACCTATAGAGATGAGCTTGATAAATTTTATGATCTATTGTAATGGTGTCATGTTTTTCCACAAGTCTTCTGATATTATAAAAAACAGCCAGTCAGCAGAGTTCATATTTAAGGTACGTTTATATGTTATTTCCATTAATCATTCAATATATTTGCATCACTGTCATATTGATTGATGTTATGTTCATTTGCAGGAAATGAACAAAGTGTGCATTGATATTGGTCCAGAGCATATTATCCGGATTATTACGGATAATGGTTCAAACTAAAAAAAACGTCCAAGCACCTAAGGAACAAGTACAATCATATTGTCTGGCAATCGTGTGTGGCACATACAACCAACTTGATACTAAAGACCATTGGTGACTTTCCAGAACACAAAGCTGTGATACAATCTTCTCGCAGAGTTTTTCGTTAGTTGTACAATCATAATCAGCTGCACTCTATGATGACGAATACTATTGGTGGTGAGTTGGTGAGATGAAATGCAACTTGTTTTGGCACCAACTATATGTTTTTTGAAAGTATGCATCGTCAGAGAGACAAGTTCATGGCATGAATGAGTTTTCAAAGTTTTAGAAAGTCGATGGTCTAACACTGATGAGAGAAGATATGCACACTCATGCCTAGCTAGTATGTCATGGTGGGACATACTGAAGTATGTGGTTGATGTCGTGCAACCATTGTATTCATTCTTTCGGTTTTCTGATCAGGATAAGACCCCAAACTTAAGTAAAATTTTTATGATGTATCATATGTTAAAAAGTGAGTATCAAGCTTTTTTTCACAATGATGATGGAGAGTACGAAAGGTACATGGAGATTATTAATCGTAGGATGCATAATATTTGTAATGACACATTTGTGAATACAGGTAAAATGTGTTTATCAACATAACCACTAATGCATTTCATTAAAGATTATTACGTATCTAATTATTGCTATACGTGCAGCTGGAGCGTTGAACCCAAAGGCGCACTATTCATATAGGTTCAGTGCAAATACGTTACATGATCTTCGAGACGCATTTTCGTGTATAGCACACACCGATATGTATATTTCGGCGCTGCAGAAGGCGGAAATTTGGAGAAGAAAACAATGTGCATTCGCCACTGAATTGGCCAGCAGGATGGCAGTAGATGCGAAAACTTCACCTGCTCAATGGTGGCACATGTTTTGTGGTGACACAACAAATCTTCAGAAGCGTGCTTTGCGCCTAGTGTCGCAGTGCGTTTTATTTAGTGGATGTGAGCGTAATTGGAGTACATTCGCATTGGTCTACACAAAGGTGCGCAACAGACTCTCTCATGCCAAATTGCATAAGTTGGTGTATGTCAACTAAAATCTTAGAATACGGATGCAGGATGCTGGATTCACATATAAACCACCAGAAGATGACCCCTTTGATTGTCTCATGGAGCTATCTTTGTATGATTCTTCTAATCCAATGAAAGATGAGCAATCTTTGTATGATTCTTCTAATCCAATGAAAAATTGGATGAAACATAGAAGATCAAATACTAATCATCTTCTTGATGAAGAGGACACAGAGAGTGACACTCATCTGTTATCCTATCTAATGAGCACTGATGAAGCTAGTAGACAGTTACTACGGTTGTCTCGTGCTGCAACGATGTCTGAATGGACAGAACAAAATGTGAGTGACACTCACATAAGAAAAAGGAAGCACCAGCGTCAAAGAAAAAAGACGGGTGCTAAAAAGAAAAAGAGTACGAGCAAAGGCAAAGGTAAAGATAAAAGAAAAGGTACAAAAGTGGGCAGCGACGACTTCACAGATTCTGAAGACGTCAGATGAAGCCCACCTTAGCAGGAGTCCAATGACAGCAGCTTTGGACAGATTCTGGAGACGCACCAGGCTATGCGAACGTGGTTCCTGACTCCCAACCACCATCAACTACGTATCATTTCACAAATAACTATATCTTCACATCATATGAGCAATTTTAACTCTTTTCTTTTGCAGGTGAGATAAACTTCACCCATGCTACATAAGATCAAGACCATAGCGATCCACAGTCACAGAGGACCACAATAGAGAGTAGGCAGCATCAATATGGTGTTTACTACTCGGAGACAGACAGTGATATCTCCTACAACCAAAGTTTTAAGTACTACAATTGTCTTTTGGGTGATTATAGCTCACAACCAACGACTACATAGGTATACCAATGGCAGAATCTCAAATTTTATCACATGTTGCGCTCATAATGAGAGGCAACTTCCGCTTGAACGGGTCAAACTTGAAATGAATTCAAAGCGGAGTTGCTCGTCACTAGAGTGATTCAAATAATGTCAAGTGATGAGTGCGACAGGGCTTATTTTGATTGGAATACAATTTCAATGTAAAGTGTGAACTTTGTGTATAAACTTTATGTACGAACTTTATGTAAGAACTATGGATTTTATTGGTATGGATATATTATCAAATTGTGTGTTTATTATTCATTGATAAAATATATATTGTGTAAATGTATTGTAAAAATTTAAGAAAAGACATGTCAAAATTTCTTAGAATTTTTCTATTTTTTTCTTATTTTATAATATTTTTTCGATTTTTCATTTTATCGTTCGGTTTTTTACTTAAACCGGCCGGTTTATCGGTCAAACCGATCGGTTTACCGCAGCAACAGTTTCGTCAGATACTGGCCGACTAGCCGCTCAAATCGATCGGTTTATTGATTTGCAAACCGGTACGTAAATTTTGACCGATTTTTGAACCGATTTTTTTTACGTCTAATTTTTGCGCATCAAACGGTACGTAAAACCTTGTCCGCGGCCCACTCGGACACGCGGAAAATCTCTCAGAATCAGAACCCCCGCTTCAACGCCGCGCGGACCGAGGACGGCACGGCCCGCACCAACCCTGGCGCCGAGCCGCCTTTCGGCCGCGCGACCGTTGGAGCCAGGCGGATTTCCCAGGCTTCTACCTGGGGTCTGGAGCCTGACGTGGCGTGGGGTTTTCGGGGAGCCCGAGAAAGACCGCGGTCGCGCACACTGCTCGGAACCTCATGCCCCGCTGTTTTTAATTTCGGGGACTTGGACTACGGCCGCGCAGGGCTGCTGCGGGTGCGGCACACCTCGTATCACAGGTAACACGCGTACAAAGGATCTTTGGTCTCGATCGTCCATCTCTCTCCCCGCTCAGCAAAAATGGCCGCGCCAGCCAGCATAATGGTAAAAGGAGATAGAGCGACGACTCACGAGTGAAGAGACACGACTACACGAGAGGGAGGAGCACAGGACTGTGTGGCTGCGTGCTACTGCTTGGTACTACTGCGCTCAAGCCGTCGACCAGAGCCGTGTTCCGGAGCAACGGTTACCATTTGGTCCACTCCTAGCTTGGTTTGGGAGCGTGAGTGAGAGAGCGGAACAGCGAGTGGCGATGGGCTGCTGCCAGTCGCGGCTGGAGCGCCTGGAGGCGGTGTCGCGGTGCAAGGCGCGGCGGCGGTACACCAAGCAGCTGGTGCAGGCGCGCCGGGACCTGGCGGCGGCGCACGCGCTCTACCTGCGCGCGCTGCGGGCCACGGGAGCCTCGCTGCTGCACTTCGCCAGCGCCGAGGCGGACAACCCGCACCCGCATTCCTCCGCGGCGCACCACCAGCCGCCGCCGTCCCCGCCACCGCCACCGACGCCTCCGGCCCCGCCCCCACCGCCGCCGCCGCCTCTCAGCCCCACCCCGACCACCACCTCCTGGACCACAACCAACTCCTCCTCGATCAGCGCGTCCACGATCTTGCCGCCTCCCCCGCCGCCGCCAATGCCGTCGAGCTGGGACTTCTGGGACCCCTTCGGGCCCTCGTCCTCCCGCTCCGCAACTGAGGATGCCGACTGGGACGCCGCCACCACGAGCGTCGTTGGCGCCCACAACACCGCGCCCGTGGTGGTCACGGCAGCCGCTGCCGTGGCCGCGCCCCCGTCCATCGTTACCGCCACCACCACATCCACCACCCCCAGCGAGATCACCGTCGTCGCGGTGCCCCGCGGCGCCACCGGCAAGAAGGACCTCGCCGAGATCGCCGCCGAGCTCGACGAGTACTTCCTCAAGGCGGCCGAAGCCGGGGCCCGCGTTACTGCGCTGCTCGAGTGCCCTATCTGCGAGCCCCCCGAGACCACCACTAGCAGCAGCTTCCCAGGCAAGCAAATTAATCATTCGATTGTTTGATTTTGCCCACATTTCACTTATTTTCGAATAATTCATTTGTTACATTCGATGGGGGTTAACTTCTTGTTCAGGGAAGGTGCTGGGTTACAGCAAGAGCTTGAAGCCTTCGGGGTGGTCCTGGGGAGGAGGCGGAGGAGGGTATGGGAAAGGTGGCAATAGCTTCTCAAGGTTTGTGAGTGGAGATGGAGGGATGGCCATGGGCAATGCTGGAGGCAGTGGGATCCTCAGCCATTCATCTACCGTGGAGAGGCTTTACGCCTGGGAGAAGAAGCTATTTCTTGAGGTCAAGGTGGGTGACTGATTTCTTTTATCTTTAATCTTTAGCAATGACAGCAGATTGAACTTATGCTTTCTAATTTAGTATTAGCATGAACTACACGGAATGATCCAAACGTATGGCATCATGATTCTTCAGATCTCAAGTACTGTGAGGGAGTGGCATGGTGCTATTGAGTTGTCCATTTTGTTGCGTTGTATTTTCTCTCTTATGCGGTGATGGGGGAAACGTAAATACTAACAAGGACTCAGTGTGGTGCCAATTGGTTGTCTGTAGAGAAGTAGTGAATACTGCTTGAATTGTCTGTTCTATTTGTCAGTGGTTTATTTCTCCTCTCTGTCAGGAGCTTCGGTTTCTTCTAAGTAGAATGATCTGTCGATCACCTTCAAGGTTTACTTTATCTTGATTTTATGAGCATGCAAATATTGAATTTTATATGTCCAACAGTATTTTCATGGTAACTATGTCGCTTTTCATAGTCCTTAATCTTATTAGTTCTGAATTCTAGTAGCTTAAGCACTTAGCCTTGGTAGAGTTAGGATTTGTTTCCTCCATTGATCACATCTGGATGTAATTATGAAATTCTAGCTTCATCTACGGCTTTCAGAATAGCATATATCGGCTCCTTTTGGTAGGATTTAACTCTTCTTTAACTTTTGCACAGAATTACGAGGGATATAAGCAGGAACATGATAAGAAGGTGGGGTTACTGAGGAAGCACGAGGTGAAGGGTGTGGATTACTTGAAGATGGAGAAGAACAAGATGGAGATGGAGAGCCTGGAATCCAAGATGCTGGTTGCAACTCAATCAATTGAGACCACGACCACAGAGATAATCAGGCTAAGGGAATCTGAGCTATTTCCTCAACTTCTTGAGCTTGTTGCCGGGTTAGTACAATGCTCCTCATCTACATCTGGTGGTAATATTCCTGGAGGCTTCACATGCCGACTACTTTCCACTTGTAGCTGTCGTTTTGCATACTTGAAACTCAGCTTGAATGTAAGGTTGGATGTATATGGACCATCATACAGCCTTCTGCCCATTCTTAGGTGTAAGCTAGCAACCAAGAAAACTAGTGGCCTTTGTTCTGTACCCATTGGCTCTGCTATCAGCCACAGCGTCACAAGTACTAGACATGTAAAGGTTCCTTTTTCACTGCGCAAGGCACCTTTTCCCTGTCTGAGCTTAACATTTGGAGTACTGGAGCAGTGGAGTTGATGCTAGCGATGCATTGGTGCGGGTTAGTGGATCTCGCAGGTTTGACTTCTCTGAGTGAATCTTCTGTGCAGTAATTTGGTCAGACTAGACCTATTCGAGAAATCCTCTCATCATCTTTTAGCCCTGGAATTGGTGACTTTTTGGACTGTTTTTCACGTGTTTCAGCAGTAGTGCTGTTTGAGTGGTTGTTTATTACTGCCTGTCATTTTGGGGCTGTTTAAGGCAGTAAAAGAAGTCAAAAACAGTCGATGCTCCTAAACTATTTTATGCGCATTATTACTGTTATTCGAAATAAAAGCCTGTAGGAAAAAATGCTCCTCCAGATTCCTTAAAAAAAAGGTATTCTTATGCGTTCTTCTTTTTGTGAATTTTCAGCTTAATGAGCATGTGGAGGGGCATGTACGAGTGTCATCAAGTTCAGACCCACATAGTGCAGCAGCTGGAGTACCTCAACAGTGCTCGGAATACTAACCCTACTTCCAATTGCCACCGGCAAGCAGCTCACCAGCTTGAAATAGAGGTTGACAGGTGGTATTCAGCCTTCTGCAGTCTGGTGAAGTCCCAAAGGGATTATATCTACTCGCTAACTGGCTGGCTGCGCCTATCACTTTTTTGCCACCATGACCCTCTCAGTAAAATGCATCAGAACTCAGATATTTACAGCTTGTGTGAGGAATGGCAACTTGCCATTGATCGAATCCCTGACAAGGTTGCCTCAGAAGGGATCAAAACTCTCCTAACTGTGATCCACGCAGTTGTGGTTCAACAAGCCGAGGAACAAAAGCAAAAGAAGAGGTCAGAGACTGCATTTAAGGAATACGAGAAGGCAGAGGAGCTGAGATCCCTCGAGTCGAAGAATGGGTTATACATTGGTTCTGAAGGTTATGGAGAAATGGCACGAAAGTCACCACTAGCTGATAAGCGGGCCAAGGTAGAGGCACTTCGGAGCCGAGCAGATGAGGAGAAGAGCAAGTATGAGAAGAGCATTGGGGTCACAAGAGCAATGACCCTGAATAACCTGCAGACAGGCTTCCCAAATGTTTTTCAGGCGATGACAGGCTTCGCCAGCGTCTGCATGGAGGCGTTCGAGTTGGTCTACAATTTCAAGAGAAGCTCAGAACAGGTCCTTGATGCGAAGAGGCTGCTGACCTGAAGCTATTGCCTCAAGCTGGTTCTTGGCGGTTCATTGTATAAAAATGTACACAATTCTAGACTTCTAGTACAAAAGTAGGGTGGAAGAGTTTACTTTGTAGCCTTCTGTGGATGTTATCAGAGACAGATTCCAATGACACCGTAGTTGGTGCAGAAATACCTGGAGTTCACTAATTGCTATGCATGAACTAGAGGCATCTCTCTCTCTCTCTCTCTCTCCCTCTCTCTCTCTTTGTAGTGATAAGTGATCGAATTTTAGTGGGTTTAAAAATCTCGAATTTTTGAATCAGAACATTTACTGATTAATGTCAAGAAACTATCGTGGTGCATACCATCTGATAGCTTCGGATTATGTACTGAATAATCCGGAAACAAGCTGTACCCAGTACTCAACGTGGTCGAGCCGTCGAGGCTTCCCAGTTGATTTGTCGTACCAGATTAAAATCAGTGAATTGCAACATCGCAAGGTGAACGTTCTAAGTGCAACATTTTGACAACAACTAATGCTCATTGAAGGTTTCAACAAAACAAACACATCACAACATTTGTAGCATGTTTATAATTCTCAATCTGTTCTTGTATGGTGGAACACCATATCATTAGTCACTCCATTACAGATAAAACGCCTACATGGTTCTGATAACTTGAGTATCCAAGAAAAACAATCATAATGAGATCAGCACATGTCTAAAAACGAAATAAAATACCTACATTACATATATGTGCGAACTAAGTATAGCAACATCCATGTATCCTTCTGTACTACATTCAAGAATCATTGCTCTTTCCTGTATGTCTATGAAGTTCTCCACTGCAACTCAATTTGGATCTGATCATTTTTGGCTTCTATGAGATGGTACTTTTAAGAATCATTACTCTTTCCTGTAAGTCTATGAAGTTCTCCACTGCAACTCAATTTGGATCTGGCCATTTTTGGAGTCTATGAGATGGTACTTCTCATTAATCCGCTTGTTACTGATCACGTCTGCAAGGTTGATATCAATGTAGCCTAAAGTTTCCTGTATCACAAAAATACAGATATCAGGATTCTAGACATTTGATATTATCTCTTCAAACGATCCATCATTAAGGCTTCTGCATACTACATGAATGCAAAGGTTCCAGAAAGATCTAATGCAACATCTAATGATCTTATGAGCAAAAGTCAAAAGGTGCAGTCATATTGCTAGGTATTACTATCACCATCTTCCACCATATAGTACCATAGCAACCAAAATGCAGAATTAGATTCCTGAAGTAATTGAGGGCCAGAATGCAGTGCATACCTTGCCATGTATCAACCCTTTCTTTGGGGCCTTACTTAGGACTTCAAAATGTAGTTTATCATTTACAGGTGGCTCCTCACATACAAACTCAAATTCATCCTCCCAGCGTGGATCCCTATTTTTCTTGATAACCTAGTACAGGGGATGAAGGAGAAATAAAGCGTGAGATATACCATGACCATTGCCTGAAGGTACATTGGAATGCACATTATGTGTACGTACCTTTGTTTTCTTCTCCTCGCCTTTGAAAATTATTTTTGCATATGGGTTTGTGTGGTGCTTTCCTTCAAGATCCTGAGCTTCATGAACAATAACATAAAGCAGCCCACCACCAGCTGGAGTACCATCCGGAGCTTTCTCTACCACGTCGTCACACTCAGTGCCTTCACGCTCCATATCTTCTTCCTTAAAAGGCTTATAGGTAAGCTCCAGAGTAAGCAGCCCACGGGACTTATCATTTTGTACATCATTTGGATCCATGGTCTTAAGCAAGTTAACAGTAGAAACTTTAGTCTCATCTGGTGGAAGTTCTTTCAACGAGATCCTGTTCATGCCCATCTTTTCATGTTTTCCAACCTATAATATCAATAAAAAAATAACTGCATGTTGGTAATATGTAGGCAGAAAAAGTACAGTAGATTTAAAAAGGAAAACAAGCATGCCTGTTCCCAGTCGAAGACGTTAATTTCAAGTGCCTGATTTTCTGGATCTGTGACGACAAATTTGAAATCTTCATTCCACTCAGGATTAAGATTGCTGCGTTTTACAGTTGTTTTCTTCGATGGAAGCTTGTCGTCTGACATCTTAAGTTTCACATATGGGTCTGATTTACCCAGTAGATCCTTCTTTCGCAGATTTTGGGCTCTAACAACCTTCACAAGTAGAATTCAACAGGCTTCTTTGATGCTCTGGCAATGTGAAAACCATTAGCTTTACTCATTTCACATCAAGTCCATGGTTACGCAAAATAAAATAGACAAGCACGAGAAGAATTTACTTTGAGGGGTCCATAATGGCTACTTCTAGTGTTTTAGGCCACAAATACATGCTCGCAACTTGCTTCTTGATGGTCGCCTGCAAATGCGAGAAAGATGACAAAATAAGCTTTAGGAAACTGAAAGGAGAGAATTAGATACCAGAAGGCACATTCATTGGTCCTGACAAAAAGATTTCAAATAAGAAGAACAAGCTAAAGAATTACATATGTCAAAGCTAGATGTGAACTATTAAAAGGTTGTGACAATTAATCAGGATATATTTTAATAAAAAGAAAACATTCATGGCAGTGCAGCCTATGACAAAGTTTAGAAAACATGAAACTTCAGCACATTCAACACATTTCACAATGGAGTATGACATAAGAACCTTCACATGAGAAAAGGTTTGGAATAGTATACGAAAATACCTGAACGAATCTATAAAGACCAGGAATAGCCATCAAATCTGCGCCCAGAAGTTTCAGCCCAAAGTCAACATGTGGCTGCAAAACCAATCGTATTTAGTAAGACACAGGTACATCATGATAACTCAAAAACAATTAATAAAGTTACATACCTTCTCCATGAGAGAAACAAGAATTTTTGCAAAGCAAGGAAATGTAGGCACCAATGGTTTCAGAGTAATACGAGGCGATGCAAACACTTGCAGATCAACAATCTGAAATATCATGATGAGAACAAATTTCACTGCCTCAATTAAACATATCATTAAGTGAACACCATTTTAAGATTTCAGTTTGTAACTGAAAAATTTATACCTGGATAGAAGCTTTGAACCCATAAGCTTTTACAACAACAGTAACATTTGGATTTGCAGCCCATTTAAGGGATGGTTCCATTATCAGTTCTTGCTCCTCTGTGACATAGACTTTCATCCCTGGAGGAAAAGCATGGATAGTCAAATCGCATGTAAAAATAGTGCATGAAGACAATTCGCTCACATTTGTGTCAATATCAACAACAAATGGAAAAAAATTAATGTACAGACGATACACTTCTACATAGCTAAGCAGAAGACATGCCAGCAGTGATGCATCACTGGTGAATGCTTATCTGGGATAAAGATATAGCAATGTCTCTATATTCGGTATCAGTGGGCAGCCCGGTGCATGTAGCTCACGCTTGCACAGGGTCTAGGGAAGGGTCCAACCATTTTGGGTTTTTTATACGCAGCCTTTCCCTGTATTACTGCAAGAGGTTGTTTCCTGAACTTGAACCTGTGATCTTGTGGTCGCAAAGCAATAGCCTTACCGCTGTACCAGGGCTCTCCTTCTCTCTACATACTTTATCAATAATGATACAAAATTTTGAACCACCACAACTACTGATACGAGTTAAGTTGCAAAATATTTTGCATCCAGTAAATATTCTAGATCGAAATAAGGATTAGAATAATAAAACAAATACATATACATGTATGCTCTATGCAAAGAAATCCCAAGAATGCGGCACAACTCACCGTGAAAGGTGGGTGGTAAGCTACCCAAAGTAAGTGATTCAAACTCAACGGAGTCTATCTTATACTTTTCAGTATTCTCAGAAATGATTGGTTTTGCGATATCCTGGGCAGTTCTGCAGATAGCCTACAGGATAAAAATCAGGTACCACAAATTCAGTATCAACAAGAGAGAATCATATCATACTTGAGAACAATAAAATAGAGTACCTTGTCAAGAAAAGGCCACATCAACTCTACAAACCTGTTCAGCCAATCAATCTAGAGAAGAGGAGGAAGGTGAGGGGCCGAAAGAACAATTAAGATCAATGTAGCTTCTTGGTAACTCACTGAAGTAGCGTACTCTATCATGGTCGGGATTCTTGACCCACATAGGAATTTCAGGAAAGATGGCCTCCATGGATTTCGAATCATATTCCACAAGAGGGCGAACTTTGACATCCTGAAAGGCAAATAGGGAGAAAATTATTTGATCTCCATCACCCCAAATATTATTGATCTTGGAACAAAATGGCAGCACATCCATTACAAGAAAGGAAGGAGAAAGAACAGATGTTGTGTTGAGTAAATAGCAAATTAAATCATTTTGTTTAAGGAATGAAAATCAACTCCTGGCAAGTATTAGCAGGGGCCCAAGTACTCCCCCCCATGGTATGTGTACTCGTTTTTTCACCATATATTTTGGTGTAAAATTTCAATTTAGCACCCTCAATACAAATATATTACTAGTTGGCCCCCTCATTCTCATTTTCTGGCTCCGCCGTAGAGTATTACTCGTTGCATACTGCCAAATAATGATATAAGCGTAAAACTGCATCAGATGAAATAAAGAGACACTATATTAGATACTCCCCAAAGGGCTACATGATCTTGAGGGCAGAGGATTTGGCAAACATTGGATCATGCAATTTCACTAGGCCTGCATTCTTTATGAAACGGCTCTTTCTGGGTGGATGAAACATGTCCTGTTACCAAGCAATGCATTAGTCTAGGAGACAAACATCATGGTGCTACCCTCCAAGAGTGCTACTTTAGTACAACTGGCATGAAGTGCGCATTGCCTATGGACCTATAGAGTTTTAACAAGATGGCATATATCACAAGAGAAGATAGCCACAAAAGAACATAATATGCTCAGCTCATAGCTTATGTCCACAACACTAATCTGAAGGATCTCAATTACAACAGGATATATACAAAAGAAAAGGTTAATTGTTTGCAGTCTCCTTTAATCACAAAAAAAAATGAACTGTAATAGGACAGTAATGAAATTGAACGTGTTTCAGAATTGCTTCTATTCCCTGACATGATGTGCATCACATTTAGATGAGAACTGTAAACCATATTTTGGAGTATAAAAGCAGGCATAGGGTAATTGTTCCACATTGTTCACTTAAATTATTTTCAGATATATTGGCAAAACAGGTAACCATAATTCATCTACAGATTATATTGCAGCATTAAATTGTATGCAGTAAGAAAGATGGAAGAACATAAGAAAACCCCCTACCTTGACATCAGTTGGCTGGACGAAAATGAAGATGAAGTACCCAATAACAATACCAGCTGAGAATCCAAAGCCAAATCCAGAGAAACCAAGCACTGTGCTAACTATTCCCATCTTGGATTCCTTCTAAAACCTTCAGACAAAATACCAACTTTCAAACCAAAGTTGTCAAACAATAGATAAGCAACTAAAATTTGCACTCAAAATAAAATAATAAGCCAAAAACACTGAAAATTTGTCGAGGGGGCAATAAGAGTGATCTGACCTAACATCCGGTAGTGGACCAGCAGCAAAAAAAAAAAAACCAAATTATAAACTGGAGAGACTGATGAAAGTAATGCTTTAACCGACGCATAACAAAAGAATAGCTCTTGAAAATGGTTAATAACTTAATGAAGGTGATAGGCAGGTAGCTGAATCAAGCTTGGTGCAAAACTTCCGAGTTGATCACACACGCTTCAGAAGAACAACACGTCATTAAAGAACTAACTGAGGAGACTAAAGATGGATACAGGTAGTGGAGGAAAAGAACATTGAGGGTGGCATTCTGGATCCTTATTAGTTGTTCTTGCTTGACAGTGGGGTTGGTGCTTTAATATTTGCTTTTGAGGAAGGTTTCGGATTGGATCAAATCAGGAGTGGTGGTCTGGTGGAGTATAAAGATATAAACAAAGGGGTGGTTATTATAATTCAGAGGAAAATCAATAAAATCGAAAGGAGTACCTTTAGGATTGCCCGAAATAACGTGTATAAAATTAAATTGAACGGGGCCAGAAACTTGAATCAGATTATAGCAATCTCACGCGGGTGGATTCAAAATGATAGGTTTTATAAATACACCACAAGGCGCTTACTCCATACTTCTGAAATAAAAATAGTTTTAGGTGGTGTTTGGATATATGGAAATAATAGGTGGGATAGGGAGTGGAAAATAAAGTGGAAGATCTGATTATTTCTCCATCTCATTAAATCCTAACTATCCATTTATTTCCCAATTCCTCCGACCTCTTATTTCCCGCTGTCCAAACATCACCTCGAAGGGACAAAACAGCAGTTGTGCATACATTTTATCATGCTTCTCCTGGCTAAATATGTTCGGTCGCTGCGCATCAATGCAAGACAGTAAAACTTCTAACCGCATAGAAATGCATCACTAACCACAGCCTGTACGGCGCGTCTGAAAATTCATACAAAGATCGCCAGAAAATGCGCTGCTGCAAACGCCTCCTAGATCAAACTCCCTACGCCAGGGGATCGATATTGAAAAATCCATATAGACGCAACGCCGAGACGAGCAAACCGCGAAAAAGGAATCCAAAAGCATCGATCCTATTCCTACGGTCCCGTAAGTCCAAACGACGGCAAACTTCGGAATCGCCCTGACGCCAACGCGGACCCGGCCACCCAGGATGTAGGAGCTGAGGGAGGCGAACCTGAGACGGGGCGGCGTGCTCGCGATCCTGGCTAATCTCTCGACGTCTCAGGAGGCGACGGAGAGTCCGGTGCCGGCAGGGCGGAGGTGTCGAACGGGTTTGTGTTGGGCGCGGCGCGGAGGAGAGGCGACGAGGGCTCGGCGCGTGGCGGCTCACGCACGCACGCGGCGGCCGCGATCCAATGTTTGTGGGGTTAACAACAATTCTTGCGGGAGCAAGTGCCAAATTAAGTTAGTATCACTAATAATCAAGCGCCCGTCTGCGCGTGACAGGGAGGGAATTCTTCCAGTCCATTCCGCTGCGGTACAGGGGAGCCGCTTCTTGGCCGAGCTGACGTGTGGACCGGATGCTGAAACAAAACCTTGGAAATTGGACTACAGGTTCACTTTGACCTGACCTGATGTGCCCCAGGCCACGACAATTTTAATTTTTACTGTTCATACTTTAAATAATTATAACTATTTATATTTTTTATAGATATATCTTAAAATTGATAAATATTTAGAAACGGAGGTGAACTGGCAAGTGACAACGCACGGGCGGTCGTGTCGATTCGCGGTTTGAGGCCACGGACCACGTGGAGGATCCAAGAGAATAACGATCCCCTCGACCACTTGCATGTTGCCTGGTGTCTGGGTGAGTTGTTTCATCGGGGCGGGCAACTCGTCAGCTCGTCGGATTGAATCGTCCAGTGTGAGCAAGTGTATGACTGGATCACTGGATTGGCTTCTTCGAAGAAGAACGACGTGGGTAGGATTCGAGGTGTGTGGGCGAAGCATGGCATGAGGATATGAACGTTGGTGCATGCACTGTGACTGGCAAAGGTGCGATGGGCTATTTTGTTTGTACTACAGCTCAATTTTAGCCCACTAAGTTCACGTAGAGTATTAGTCGTTAGATCGAGCCTATCATGAGCGATACTGAAACTAATCCGTTTCTTTAAGTGCAACCGCTGCTTTCCTTACGGTCTGTTACTACACTATTTGGGTCCAGATCGGCAAGCAAAGCTAACTTCATTTTCCTTCTTTGCATCGGATCCACGTATTTTTGTCGTTGGACTTTTTCGTCATTTGATATAGCCCAGGACTTCAGTTTACTCTGGCTGGTTTTAGATTTGCACTTTTCAGCGTTGTTCATCTAGCTAGGCTCTTTCTGTCGGATCAGCTATCCTCATCCTCCGTTCAGGTCCAACGACTCCTTTCTGGATCGTGATCTGTGAGATCTGCCGTTCAGTAGTGCCAAACGAGAAACAGTTCGATTTGGAAGTGGGAACTATGGAGAGAGTGATCTGATATCCTCGAAGAAGACACCGTCGTCGTTCCCACTTCCCACGGCCGCCGTCGGCACAACAGCCTCCGCTCCTGCCCCTGCCAGCGGCAGCGCAGGCGCCCTCGCGGCAGCAGCCCTCGATCTAGCCGCCGAGCCCGGCCGCGTACCAAGAAGCCGCGCTCAGGGTTTAAGACACTCGTAGTGTAGGAGTTTTCTAAATGGTTAAAAATTGGGTCAATTTGAGAAGTTAATTGTATATTTAATTCTGTTTTTTAGAATTTGTGCATTTGATCTTAATTTTTCAAAATGAACGCTGAAGTTGACCCTGCCCCGCTATATTCACTAAGCACCAATGCTCGTGCTACCACTACGGTTGAAAAAAAAATTAAATTAAGAGAATAATATATTAAAATTAAAATTATAAGTTTTTCATTATTCATCACTATAATAAAAGGTTAAAAATTATATGCTTCATATCTAGAACTTGATGCACTTTAAAAAATTTTGAACAAATATAAGTATATTTTCTTACACTCATTATCTTAGTACTTCAATAATTATAGCAAAAATTTAAGTCTGAGTATATTTTCATCCTGCACATGTATCAATATACATCATGATCAGATCAACATGCCTATCTTTATATATTAAAGCACAAGCGTTCTCTTAACCCTCGTTGCGCCACGTCATCTTAAAAAATATTAACCGTCGGATTAAAATCTAATGCTGAATATTAGAAAGGAGAAAAAAAATCTTTTCCCCGGTCAACACAGGAGCGTGCTTCTACTCGACAGTAACATGCATGAACAGCCGTACCATCGCCCTGGCTTTTTCAGATTTAACATAAATTTTGACTATAGTGATATTTAATTTTTTATAAATTTCATATATTATAATTTGTTTTATCATTAAAGTTATTTGAATCACAACTTAAAATTTTACATATTTGAATTAATTTTTTAAATAAGTTGAATAGTCAAAAATGATATTAAAAATCAACGGTAAACAATAATTTAGAAATAGAGGGAGTATGTGATAGTATGCCTGGACAATGATATAGATATAAGAAATTAACTGTAACTGTTTTGTTAAATCAAATTTAATTTTGCTATAGATTTTAATAGAACTATTCCAAAAGATATAAGAGAAGTTTTTATAAATTTATTATATTTATATGTCTTGTAAGTATATGTTACAATTAAAGATATTTATATGTAATAAAAATATATATTTAAATAACTTAAATTATTTTATCTTCTAAAAAGCTCTTTGATTACTACGAGAACTAAGATTCAATCTTTTTTCTCGATTACAACTCCGGTCTAAAAAAAATTATCTTTGAACGCAATGTTTTAATCAAACATTACTAA
>BCLF01000050.1:294064-313926 GCA_001602275.1 Zoysia japonica | reverse complement strand
AGACTGAAATTTGCTCCCATGGGGATTTGAACCTAGGACCTAAGTGCTACTAGAGCCAACTAACCAACTCAGTTAGGCATGTTCACTTGATAGTATAAATGAAACTCCCTCCAAAGTGATGAGGATGCAAATAGCTGAAAAAAAGGTAAAACCTAGAGTGGTACATCTCATCAGATGGATGACACAGAAACAACAGGGCAATCTAGCAGTGCACCAAAAAACCAAAATCAGTTATCACACAGATCTTAAGGTAGAGTCTGAGAAACATACACTCTCCCAAGTAGAATTAGTTATTAAAGGTCCACAAAAGATGCTTCTATCTAACTAATGAATTCATAATCAGGAGCAAACTAGTGCTTTTAAAAGTCCATCACGTCCAATAGGAGTAAATAAAGCAGTCAGTCTCTAGTGTTTGAACAATTGAACCCCATCTGTGCACTCATGGAAGCTTCAAACACAAATAACTAATTCTCCTCCTTTTCCTTGGCATATAAAATAAAGATTCAGAGCATACGGCGATCAAGTTGCTATGCGTTCAGCTGAGGACATTGCATATTCCGTGTTACGGTTTTTTGCAAAGGGTGGTTCATTGGTTAACTACTACATGGTATTAACATCCATCAATACTTTCTTTCTGCAATAGAATACACTGAAAATTTGCAGAGAGTATCTGCTGTACTAATGGAATTACACGTTGAGTTGTCAGCAGTATCATGGAGGAACAAATTTCGGAAGGACCAGTGCCTCTTATGTGCTCACTGGATACTATGATGAAGCTCCCATTGATGAATATGGTGTATCACCTCATTGACCTTTCTATTTCTGATCTAGTTTTTTCATCTTCTTCATCTATTCTATCTTGACTTAAGGAGCTTCTAATCTGGTCTACTTTATGCGCTTTAATAGGTATGTACAAGGAGCCCAAATTTGGACATCTAAGGGATTTGCACAATGTGATAAGGTCATACCAGAAAGCTTTCCTCACGGGGCAACAATCGTTTGAAAAATTGGGTCCTGGCTATGAGGTTGGGAACAACTTCTTCCGTCACTTCATCACCTGAAAACATATTTTTATTAGACAGTTTTCTCCAACTTGTCAATCAATTTTCTTCTTGGTTGTGATAACATTTTTGTACCTGTAGGCACACACCTTCGAATTGCCTGAAGAAAAGCTGTGCCTGTCTTTTCTGTCCAACAATAACACTGGAGAAGATGGAACTGTGGTCTTCCGAGGGGAGAAATATTACATCCCTAGTCGCTCTGTCTCCATCCTTGCTGGGTGCAAGAACGTGGTTTACAATACGAAGAGAGTATGTTTATTGCATGCACTTAACCATATGTTTTAGGACCTAGCTTTAATGGTGATGAAGAGCATACCATCATGATTTGTGTTATATATGTTATGTCAGGTTTTTGTACAACACAGTGAAAGGTTATTCCATACTGCAGAAGTGACAAGTAAAAATAATTTGTGGGAGATGTATCAAGAACCAATCCCAAAGTATCGCAATACTAAAGTCAGGGCACAGGAACCTCTAGAACAATATAACCAAACCAAGGATGCTAGTGACTACTTGTGGTACGCAACAAGGTGAAGATCTATTCTATTACGCCTCTTCGCTTTATTTTTTTAGGACAAAGTCTAAATTACTACCCTCAACTATAGCTAAAGTCCATATAACCCTCTAAACTATTTTTTGGTTCAGTTTATCCCCAAACCTTTATCATTTGGTTCAGTTTACCCCCTAATATAATTTATCTTTTTATTTCTTTGTGCACAAGTGTAATCTTATGATTATTTTTTACGAGATGATACAACACATCATAATGTATGTAGAAAAATATGTTACAATTTTTTTGTCATTATTCTGATAGGAAAGGGCGTCTAATGGTAAATTAATCCTTGGGATTCAAAACTATATGAAAGTAATAATACAAATTCATGATGTATTTTTTTAAATATGTCATGATATACTCTATCATCTCTTAAAATTTCATTTGAAGATTGCACTTGTGCATAGAAAAATTAAAAGATAAATTTTATTAGGGTGTAAATTGAACCAAATGGCAAAGATGTGGGGATAAACTTAACCAAATATAGTTTAGGGTTATCTGGACTTTGCTTATAGTTGAGGGAAATAAGATAGAATTTATCCTTTTTTATTTTAACAAGCAGAAAATTCACTTGTTTGTATCCCCTGTTCCATCACTTGCAGTTTTCGCTTGGAGTCGGACGATTTACCCTTTAGAGGTGACATCAGGCCTGTGCTTCAGATCAAAAGTACGGCACACTCAATGATTGGATTTGCCAATGATGCCTTCGTAGGTAACTTGAACCAATTCTGTAACAATATTCTTTCTCATAAGCCATCACCTACTGAAGTACAAACAGGTGTACTAATGACAGTCATTGTCTTTGTAGGAACTGGGCGTGGAAGCAAGCAGGTAAAGGGTTTCATGTTTGAAAAACCCATTGATCTGAAAGTAGGTGTGAACCATCTCACAATGTTGTCATCGACAATGGGAATGAAGGTATACATGTGAAATATTTCTGGAGCATGAGATGACTGAACGTATTGTGTTCTAAAAGCATTAACTAGGTGATGAAAATATGGTTCTGTTAGGACATGACAGGGAATACTCCCTCCAGTCTGGAAGTACTCATGTTTCAGATATCAGAAAATGAGCTAAAAATGAGATATTGATTTATGTCTGAATTTCAATTTAAAAAAAAACAGATGCAGTATCTTTTTGAAAGGCAGGCTATAGTTTGTATTGTGGTGGGTGTGGAGACATCTTAATGTGCCAGCTAAATTTGCATATTCCATATTGTCTGCAGGACAGTGGTGGTGAACTTGCTGAAATGAAGGGTGGCATTCAGGAATGCTGGATCCAGGGTCTCAACACTGGGACGTTGGATTTACAAATCAATGGTTGGGGCCATAAGGTAAGGATATTGCCCTTATGTTGATGAAAAAATATACACATGTCTTTGCAGCATGGAACATAACGCAATGGTGCTGTAACCTTATATTCTTGGTTTTAAACAGGCTGCTCTGGACGGTGAGGACAAGGAGATCTACACAAAAAAAGGTGTGGGCAACGTTCAGTGGAAACCGTCCCAGAGTGACCGGGGAGCCACTTGGTATAAGGTAGGTCGAATCATGACAGGAACACTTGAGAGTTTGAAAACCTTAAACATTGAGTTCAGTTTTGGTTGCGACTTGTGAGTCTCAGTGCCACTATCTGTTTATGCCATGCTAGAGATACTTTGACGAGCCGGAGGGAAATGATCCCGTTGTCATTGACATGAGCTCAATGGGCAAAGGCATGATTTTTGTGAATGGTGAAGGCGTGGGTCGCTACTGGATCTCATACAGAACTCTTGCTGGAAACCCTTCCCAAGCACAGTAAGCAAGTTAATCGTTGTTGAAAAAGGCGTTTGTTCTTGCACTGCAAACTGTCACCTCAAAATTTGAAATTCTTTCATTTTCTCCCTCAGATATCGTATTCCGCGTTCATTCTTGAAATCCAAAGACAACCTTTTGGTCGTGTTTGAGGAGGAGACGGGCAAGCCAGAAGACATCCTCATCCAGACAGTGACAAGAGACCACATATGCGTGCTCCTCTCGGAACACAACCCGGCACAGATTAAGACATGGTTAACTGAGGGTGATGAGATCAAGCTCATTGCCGAAGATCACAGCACACGGGGCACCTTGACGTGCCCGCCGGAGAAGGTCATCCAGGAGGTCGTCTTTGCCAGTTTTGGCAATCCAGAGGGCCCGTGCGGCAACTTCACCTTGGGTTCTTGCCATACTCCAAACGCAAAGCAGTTCGTCGAGAAGGTAGGGACACACTAACTCATCATGCAAGCGTGATGTTTTCTTCTTTGTTGATATTGATCTTTGTGGGTCGGGTGTACAGGAATGCCTCGGCAAACCGTCGTGCGAGCTGCCGGTGGAGCACACGTTATACGGCGCGGACATCAACTGCCCCGAAACGACTGCCACACTTGCAGTGCAGGTGAGATGCGAGAGACCGGAAAAGAAGAGCGCTTCGAAATAAGGAGATATATGCTGCTAATTTGACGCTGCGACTTTTGTTTGTTCATCTTCGTTCGGCACCGGCACATTTGTGATTGAATTAATGATCGCAATATGCTTTGATCGGAGTCATGAGAACTAACATGAAACGATAGCATTTTTTAAAATGAGAATGAGTAGATGCTGATCAGACCGAATATGTGTTCCCCTTTCTTCTGTGTTGTGTTGTTACATGTAACCGTCACAAATTCATAATAGATGTCTAATAATCATGATAGATAATTTAGACTTAATATTCCAAGTTCTGAGCGCAAGAATGAAGTTGGACTGGCATTGCTTCATGTAACATGAAGATGGGGAGAGAATTATAATCCAATGGAGATATCAGGCTATCAGCATGTACTTTTGGATGAGTTATATATTCTTCATTTCAAGTTTCCTGTCCGTAGACATTACGGGTCTGTTTGCATACGCTACTCACCGCTGTTCTGCACATCTGTGCGCAGCTAGGGATGAAAATGGAATGGGGAAATCCTGTCCTGATCGATTCTGGTCTATCGTATTAATCAAAATTTTAAACAAGATGAAAACGGGAAAAAGAAAAGTTTTTTATTTCAAAGATGGTAAACAGAAATGGGACAAAAATAGGAAAAAGAAAAATAGAATGTGGGATTGAAAACAATATAACTATATTTTTTTGATCATTTTTTGGGGATTCTGTTTTTAACCGAAATTTTTCCGTTTTGTGTCCCATTTATATTTATACGAGAAGGAAGCCCTCGCAATATGCGGATTTTGGCAGCGCGTCCGTCCCACAGGACGCGGCTTCGCGCCGTCCGATCTGACGTGCCGACGGACCCGCCGACGCCACATATTTTTGCGTGGGCTTTTGTGGTGGGGCCCAAAGAGCAGCGGCAGCCGGAGGCGCGTCCGTCCCGTCCGGTATTTCGTGTTCCCGCCACCTGGCCCACTACGTGCGTGCTTGCTGGATCATTGCCACGGCCAAGAATGCCTAGGCCTGCCACCCAGCAGGCCAGCACTGCGCGCATGCTCGCGTGATTCGATTCGTTGATCTATCTGCCCTGCAATTTAACAAAAACATTCAAAACCGATTAATTTTTTAATTTTTTTATGAAATACTAAAAATGGGTAAAACTGAGAGGTAACTCGGTGAGTTTTAAATTTAAAATTGTTGAAAATCGAGAAAAACGATCGTAAGTCGGAAAAATCGATCGATTTACTGTAGCACTTTGTTCAAATTTTTTATTTTTCGATTTAGAGCGGTTTTTTATTGATATCACGATTTTTATGATATTCTTCAAACCGATCTCAACTGGTTTTATAGGTTCAAACAAAATAAAAAACTATCTCTCTGCTCTGAACTGGCTATTAAAAAATGTCTTGTCACAACTAATGCTTTGGAAGACGAGGATGAAGTTTTTGTTTGTCATTATGCTTTGGATTTTTCATAGAGTTAGCAAATATAAGAAACAAATATCTAGATTTAAAGTATAACTCAAAACTGTGTGCACATGTTATAAAAAAAATGATCTCTTGATATTAGTTTTATATAGGTCTTCCCAATTTAGCTTACCAGTTGCTGACCGATACCGGAGTATTACCGTTACAATTGGTTCATTTTTTAAGTTCCAAAATTTTTCCGATCATTTTCATTACCATTTTTTTCTCATTTTTTTCTGATAAAATAAATACTTCCTCTGTTCTTAAATGGATGTCGCCGTTGACTTTTACGATTAACTTTGACTATTTATCTTATTCAAAAAATTTGTTCGAATATGTAAAATTTTAAGTTATGATTTAAATAACTCTAATGCTAAATCAATAGCGATATCAATTAAAAAATAGAGAGAGTATGAAAATAAAAAGTAGTACAGGTATTTTCCCCACCACTGTTTTCATCCGTATGTGCAGCAGGTTGCTATCATGTTGCTCCGAAAGTCTCTTGCAGCTCGATTTGTGCATCTTATAGAATTGATTGGGGGCAATTACTTTTTTGCCGTCCTCTCAAATAGCCGGCTTCCATTTGCCATCCTTCGGAAATCAAGCGCTCATTTGCCATCCAAATGCCACAAAAGAGCTCAAATTGTTTAGTTAGAAACTAAAAAATTACTGGAGTAGAAACTAAAATTACTGAATGGGTGCAAATTATGGAGTAAGTTACTTAAATTAAAATTATCGAATGACTAGAAATTATCAAACCAGATCGGTAAGTTACTTAACTTCTGGAGGTACTGAATGATTGAAAATTATTGAACTAGGAATTTACAGAACTGGTTTAGTAATTTCAATAAGTTCTAAAGGACTGCTTTTTCATTGGAAACTTACTCCATACTAAAATAATTATAAACTTACTATCTTTGTTTCTAAATTCTTAACACTTTTAACTTTTAGTCAGCATGTTTGACCAATCGTCTTATTTATATTTTTTTTACAGATATAAAAATAAATAAATTATATTTAAGTATCTCTTATTATAAAACTAAGTACAACAAAATAAGTGATATTTTTATAATTTTTTCGAATAAGATGAATAGTCAAATATAACAATCTAAAAGTTAAAAGTGTCAATAATTTAGAAACAAAATTAGTATTAAAATTAGAGACTCTAGAATAATTCGAAAGTTTCAGTAATTTCAGCTGCTAGTCCTATAATTTTTGAATTTATAATTAAACAAAAAGTAGTGGAAGTACTATGAGCTTTTTTTTTGGTCTTTGGATGGCAAATGAGAGCTTAATTTTGAAAGGAGATGGCTATCTGGGAGGATGGCAAAAAAATAATTGACCCAGTTGATTGAGAACACACAACACAATAAAATGGGGCGTTGCGAGAATCGAACTCGCGACCTCTCGCACCCAAAGCGAGAATCATACCACTAGACCAAACGCCCGCCGATATGTGTTTCTTGTAACTAACATATTTATTACTTTTACGTAAAATAAAACATTTCCTTTCCCTCAAAAGGTTTCCTCTCCCGCGTCCGAATTCTTCGTTTCCCTCCTCTTCCGCTCTATCTCCCTACCTCCCTTTGCCCAATGCCCACTCGGATTCCCAGTGCCCCTCGCAACACGCAGCAAACCATGGCGGGCGCCGGCGACGACCTGGATCTCCTCCTCTCCCTCGGGGAGGCTGTCCCGGAGACCCCTCCCTCCTCCCCGCGCCACGCCGAGGGCTTCGAATCTGATGGCGCTTTCACCCCTCCAAGGGCGGCGCCCATCGGTGGCACCGACATGTCCGTCTTCCGCGACGCCGTCAAGGACTACCTCGAGGCCGTCCCCACCGCCACATCCCCGCTCCACGAGCGCCCCAAGCGGCCCAAGCCATCTGAAACCCTCGTCGACAAGTACTCCGGCCTCCGCATCAAGCACCTGAATCTCTCGCCGATAGAGATCAGCAACCGCTTCGCCGACATCCGATTCGTTCGCATCTCCGCGATGAAGTGAGGGTTTTGTTTGCGGCATATTTGCACAAACATTATCTCACTTTTAGGTCGCTTGCGTTTCGTTTACCTTTACCTCATCGATTTTGGGGGTTTCTTCGTGGTACCCAGGAACTTAGTGGGGAGCGACAAGTTCTCCGGTTGCTGGGCAACGGCGGGGGTGGTGCTGGACAAGGGCGTGCCGCGGGTAAGCTCGCAGGGGACAGGCTACAGCATATGGAAGATGGGGGCGCTGGACGACACCGATGTGTCGGTGTTCCTGTTCGGCGACGCGCACACAAACTACTCAGGTGCGGCCGTTGGCTCGGTGTTTGCGCTGTTCAACGGCAACGTTCGCAAGGACAATGAGGTACCTTTGGGCTTTGGTTGACTGGCATTTTGATATTTTGATCGATTGGTTGGATTGTGCTTTATGTGATGCTGATTTGATTGTGTCTTGGTGGTGTTGTTTGTCAGGGCAGAGGGTTCTCTGTCAGTGTTGCCTCAGTGGGGCAGATGCTGAAGATGGGAGTTGCAGCAGACTTTGGTCGCTGTAAAGGGAAGAGGAAAGACGGGATCGCTTGCACCATGGGGATAAATAAGTATGCATCTCTGCCTCAATGAAACATATCTGAATATGATTCCCCAAAAAGAAAACATATCTGAACATTGTGATTGTGCCTCGTTATTATTAAGCAAATAAATAGGAAAAATTTCCAAACTTCATAGCACATCAAAGTGGTAAGAACTGAAAGCATTTGTGGTCATGACTACCATTCACCACATCGCTTCAGAAATATCAGCATGAAGTGTAATGTAGTGACGCTAATGAGTCACTTTGATGTATACTTCTATGTACCTGTCTTCCTGCTTTGTCAGATAGATTTTGTCAAGGTGGGTGATTTTATTCTGGCTACTTCAGACTGTCTAAATCATACTCCCTCCGTCTTTTTTTATAAGTTGTTTTGGGTTTGAGCACAGGGGTTAAGAAAAGTGAAAAAATGTGGAATGTTTTGAAAATGAGGAGAGAGATAGAGTGGAGATGTATTGGAAAGAGAAAAAGTTGTCTCGAGAAGTGATAATGACTTATAATTTGGGAAAATTTGAGGAGTCTAAAGTGACTTATAATTTGGGACAGAGGGAGTATTTTATTCATAGTATTGAAACCATTATATATGTTTAAGGATTGGTTTTGCTTCTCTTTTCAGGAGTAAAGGATCATACTGCAAATTCCATTCGCCGGTAAGTATATATTTCAACTCTGCCTAGGTTTAACATAGCTTTATGTTAACATAGCCGGTCCCAAGCTCGAATAAAGGAGAAGGGTACTCCACCTATATTTCCTAACATGGGTGGAGGTTTCACCTATTTTGCCACGACATAGTCGGTATCAAGCCCGAATAATTTAGTGGGTTGTGTTAGGCATGGCGAGCCAACAATTATCATAGCCATTCCCATGGAAATGAAACCCCAAAGAATTTCGTTGGGGCGAACTCTCTTAGCGACGCGCTATGTCGAAACCCGGGTATGGT
This sequence comes from Zoysia japonica, assembly GCA_001602275.1. NCBI lineage: Eukaryota > Viridiplantae > Streptophyta > Magnoliopsida > Poales > Poaceae > Zoysia > Zoysia japonica. The sequence continues at coordinate 304,911 of BCLF01000050.1, read as the reverse complement.
GAAAAATGAGCGAGGGCCGGGTCACCACATCCTTAGTGATGCGCTGTATCGTAATCTGCGTGCGGTGACAAGTGTGTAAAGATCGGGTCATCACATCCTTAGTGGCGTGCTACGTCGTCGCCCGGGTGTAGTTGAAAATGAGCACGGGTCTTCGCATTTGACTCGGCGGATGCGGGGGGTAAGTAAGCTAGTCGAGCTTTATAAGTTGCGGATAGGTAGTTGGAATGTAGGGTCGCTCTCGGGTAAGCTTCGAGAGGTAGTCGATGCTATGATTAGGCGACGTGTGAATATTCTTTGTGTTCAGAAGATAAAATGGAAGAGTCAAAAGGCAAAGGAGGTGGAAGATATCGATTTCAAGTTTTGGTACACGGGGACATTGACAGCAAAAAAGGGGGTAGGCATTGTGATCGACAAGAGGTTTAAAGATGGCGTGGTGGACATCAAGAGACACGGAGATAGGATTATTCTAGTGAAGCTGGTTATTGGAGATTTAGTTCTGAACGTAATTAGTGTTTATGCCCCTCAAATAGGTCTGGATGAGTGTCAAGAAGAAATTCTGGTAGGATTTAGATGCGATGGTCAGCAGTGTGCCTATCGCTGAGAAGCTCTTTATAGGAGGAGACTTAAATGGGCACATTGGCTCTTCTAGCGTAGGCTTTGAGAGAGTGCATGGTGGTTTCGGCTATGAGAGTAGGAATTAAGGGGAGGGATTTTGGACTTTGCTTTGACTTACGATTTGGTTGTTGCGAACTCTTGTTTTAGAAAGGGAGCATTTCATTTAGTAACCTTTCAGAGTGGTCTTTACTGTAGTCAGATTGATTTTATCTTAGCAAAAAGGGAAGATAGACATGTTTGCTTAGACTGTAAGGTGGTACCAGGAGAATGTGTAGTATTTCAGCATAGGCCTGTGGTTGCGGACTTTCGTTTTCAGTTGCACTCTCTACGGAGGAAGCAAATCAAAGTGAAAATGACAAAGTGATAAAAGCTTAAGAAAGATGCAGCACATACTTTCAAAGAAAAGGTTATCAAGGAGGCTCCTTGGCAGGCAGAAGATGATGAAAATGTTATGTGGCTGAAGATGGCCGCTTGCATTAGAAAAATAGCCTCAGAGAAGCTTAGTGTGACTAGAGGAGTCAGACGTGAAGCCAAAAACACATGGTGGTAGAACGAGAATGTCCAGAAGGCTATCAAAGAGAAGAAAGAGTGATTTAAGCGAATACATCTTGATAGGAACGTGGTCAACATAGAGCAATATAAAATAGCAAAAAAGACCGCAAAGCGAGCGGTGAGTGAGGCAAGAGGTCGGATGTTTGATTTCTTGTACCATCGACTAGACACGAAAGAAAAGAAAAAAGACATCTATAAAATAGCCAAAAGCCGAAAGAGAAACTAGAGATCTCACCCAAGTTAAATGCATTAAGAATGAAGCAGAGCTTCTGTTAGTAAATGATAAAGAGATTAAGGATAGATGGAAGGAGTATTTCACTAAACTCTTGAACGCAGATAGTGGGAGTTCATCCATTGAGTTGGATATCTCTTTCGATGACCTAAATAAGCACTTTGTGAGAAGTATTCAGAAATTCAAGTTAGAGGTCTTGAAAAGGATGAAAGGAGGTAATGCGTTGGGTCTGGATGAGATTCCCATTGAAATGTGGAGATGTCTTGGAGATGTAGCAATAGTTTGACTCACCAAGTTGTTCAATCTCATCTTTCGATCAAACAAGATGCCTGATGAGTGGAGACGGAGTACTTTAGTACTGATCTTTAAGAACAAGTAAGATGTGTAAAGTTGTACTAACTATTGATGGATCAAGTTAATGAGTCACACAATGAAGATATGGGAGAGGGTTATTGAGCACCGTTTGCGGGGATCAACGAGTCACTCAAAACTAATTTGATTTCATGCCTGAGAGATCCACTATGAAGGCAATTTTCTTAATAAGGCAACTGATGAAGAGATACAGAGAACAGAAGAAAGATTTGCATATGTTCTTCATTGACCTAGAGAAGGCTTATGATAAAGTGTCTAGGAACGTTATATGATGGGCATTGAAAAGGCACAAAGTCTCAACAAAGTACATTAACTTCATTAAATATATATACAAAGATGTGGTGACAAGTGTGCGAACAAGTGATGGAGACACCGATGAGTTTGCAATTAATATAGGACTGCATCGGTGGTCGGCTCTGAGCCTTTATCTTTTTTACTTTGGTGATGAATGAGATCACACGAGACTTACATAGAGACATTACTTAGTGTATGCTCTTTGCGGATGATGCGGTGCTAGTGGATGAGAGCAAGATAGGGGCGAATCAGAAGTTAAAATCATAGAGACATGCTTTGGAGTCAAAGGGTTTTAGACTTAGTAGGTCTAAAACAAAGTATATGAGGTGATTTCAGTGCTACCGCAGTCGAAAAGGGAGATGTTAGACTTGATGGCCAGGTGGTACCCAAAAAGGACACTTTTTTGTTATTTGGGTTCAATGTTATAAAAAGATGGAGATATTGATGAGGATGTAAGTCATAGAATTAAAGCCGGATGGTTGAAGTGGCATCAAGCTTTTGGAGTCCTATGTGATAGTAGAGTGCCTCGAAAACTCAAGGGTAAATTTTATAGGACTGTAATTCGTCCTGTCATACTTTATGGAGCAGAGTGTTGGCCTACGTAAAGACGACATGTCCAACAGCTACACGTAGCCGAAATGCGTATGTTGAGATGGATATGTGGCCACACGAGGAGAGATCGTGTCCGGAACGATGACATACGAGAGATATTATGAGTGGCACCAGTTGAGGAAAAACTTGTGCAGTATCGTTTGAGGTGGTTCGGACATATTCAACGAAGATCACAGAAGGCACCGGTTCATAGCGAGATGGTAAGTCGATCAAACGGTGTGAAGAGAGGCAGAGGTAGACTAAACTTGATTTGGGGAGAGTATGTGAAGAGAGATCTGAAGGATTGGGATATCAGTAAGGAGTTAGCTTTAGATAGAAGTTCGTGAAGGCTAGCAATTCACATGACTGAACCTTGATTGTCGGTTGTTGCTCGTTTTTAGTCGTCTCTTGGGGTTTTATCTCTAGCCTACCCAACTTGCTTGGGACTAAAGGCTTTGTCGTTGTTGTTGGTAAGTATATATCTGCTAACATTCTTCCGTTCTTGTTTGTCAATATTCTGTGGTTGAGATGGATATCATACGACATGATTCATTATGTCTCATTCTTTATAGCAGAAAACATCACAGAAGTACACTACTGGCAGAGTGGAGCTTAAGGGCGGGTAAGTTAAGACTCAAAAGCGTAGTGTAAATCTTGAGTTCCATGCCTTATATTAATTAGTTAATTCTGTTGTAGATCTAAATTATATTTATGGTCCCTGCATTGATTCTATGCGAATGGTATTCCCCAGGAACTTCCAATTTGCTTCCAAACTTCAGTCTGAAGGAATTTACATGGTCAATCGTTCCTCAGAGCAACCCAATCCTAGAAAGCCAGTCCAACCGGTGAAAGTAATGTCAGTTGATGGTCTAAAAAGGGCTTTAAGGTATGTAAGTGCCATTCGATCTCTGCTAACACAAGGTCATCCTCTGTTTGTTCACCCATTCTCACTTTTTAATTGAATCAACAGTTTCGAGTGTTGAATCAAATAATAATGTGAAATATTTAAATGTCATATTTAGCTCCTATCATGTATGGACTCTGTATTTTCTGTTATTTTTAGTATCTGTTCAATACATGATCACAGGTAAAGTTGATGTTACTTTATCTGAAAGTACCATTTGCCACAGATCCACCATTGACTCTCCATTGATGGTTCTACGTTTCTTACAATTAATAGTTCTGGGATCTATTTTTCAAGGGAGTTTGTGTTTATATATATATATATAATCTTAAAACCTGTCAGTTGTCATTCTAGAGATAGCATGAACACCTTAATTTGGTACTAACCCATGATGTTTTCCTTCAAATAATGATATTAAAAAAATTATGAATGTAGACCAGCTTCTATTAAAATACTATGTAGTAGTGTTTGGGTTAGTATCAAATGATTGGTGTTGTCATGCTTAACCTCTGACTTTACCCTGCAGCAATGCAGATAGAGTGACTACCAAGAACCAATCTCAGGGCATAAGATTTCTTTCTCAGGTCACAGGTAACCTACTTTCTGCTTCATAAGTGATTATACTCGATGAAAGTAACACCAGTTATGAAAGAACAGTGAAGTGATTATACTTGATGAAAGTAACACCAGTTATGAAAGAACAGTAGAACACCAATGTTTGCTCTGATTATTCACTGATAAATTGTCATCTTTATTTATTAGCTACTATGGATAACATGAAGCCAAGTGTCCCCAGCAATGGTTCTACAAACCAACAGAAATCAAAGTTCAGCATAAATAGGTCAGTGACAAGTGCCACAGTTTGCTTATGGTCTTCACTTTTGTTTTGATCATCGAAACGAGCAAACTTGTTACAATTTGCAGTTCGTCATCATCTGGTGCCAAAGTATTACCCAGACAGGGATTGCGGAAACCAGAACAAAATATCAAAAGGCAAAAGTTGAATAATCCTCCAGGGAATATAGTGGAGCTTGATGCAGTCAGCTCAGACGATGATGAGATAAACATAGTACTGCGACGCTGATGGTTGAGGGATACCTGTGTACCTCACCAATTGTGAATGTACTCCAAACTGAGTAAATGGGGGTGAATTTGTAGGCCCTCGTTTTCAAAAATTTTCAACATGCACAAGTACAGTTTTGTGGCCAAACCTTCACTAATTGATTGATGGAATTATACGAATGTTGATTCACCTATGGTCCGGTGACTAATTCAACTGCATACACATCCCGCGACTTCATACAGTGGAGGTTTTTTTTTTGTTGAGAATTGCATCGCATACAGTGGAGCTATTAGGCTATTAACAATGTTTGCTACTCAATTTTGGCTTGATCATTTCTGATGTAAATTGTGCGTTCAGTGATCGGACCGGACAAGAGATTCAATGGATCTTTTTCCGCATAAAAAGGAGAAAAAATTTGCCGCTACTGAACCTATGGATACACAGATAAGCAGACTGATATTATTTTTTTATCATGTACATCGAATTGTTGCATACAGTTTTTCGAATTAGCATCAATGTCCAAACTTCTATCAGAGAACTAAGAGTATGGGACAATGTCCAAACTTCTATCTGAGAACTCGAGTATGGGAAAGGAGATATTGGCAGAGCGTCGGCCGAGCAACAAGCAAACGAAGTGCTCCCTCTGTTTCAAAATATAAACATTTTTAAATTTTATTAAAGTCAAATTTTTATCACTTTAACCACTATTATTAATATATAATTAATAATATTTTATCATATAAAAATGTATTTTTTAGATTTATCATTGGATAAATTTTCATAAAAATTATATTTTTTATATTTAAAATTATGTAATTTTCTATATATTATTAATAAAAGTTAAATTTTTTTGATATTATTCAAACTTAAAAATGCTTATATTTTAACAATTGCTTATATTTTAAAACGAAAGCAGTAGCTCATGAAAACTCGAGAATGAAAAAGGAGATATTGGCAAGCAGGTACGGTTTTTAACAATCACAAGTCGCAAGAAAGACACACAAATAAAGCTGTATTCAGAGAGACTTAAAAAAGAAGAAGAAAGACACACAAATCTAAAGCCCACATGATCACATCATATGAAAGCCGGACACAAATCTATGCAGAATAACCACCAACAGTGATAACCAACCAGCTTCAGCAAGGTAGAGTGCATCCAATCCACCAAAGTAACACCGAGTTAGCAAACTCTGCTCACAATCCTCCTTAGAAACCCATGGCAGTCTACAGCTCCTCCAAACTCGAACATCCTGACAAGTTAGGTCCCCATCGGTCTAGTTAGGCGATTGCTGTTGCTAACAGAGCCTCATTCGAAGGCCCACTGGGCCTCCCTCCTCACTTCCGCCTCTTCATCAGGTGTGAAGTCGTTCTTGATGTTGAAGGTGGTGCGGATCTCCTCTGGAGTCTTCTCCTTGATTATGTCTGCGATGGCCTGGGCAGTCAGGTCCAGCAGCCGCTTGATGTCCAGGTAGTTTGCAGCCTGCCAATAGGAAAAAAGAGATCAGCATTATTGTAAAAGATTTGTTACCCTAAATGCAACATCAATCATGAGCGCATTGGGTAAAAATTGCTGCTATCAGCAAAATAAACACAATCAATAGTTAAATAACTGGTCTCAATGCACACAATTAAAAAAAATCATCAATGCTTTAAGTTCCATGTACAGGCAGCAGAGTACACAAACAGCAAGTATGGGAGATGTGTTTCATCTAAAGCCAACACCACAGGAGTACAAGACCACAAAGAATCAGCCCAACAAAGCTAGTGCAATTTCAAATTTCATGACCTCATATAAAATTCCCAAAACCTAGCTACTGCAAAAAAAACATTGTTATCAGTTATCAAGTACAAGTAGTAACATTTATGGCTTAGTAAACAACAGAACACATGGTGCCGCAAAATCAGCTTAAAAACAAAATAAAAAATGACAGTAGAAGCGAGGGCTCGTCATGCTCAATCACCATACACTCAACAAACAATCAATAACTTAATCCTTCTTAAAGGCCTGTTTATTTGGACTTTTGCTTTTGTGCTTTTAAAAAAGTTAGCTGGTAGCAAGTTGAAAAAGCTAACTGATGAATTTGAAAGTTGGCTCTTGTAATATATTTTTAGCTTCTCAGCACACTAAAGCCAGAAAAGCAGCTCAGAATGTTCTTTTCAGCTTTTAGTTCATTTCATCCGAAGCTTGCTTTTCATCTTTTCAAAAGCAAGCTTTTCAAAACCCCGTTTATTTCAACTTCTAGCTTTTCAGCATTTTCAACTGAAAAAACTAATTGACAAGCTGAAACAAACATAGCCTAAAACCTACTCCCTCCGTCCCGTATCTATTGACGTTTTAGACTCAGAACACTAAATCAAGAAACAGAAAAATGACACCGCTACCGTTCTGCTGAATGGTGGTGCACCGTGAGACTCGTCAGAAACACACTCTCTCCGTTCCATGATAAATGACGTTTTTAGCTTTTCGAAATTGATATTTGACCATTTGTTTTATTTAAAAAATTTACGAAAAAATAAACAAAATAAAATTAAAATACTTCTAATAATAAATTATTTTATAATAAAATATATATAATAAATAATATTTATACAATTTTTTTGAATAAAACAAATAATCAAAAATAGATGTTTGAAAATCTAAAACAACACTATTTTGAGATGGAGGGAATAACTACTCTACTCGTGGCAGGAGAAAGGAAGAGATGATCATGGAAATGAGCTCCATTTATTTCTTTAATGTTTCCTTGACTGCATTACTCACTGGCCTCCTGCAACACTCCAGCTACGCCTTGCACTGTCAACCTAAAACAACGTTCATGCGGGATCCGTATCCTCTGCTGTTGTTCTTTCCATGCAGAGGCAGCATTAGGTGCCAATATCCACCATTCATTTTTGCATTCACGGCTGCTACAGTTTTTTATTAAAAAATGCAGCTAGCCTTGTCCATCGCTCTCTCTCAGCTTGCTTGATCCCTCGATCAGTGCGGCTTAGGCTGCTACTTTTTTCTTGGCCTGTTCATCTTATTAAAAAAAATTCTAGATACTAGTACTACGATCATCTTATTAAAAAATGGTATAAAATATTACATATTTTGTTATAATTTACTCCATCCATCTTAAAATAAATATCTTTCTAGATTTTTAAACATCAACATTTAATCATTCGTTCTATTTAAAAATTTGTGAAAATATTATTTATTTTATTGTAAATACTTTATTATTAAAAACACTTCACGCATATTTTTTTTAAAAAAAGTTTCTTAATTTTTTTAAATAAGAAAAATGGCCAAAGTTGATTTTAAGTCAAAAGATTTTTGAACAAAGAGAGTACTTTATAAGAAAAGCTATCTAAAGCATGATTTATAATTTTCATATCTATTTTTTAATAATATGAATGATAAAAAATAACATTAAAAGTTAACAACCGAACAATTTCTGAAAAAATGAGAGTTCTATTTAGTAGTATATGGAGCACTACGTTGAAGACGGCACAATTTTTGAAGTAAAGATGAGAAGATTAGATGTGCAGGCAGCAAGAATGATATTTAGTGCCACTTTGGCACAGCTCTAAGATCTTGACTCTAGAAGCTCTGCTGTGAAGCGATTCTGTGACTGAAAGTGATTCAATAAATTCCTAAAATCAAGATAAAGAATCACTTTGATACAGAATCAAAAAAAGCTACTTTTTTCAGCTCCTAGTATTTTAGTTCATTTCAGAGAATCACTTAACAGAATCAGACAAAAATCACTTCTTTTGAAAAACAGTGTTTGACAGAGCTCTGCTTGAGTCTGGCGAGAATCAAAAGCTGGGAGCTCTGCCAAAAAAACCCTTAGACCACGTACTAATTTTTTAGAAGCTAAGATTAGTATTTGGAGTACTAATTCATGTCATAGAATGCACTGACCGAGGGATTAAGGAAGCAGAGAGATAGGGCGATGGACACAACCAAGGTTTATAAAACCGTTTAAAACCGGCCGGTTTTCGTGGTTTTCGGTGAAACCAAACCGATCCGGTCCGATTTCACCAGAGGACCGGTTTTTGTTTTAAAAATTTTAAAAATTTTGAAAATTTGAAAAATTCATAATACCGAAAGCCGGTAAAACCGGTGGGTTTAAAATTTTTAAAATCTGAAATCGTAAAAAACCGAAGAAACCGGCCGGTAAACCGAGAAAACCAGCAGGTTTACTGTAGCAATTCGTCCAACTTTTGAATTTTCAATTTAGAGCGGTTTTCGGTCGGTTTTTCTGGTTTTCGTGGCTTTTGTTAAACCGGTCCCGATCGGTTTTAGCGGTTTGAATGAAATCGTAAACATTGGACACAGCTAGCTGCATTCTTTTAATAAAAACTGTAGCAGCCATGAATTCAAAAATAAACGGTGGATGTTGGCACCTAATGCTGCCCCTGCATGGAACAAACAACAGCAGAGTATACAGATCCGTTCATTCCGGGGCATTTTTCAAACACTATAATGTCAATAGATATGGGACGGAGGGAGTATGACGCTAAGAATTCTCTTCTACCTTGCAACATGGTTCTATAATAAAAGTAGTATTGAACACTTCTAATGTAGCAATAATATAACATTACAAAATTGAGAAACATGATACAAGCATGTGGCAAATAGGGCACACCAAGGACTTGCGCCAAATAAAATGTAGAACTGCATAAATGAAAAAAATCGGCATGCTCCATTGCAAAATTATGAGGTTTAACAGAATTTAGACCTAACCATACGTGAATCAGAGAAAAATCACAGGATTTTACATAATATAGACCTAAGAACTTAGACATAATCAAACCTGAACCATGACCCCGGACAACATTGTTTTGTTCCTACAGACTAAAGGCAAAGAAACTTCACCTTGAAATCATCGTAAAAGGTACATTCCATGAGGAACAGCCTATACTAACATTATCACTGAGAACAGGCATATTTCCGCAAAACCCTAACCCTAAATCCCCAATCTCAATAACCAACCAGCGCCTTGGACGACCAAACACATCCGAACAACAATCGAAATTAAGAGAGGACAAGGGGGGGCGGGGTGTGGCGGCGGGGTGAGGGCCTCACCAGGATGAGTTCGAAGAGGGTGGCCTGATCCACCTCCACGAAGTCCTTGTCGAAGGCCTTCAGATCCTCCGTGGAGGTCCTCTCGAGCTTGGAGGACGCCTCGCCATCCTCGGCGTCGGGGACGCGGACCTGGGCGTGTTTCCTGCAGAACACGATGACCTTGGAGAGGATCCTGGCGGTGACGTTCGGGAGCGGGATGCCGGTGTTAACGCAGCCTTCCTCGATCATGTGCTTGATGGTCTGCGACTCCGTGGCCACCGACTGCTCCACCTGGAACTCCTCGCCGTCGGAGCTGCGCAGCGTCAGCATCTTCTCCTTCTCCCCCCCGGCCGTCACCGTCTCCGCCGCCGTGTCCGCCATCGATCCGATCGCCGGGAGGAGGGGGTTGTGGTGGTGGCGCGACGAGGCTTCCGATGCAATTGCTTAGGCGAGAAGCCGAGACGATCGTGGTGAAGGGGACGGGCATTGCCGCCGTTGGCTTTGGGAAGGGGACAAGAGTCTGGAACAGTAGAAAACGCTATCTGCAGGATCGTATTTGGGCCTTCGAAGCGTTGGAACAATTGACTTTTTGGGCCGGTTTTGCATGCGAGAACTCGACGGGCCATCCGCCTTACAATTGACTTCATTAGGACAGGCCAGGCCTGTTTGCAGGGGATCATGAGCCACGTGGATTCAAACACACATGAGTCCTTGGAAGCGCAAAAATTTCTAACCGAGGCTCAAACTATTGTAAAAAGGGTAGCTACAAATCATCAGATGAGAAAGAGAGGAACTTGAAAGGGAAACCAAACGTTCATCGTCGATCGACAACATCATATCGAAAAGAAAAAATGTAAACAAGGTTGCACCACGGATGCGTGTGCAACTCCGGTGATTACGGGCAAGCTGCAATCCTAGAGCTACCTTGCCGGTCACGGGACGACGAGAAGGAGTCGACCCTGAGGTGGTGTCGGAACGCCGAGATGAACTCCTCCGCCCGCTTGTTCACCTCCTCCGCGTCGTCCGCCGCTTCTTCCGCAGCCTCCACCTCGTTGGCTTTCGTCTGAGCCGGGCCGTCCGCGACGACGAGCGCCATGCAGCAGCCATCCGCGGCCGCGTGTACGACAGCCTCGGCCGCGCCCTCTCGCTTCCTGCTCCTCCTCCTCTTCACCCT